>CAUJNA010000999.1:45000-121673 GCA_963377175.1 Effrenium voratum | reverse complement strand
ATCACCCTGCACGTGGAGTGGATGGCTCGCGTGAGCGACGCTCAGATCCATAGCTTCGAGAAAGAGCGCAACATGATCTGGAGCTTGCTTGGACAAGACCCGCAATTGCAGGACAACAAGCGCTCAGCCGACAACCTGCTGACCTGCTGCAGGATACGCCCATGAAGGTCAAGTGCGGCAAGTGGTCGACTGCTTGACAAGCCTCGGCAGCTGGACGCTGTCTTGCGAAAGCCGAGCGCGCGCGGCGGCTGCAGCCGCAGTTTTTGCGTAGTTTAACATACGAGAAAAAAGAAGTACCAGCCTGTGCAGCACTTGGCTAGCTAGCACGCTTGCAGACATAGCAAGAGGCTAATCTCAGAACCTCGAACTGTTGGAACGCTTGCCCGCTTGCTTCGCATCTCACTGAGCTTTGTTGTCTTGTTTCCACATTCTTTGCAGCCATCTTTGCAATGTCGGCCATGACTTCGGAGGAGCTCGCTTGGTTGCGTGCTGGCCAGAGCGAGATCTCCGTCAAATACGCTCGAGGGCTGTGGACGCACATGGACTACATTGTCTGGTCCTCTACATACAACTTGAGGGACATCAGCGGCTGGCCGGTGGATGCCGTGCTTGTCCAAGAAGGGCCTCACGAGAAATACCTCTTGGGCAGCCTGCAGTCAGCCGCAGACCTGTGTTTGCTGGCAGCGGGAGATGCAGGTGAAGGGAGCGCCGCTAGATTGGCCAGGGCACTTCGCGCAGGCGGGCGTGCAGCACTTGCAGGTGGAGCTGGACGACCTCACCGTGACCTACGCCAACCGCCCCCAGCAGTTCATGAAGTTGGCGCAAACTTGCGCTGAAGCGTGGCGTGGCATGGCGCGCATTCTTGCCCGACTGGGATTTCAACGTGCTCTTCCATTGCTTCGGCGGCATCAACAGAAGTCCTGGAGCACTGTGTGCTTGGCGCGTGCTAGATGGCCAGCTCACCGCCAAGAAGCCTTCGAGAGCTTGCTGGCTGCGCGCCCTGCGCTGCGGCCCTGGCGCACCTCGCGCTGAAGCGCTTGTGTGACGAGTGATCTCAGACAGAGCTGCGCAGATCCCTTTCGAGCCCTGCCTGCGTGACTTGCGTAAGGGCCACGCAGGAAGGAACAGACAATGGGCTTCGCGTTGGACAAAATAGTAGCGACTGTTGAAGAATGTTCGCCAAACTCACTCGCAAGTTTATCCCTTCCACACACACATGGCTTTCAATGCTTTCGGGCCAAACGTTCTCTAGTTTTTTTCAATCGCATCTTTTCATGCCTCGAAAAAAACTGAAAAGCGCCATTGTCTTCGTTTGGTTTCCCCAATTACACGCCAGGAAGCAAAACGACATCCCAAACCGGAGAAGCTGTGAGTTTGAGCCGGCTGACAGGCGCATATCTGGGTCTCCAACTGATGGCCCCATCGCTCTTTCCTCCGCGCAGTCTGGAATGTTCGCAAGGTCCTCCTATGATCTTTCAATCTCCACTTCTCTTGCTCAGGCAGGACGCGCCAAACCTTTTGCCGTGCAACGGCGAAATCTGCTTGGGCCTACCCTGAACCTAGCCGCTTTGGACCTCTCTAGGCGCCAGCTTCAAGTCTGTGAGCTTGGCCATGGCACGGATCCGCTGCTGCTGCAGCTCCTCTTAGCTTCCCGCTTGGCTTGGCTTGGTGGAGGACTGGTTTCCCATGACCCCTTTGCAAGAAGCGGTTTCAAATTCAAGTCCAAGCCACCAACCAAGGGGCCTGATCAATTGCCCCGACAAAAAGCAACCTCCCGAGTGCACGACAACGCAAGTTCGGAAATCGTCGACGCGTCTGCGGGTCCTCGTGCTTGCGCCGGAGCTGATCACAAAGCGCCAGGGCCTGCAGGTCAAACACCGCATGAGGACCCACCCGGCGTGCTGAGGCTAGCTCCGTTGCGCCAGACAACTTCGGCGGGTGTCCTGTTTAAGGAAAGAAAAAAAAAGAACAAAACAAAAAAAACAAAAAAAAAAAAAAAAAAAAAACAAAAAAAAAAAAAAAAAAAAAAAAAAAAAAACAAAAAAAAAAAAAAAAAAAAAAAAAAAAAGACAACTTCGGCGGGTGTCCTGTTTAAGGAAACCTGAAACGGTCTTCCTTTTCGCTTTCCTTTCAAACGCCGGCAAAAAACAGGAAACCCGACACCCACTTTGGTTGGCATGCCTCATCCAAGAACTCTGCGTATTTTGAGTAGCTGATAAGGGGGGCGTCAGCTGCGGTCGCGATGGAACGCTGGGTCATGAGCTTCAGATCCAGGCACTGCCGCTGCCTTTCACCACAGGCCAAGAGCACCTGGGAGCAACTTCGCGGCGAAGTCTGTGAAAAAAAGTGGGCCACAACTGGTCAGCATAGCAAGCTTTGCTGAAAAGCACATTTGCTGCATAACAACGGGGCTCCACTTTTTGTCAGCAATCTTTGCTGAAAAACAACGGGGCTCCACTTTTTGTCAGCAAACTTTGCTCTCCACTTCTTGTCAAAGAACTTTGCTGAATAACAACGGGGCTCCGATTTTTGCCAGCAAACTTTGCTGAATAAGAACGCGGCTCCACTTTTTGTCAGCAAACTTTGCTGAATAGCAACGGGGCTGTACTTTTTGTTAGAAACTCTGCTGAATAACAACGGGGCTCCACTTTTTGTCAGCAAACTTTGCTGAACAACAATGAGGCTCCACATTTTGTCAGCAAACTTTGCTGAACAACAATGAGGCTCCACTATTTGTCAGCAAACTTTGCTAACAACGGGGCTGCGAGCCCCGTGGTTACTCAGCAAAGTTTGCTGACAAAAAGTGGGGCCCCGTTGTTATTCAGCAAAGTTTGCTGAGAAAAAGCGCAGCCCCGCTGCTATTCAGCAAAGTTTGCTGACAAAAAGTGGAGCCCTGTTGTTAGTCAGCAAAGTTTGCTGAATAGCAGCGGGGCTGCACTTTTTGTCAGCAAACTTTGCTGAATAACAATGCGGCTCCGACTTTTGTCAGTAAACTTTGCTGAACAACAATGGGGCTCCACTTTTTCTCAGCAAACTTTGCTGAATAACAACGGGGCTGCACTTTTTGTCAGCAAACTTTGCTGACAAAAAACCAACCAACTTTGCTGAATAACAACGGGGCTCCACTTTTTGTCAGCAAACTTTGCTGAATAGCAGCGGGGCTGCGCTTTTTCTCAGCAAACTTTGCTGAATAACAACGGGGCCCCACTTTTGTCAGCAAACTTTGCTAACAACGGGGCTCCATTGTTATTCAGCAAGCTCTGCTGAAAAACAACGGGGCTCCACTTAACACACTTTGCTGAAATACATTGGGGCTCCACTTTTTTTTGTTTGCAAACTTTGCTGAATAACAACGGGGCTCCACTTTTGTCAGCAAACTTTGCTGAATAACAACGGGGCTCCACTTTTGGGCAGCAAACTTTGATGAATAACAACGGGGGGCTCCACTTTTGTCAGCAAACTTTGCTGAATAGCAAGAGGGCCCCACTTTTTGTCAGCAAACTTCGCTGAAACACAACGGGGCTCCATTGTTACTCAGCAAACTTTGCTGAATAACAACGGGGCTGCACTTTTTGTCAGCAAACTTTGCTGACAAAAAAACCAACCAACTTTGCTGAATAACAACGGGGCTCCACTTTTTGTCAGCAAACTTTGCTGAATAGCAGCGGGGCTGCGCTTTTTCTCAGCAAACTTTGCTGAATAACAACGGGGCTCCACTTTTGTCAGCAAAGTTTGCTGAATAACAACGGGGCTCCACTTTTTGGCAGCAAACTTTGATGAATAACAATGCGGCTCTGACTTTTGTCAGTAAACTTTGCTGAACAACAATGGGGCTCCACTTTTTCTCAGCAAACTTTGCTGAATAACAAGAGGGCCCCACTTTTTGTCAGCAAACTTTGCTGAAACACAACGGGGCTCCAATGTTACTCAGCAAACTTTGCTGAATAATGGGGCTCCACTTTTTGTCAGCAAACTTTGCTGAATAACAGCGGGGCTCCACTTTTTGTCTGCAAACCTTGCTGAGCAACACCGGGGCTCCACTTTTTGTCACCAAACAATTGAATCAAGAAGAGAACAGCTCGTTGTAGTTGATTCAAGCAATCCCAAACTCGATCCAAGTAATGTCGCCCCCAGAAGGTAAAGAATACCGCGCGTCGTCAAGTAAATGGCGGACGCACTCCTTTGGACCCTCGGGCAGCTTGAGCCAAACGCGGATGCGTTTGGAGGATTGGTACCCTTGGAGAACTGAAACACATGACACATGCAAACTGTCATGTACCTCAATTGGACATGATCATCTTGCAAAACTTCATACAAGGAACCCAAGTCTATCTTGTGAGTTTTTGACAAGTGCCTGAGCTTGCTATGACAAATCAGGCCAATCGCGGCAGATTAGCAAGTATTTCGCACAACTCATGAACAGGCAGCGCTTCTCCGAATATGCCGGCGTCCAAAGAGATAATTTCTGCTTCAGTTGTGGATCGTGACGATGCAGTTTGTCTGCGGCTTGCCCATGTCAATGGGAAGAATGAGTTTGGCCCTTGAAGGATCAGAACCATCCCGCTCGTCGACTTGGAATGCTCAGTCTCTGACGCATGGTCCGCATCAGTGTACAAGTTTAGACTTAGCGACTCGAAAGGGTCACCCATCCAACTCTTCAATGAGAGATGTGGAGTCGTGTACAAGTAACACATGAGTCTGAACAACCTTTTGTCGTCTGCCAAGCTCCAACACGTCACTTTCCTTGTTGGGTCGTTGATTGGTTTGATCAGATCCGGCCTGGCCAGCCTTGCGCACCACAAGATTCTCATGAGCACCCGGCTGGCGCATGTACTTAGAGCACCCTTCTCGTCCCAATCTGTGCTCACACTTGCACCGTCTGGCACAAAAGGAGTGGAAGCTTCTTTGAGAGCTCTCTTTAACAGCGCCACATATAGATTGCAAGACGATCGACAGACATCTACCATATCATAAAAGATTGATTGTTGTTTTTCCCTTCGATCCACAGCGGATGCGGATCTATTTCAAGGTGTTCCTCAATTTTGGTCCAGAGACGCTCCACTTCCTGGCGGATGACAAAATCATGTCGTCGACATACAAGGTCATTAAAAGGCGTTCCTTTTTAAACCAATACAAAGACTCAAAGATGGTGTTGACCTCCTAGTGATGCCATTACTTGCTTGAATTTAGCATCCCAGTGGAATCCGGCTTCTGGATGCCCATGCAAGCTACGGCGTAGCCTGACACAAGGCCGTTTCATATGTTGGAACTCCTTGACCGTTAGTTCCATCGGCAATTCCACCCATGTAGGAACTTTAGTGAGCAAATCACTTTAGGTTTAAGCCTGCGCAACGTCTGACATTTGAGAAATATTTCCTTCACAAGATCCATAAGACAAATTCACATTTTTCCCAGTCAATGGGGCTAACCTTGAGATCCTGTAGGGCCGCTAGGATATTAGATTCATCCCGAATGTCACCACCTCGAAAAACAATTCTGGCCTTCAGCCGTCTAAGTTCCGGGGTTCAAGTGATTGAAAGAATGGTCATGAGTCTGCCAATGTTTAGAGGTTCCTTTCTGGCAAGCAAGACGCCCCTTGGAACCACCTCATCGTAGGACCAAGTTTGTCGAGTTCAGGCTCGGGTTGATCACTTGGCACGTGATCATGCTGCTTGAAAGCACGAGTGGGCATTGCAGGAACGTCCTTGTCAGTCACGGACGGATACAAGCTTGTGGCGATGTACCTGACCACGGCTTCTGGGTGGTATGCCGCTAGTGCTGTTTCGTTACCAGCAACTTGGCTATGGGAAAAACCATGTGGGTGTTTGCACTTGTGCGCATTTAGGTTCTTGGCAAACCTCCAAGAAGAAGTCACCACTCTCCACGGTTTGCGATGTGGCAATCCTTCGGAAGCTACCAACCCAAATTCACGCCCGTCGAAGGTCGCCTCAAACAAGTTGTGTCTTTTGATAAACTTGATGAGTTTCGGTATCGACCAACCGGCACAGTTCTTCGGCCACTCGAAGGCAACATGGCCCCCTTGCGCTGATTTTTGCGCAATTTCTTTTGTAGCTTTCACCGTGCAAGTGCACACACATTTGCAAATTTGACCACGGGCTGCGTGGCAATGAGCCCCACAGGTCAGCGCCCGGAAACTTTTCCCGCATTGTTTGCAGTGATTGCCCTGGCTGACGGTCAGACATATCGGAGTTCTCAGCAGTGAGTCTGATGTGACCAAGGCCTAGCTCTTCATGGATCTTCCCCATCATTGAGTCGGGGCTACAGCAAGACTCAAACATCACTTGGTTGGTACCGCGTTTTGATTTTGATTTAGGATTCAAGGGCATGTGTTGACAAACACTATGCACAAGTCCATTTACGGCTTCTCGAATGTTTGGTTTTGTAATCCCTTCTTGGAGGTCCGTAATGATAGAAGCCACAGCATGGTCACCCCTTTTCAGAGTGTCCGACTCAGTCAGCAAGTTTAGTTGTGTTGCAGAGACGTTAGCAAGTTTGGTGTCACCTGGCTCCTTTGGGAAGAACCAGGTCACACCTGTCCAGCTTTTCGACGAAATGCGGCGGTTGGGAGAACCGTGCTGCCAGTCGTCCTCATAGGTCGACCATCGCTTTCTACACTTCCATTCGGTTAAACGATGTGAAGTTATCTTGTCTGCATGAAACGGCACATCCTTACCAACTGGAGTAAAGAGTCTCTTCCTAGGCTGCACATGAATCCGTTTCCAACACATCTTATTTTCATTGAGTTCCAATTTTTTTTGTTTTGTTCAGGGTTTGTGGCTGGACATGTATTTGCTTTCTGCCGCAAAGCAGGCATTGCCGCTGCTTTTGGAGTGGCGGGAGCAGATGATCGCTTCTCCGCCTCGGCTGCCTTTTCATGTTCAAGCAATCGATTGAATCTTTCATGGCATTCATCTGAGTGGGGAATACCCTCTGCAATTTTGGCACATCCTTTACACCCCGGAGTCTTGCCTAACCTCATCGCCCGTTCAAGGGTGACGTAGGTTCTTCTGGGGCTGACCAAAGGTTTTGGAGCGTTGCCTTCAAAAGGCAGGGCTTCCCTTGTTTCAATTGATTTGAGCTCCGTACCCGGCTTGAACAACATAAGCTTTGACACTTGGGCTTCAAAGAGTGGAAAGGTAAAAGTTTCCGGCATCACTAGCTCAGAGCTGTGAACCTGCAAAGGTCTCTCCTTACAGCTTCATAGTCTAAAACCAGATGCACGTCACGGAACCTGAATCCTGCATCCCACCTCCAACCACTGAAGATTTCTGGAAAAGTTCGAGGGCCGAAAGGAGGGAGATCCCCGTGCTTAGCTGGCTTATAGTAAACCAGGGTGCCTAATGTTTGAAACCAGTGAAGGGTTCACCATTATCAGCAGCCTCGTAAGCGGTTAAACCTTGTCTGCAGTGTCATGCGAATGCACAGGCGCTGGCGGCGAAATTGATTTTGCGACACAAAAGTATTTGATGGATCGCGGCCACAAGGCGTGGTGAAAGCCGCCCTTTAGATGGATCCTTGATTGACCTGATTAGTCTTTCCAACTTTGGGTTGTGAAGAGGATCATTCGCAATCCCAGGCGCAGGCAACCAACCAAGGTATTTTACCGCCTCTGTGATTTCAGCATGATCCACAGTTCGTTGAGTCATCGCAAAGGCTTCAATACGATCGGACTTTGATTTGTCATCCATGCGCCGGCCATTTGCGGTTTCTGCTCATGTGGAATTTGGTCCGTGCCATGATGGATGAGTTGCTGGGGAGCACCATACTGCATGCTTTGAATCATGACTTCCTGTTCCTTGATTTGTGACAGCAATTGTTGCTGCGTTTGTGCATTTTGCACGGAACGTTGGGGCTTCAGTCTGCAACTGCTGAGCTCGGTCCCTAGTATAGTCTCTTTCTCTGTGAGCACTATCAACGGCAGTTTGAGCTTGATGGTAGAGCTCTGTGGCTTGGGCTCTTACACGATCTAGTTTATTGCAAGCCTGCGCAGCAAGGTTAAGGACCCCGGGGTCACATGACACATTTTGCTGTTGTTCATAGTGCGCAGCATTTTGCTGCTGTTGACCATACACGGAGCTCTGATTGGTCTGACTAGCCTCAATTCTATGATCTGCCCCCTCCATGGATATGTGCAAATTTCTTGGCTCCATTTGATGGATCGCTGCTAGATGATGTCATAGGAATTGGAATTGATTCTGCCGGAGAGGTGTGCTGCTGGGCAACTACCCCTTGGGATGTACTCACAGCAGGATGACGCCTTTGAACAGGGGTTTCATCAGGATCCCTGTCAACATCCGAATGCAACCTGCTACGTGCTTCTCAATCCGCCATCGCTCCTTTTCCCAATTGTCCAGCCTTCGTGTCCAACGGCCGACAATGGGCAGAGCGTCAGCGAACCAACCAACAATGTGATGCTTGTCGCCCACGACTGATGGCTTGCGCTGCAACTTCACGTGCGCACAAGTGATCCCCGCTGCAATTGCCTCCTCAATGACTTCACAACTGTCGTCAATGATGAAGCACTCATGCAAAGGAATCTTCAGGCTTTTGATGGTCGCTACTTTTCCAACTCTGCCAGCAGGGTGCTCAGTTGTAAAGATTGCCGTGAACGCGAAGCAGGTCTGATGATTTGCAATAAAGTCCTCGGTCAGGTTCCTGCGTCCGCGTCCCTGTGCCTATTCAAGCACTGGTGATAGTCGCAGAACACGATAGGTCCTTTGAGGACCTCCCGGAACCGGCTTGTCCCCTCAACCCAGGTCGTATCAGCCTGTACCTTTCCCGGTCCGGCAGGTTGATCTGAGGCCGCAAAGGCTGTGACTCCTCCGCCCTCTTCCTCTTAAGCTGCAATTTCTGGCGCTCTTGAACTCCCAGCTCCAATGCTGCTCTGAAAAGACGTTCAGATCGTCCTCGGCCTTCAGGAATCGATGCTTTTCAGGGTCTTGCGCACGAAGAGTCCTATCGCTATACTCCTGTCTCGCCTCCTCAGTCGGCTGTATGGCCACGAATGGAGCAGTCTTATCAATAAGGCCCGCCCACTCCTTCGGTGGCTCTTGCGCAGCAGCTGCAGGTTGCGGTAAAATGAATGATCGCACTTCAAAAGTGTTCCTTGGAGCGACAGTTCCGGCTGTTGAAGAAGATGCAGATGCGGAATGCGATTCTTCAGCGACTGTAGGTACTGAGTAAGACAACTCCACCGGCAGAACTACTTTACGATCCGAGTCCCACCCGTCTGCTGCCAAGACTTGTCTCAGTATTGTCGCCTTCTGACTTGCGCCCCTCTTCCCAGATCTTTGCCACTTGAACAACTCCCACAAATCGTCCGGAATGGGGAGGTTCGCCTGCTCGGCCGTGGCTTCACAATCCAGTACCAGCTAAGAGCTGCTTACGGCTGATAACCAGTTGAATCAAGAAGAGAACAGCTCGTTGTAGTTGATTCAAGCAATCCCAAACTCGATCCAAGTAATGTCGCCACCAAAAGGTAAAGAGTACCGCGCGTCGTCAAGTAAATGGCGGACGCACTCCTTTTGACCCTCGGGCAGCTTGAGCCAAACGCGGATGCGTTTGGAGGATTGGTGCCTTTGGAGAACTGAACACATGACACATGCAAACTGTCATGGTTGCAAAAAAAATGAGCCTCATGGATGGAAGCTTTGCTTAACCGCGAGTTCATGAGTATGTGAAACGGTGGACAGACAACGTCTACCCTGATTCCTCCTAGCAAACTACACTCAAAGAATCCCTTCTCAGCACATGAAGGCTACTGACCAGACATGTTTTGTAAGTGATGCTGCATCTTTGGCATCGCACCCTGTCAAACATGCATAATGCTCAGTATTCTTCAACTCAAACTTTGCTGAAAAACAACGGAGCTCCACTTTTTGTCAGCAAACTTTGCTGAAACACATTGGGGCTCCACTTTTTGTCAGCAATCTTCCACTTTTTGTCAGCAAACTTTGCCGAATAACAACGGGGCTCCACTTTTTGTCAGCAAACCTTGCTGCAAAACAACGGGGCTCCACTTTTTGGCAGCAAACTTTGCTGAATAACAACGGGGCTCCACTTTTTGTCAGCAAACTTTGCTGAATAACAAGAGGGCCCCACTTTTTGTCAGCAAACTTTGCTAACAACGAGGCTCCATTGTTATTCACCAAGCTCTGCTGAAAAACAACGGGGCTCCACTTTCTACACTGGAGCAAACTTTGCTGAAACACATTGGGGCTCCACTTTTTTTGTTTGCAAACTTTGCTGAATAACAACGGGGCTCCACTCTTGTCAGCAAACTTTGCTGAATAACAACGGGGCTCCACTTTTTGGCAGCAAAATTTGCTGAATAACAACGGGGCTCCACTTTTGTCAGCAAACTTTGCTGAATAACAAGAGGGCCCCACTTTTTGTCAGCAAACTTTGCTAACAACTGGGCTCCGATTTTTGTCAGCAAACTCCGCTGAAAAACAACGGGGCTCCACTTTTGTCAGCAAACTTTGCTGAAACACATTGGAGCAAACTTTGCTGAAACACATTGGGGCTCCAATTTTTTGTCAGCAAACTTTCCTGAATAGCAACGGGGCTCCACTTTTTGTCAGCAAACTTTGCTGAATAACAACGGGGCCCTGCTTTTGTCAGCAAACTTTGATGCTCCACTTTTTGTCAGCAAACTTTGCTGAACAATGACGGGGCTCCACTTTTTGCTGAATAACAACGGGGCTCCACTTTTTGGCAGCAAACTTTGAGTGGAGCCCCGTTGCTTTTCAGCAAAGTTTGCTGACAAAAAGTGGAGCCCCGTTGTTATTCAGCAAAGTTTGCTGCCAAAAAGTGGACCCCGTTAAAGTTTGCTGCCAAAAAGTGGACCCCGTTGTTAATCAGCAAAGTTTGCAGACAAAAATCGGAGCCCCGTTGTTTTGCTCAATAACAATGGAGCCCCGTTGTGTTTCAGCGAAGTTTGCTGACAAAAAGTGCAGCCCCGTTTTTTCTCAGCAAAGTTGGCTGACTAAAAGTGGGGCCCCGTTGTTATTCAGCAAAGTTAAATTGTGTTTACACTAAGGGGTTCTTACGGTAAGAGTTAAGGTCTGGTGTAGATCGAGGTGCGGGCTCAAAGTGCTGGCCCTGTGCGTAAACAGTTGTCTTCGGTGCGACAGTCTCGCGCGAAATGGAGTTGCGGACCAGCGCGTGCGTCTCGTTGTGGTGCCGTTCGCATTTTGTTTTTTGGAGGTGCGCGCTAGAAGCCTCGTGCCAAACGCATTGTTTTTGACGCAAAAAACTTTTTTTGCTGGCAAGGGCGTGTCACACGGAGGTGCGCGCTGCGACGCGGGTCTGTTTTTTGAGGAAGCCTCGTGCCAACCGCGTTTTTTTGGGACCAAAGTGCTTTCTTTGATGACAGGGCTGCCACGCGGTAATATCTTCTTGTCGGGTCAGGCCACGACGCTTGGACAATCGGAGCTCTAAAACCATGGCAGTTGTCGCAAAAAGTTGTCTTGCGTGCGACAGCTTCGCATGAAACGGACCTTTCTTCAAAACTGCGCTCTCGCTGTGGCGCCGCGCCGATCTTCGGATTTGCCGCAGAATTGCATGGCCAGCGCAGCATTCTGTGAGACTGCTGTGTGTGTTTTTTTTTTGCGGCGGGCGCAATATGTTTTTGCGCTGCTGCTATAGGATGCGTGGCCGGCGCGCTGTTTCACTCATTTGCATGCATTGCAAGACGAAAGTGAACCCTTTGCGGAGATCGTGCGTGTCGAAGCGCTCTCGCTGTGGCGCCGCGTGAATTTGCCTTGAGCTCGGCGAGCCCTCTGCGGAGATCGGGGCTCTCGCTGTGGCGCCGTGCGAATGTGTCTTGAGCTCGGCGAATCCTATGCGGAGATTGTGCGTGTCGAAGCGCTCTCGCTGTGGCGCTGTGCGAATTTGTCTTGAGCTCGGCGAACCCTCTGCGGAGATCGTGCGTGTCGAAGTGCTCTCGCTGTGGCGCCGAATGTGTCACGAGCTCGGCGAACCCTCTGCGGAGATCGTGCGTGTCGAAGCGCTCTCGCTGTGGCGCCGCGCGAATGTGTCTTGCACTCGGCGAACTCTTTGCGGAGATCGTGCGTGTCGAAGCGCTCTCGCTTTGGCGCCGTGCAAATGTGTCTTGACCCTCTGCAGAGATTGTGCGTGTCGAAGCGCTCTCGCTGTGGCGCCGCGCGGGTGTGTCTTGAGCTCGGCGAACCCTCTGCGGAAATCGTGCGTGTCGAAGCGCGCTCGCTGTGGCGCCGTTCGAGGTGCGAAGTGCCCTCGGGCACCTCCGGCTGCGCAGGCAACGTTTACGTACAAAGCTAGCGCGCAAAGTCGCAGCTGCGGCTCGAAATTCGCAACTTCTAGGTGCAAAAGTAGTACGGGAAGAGCATTCCCGCAGCTCCGGCTGTTAAGCAGCTTTTGGCGTGAGCCTAAGCGAAACAGCTTCTGGCGCAGATCTTGGTGGTAGTAGCAAATATTCAAATGAGAACTTTGAAGTACGAAAGTAGTACGCGAAGAGCACTCCAGAGCTCCGGCTTGCAAAATCGCAATTTTAAGTACAAAAGTAGTACTGGAAGTGCACTCCCGCAGCTCCAGCTTGAAGCTTGAGAATCGCAACTTTTCAGCGCAGAAGTAGCGCACGAAGTGCGCTTCTGCAGCTCCAGCTCGAAATTGGCAGGTTTTTAGTGCAAAGTCCTACGTGAAGTGCGCTCCGGAGCTCCAGCTGCAAAGCTGCAACCTTGTATGAGTGTACGAAGTGCGTGGACATGGCGCGAGGCTCGCAACTTTTAAGCGCAAAGCTGTGCATAAAGTGCATTCCCGCAGCATGATGCTATGCTTGCTCATCAGAAGCTACGCTTGAGCAGGGGCATCGACGTGCTCATCAGGTGGGAGAGGCATCAGTGTCTATTTAAGGTCTTTCTATGCTTCTGGGCCACCTGACGCAATACTATTTGGGGTCTCTTGCCGGGATAGTTGCGCGCACACTCTGCTGAATAACAACGGGGCTCCACTTTTTGTGTCAAACTTTGCCGAATAACAACGTGGCTCCGATGTTTGTCCGCAAACTTTGCTGAACCACAACGGGGCTCCGATTTTTGTTTGCAAGCTTTGCTGAATAGCAACGTGGCTGCGGCTTTTGTCGGCAAACTTTGTTGATGCCAGGAGGCGAATCAACCACGTAGTCAAATGACAAGGCAGTTGGGGTTCGACTCCCGTGGGGTGACCAATACCCTCGACAGTGAGACGTGTAGTAGTGGTCGTGGTAAAAGGGGGTTGTAAGGTAAATGATCTGCGCTGTCTCACGACTCGATGCGACGGCGGAATACGAACCCTTTTGCTTTGCTTCACAGCTGTGTATTGGATGTTTGCCTCGATTCTATTATCAAGGTCTTGAGCCAAATGCATTCGCATGTGCATGTCGGCTGCACACAAAACACAATTCCCTCAAAGGTTTAGGACCTTAAACACGGGGAAGTAACAGGGTGACACTCAGAACCTGCCCTTAGGATGTTTTAGCCTGCGGCTCGGAGATTCTTAGCATCCCCCAGCCCGGGCTTGGGTTCATCCCTGGGTCGGGAACCAATCACGAACGCATGCCGACACGCATGGACGCACGGCTTCTCTTTTTCAGCATCGAATAATCGTTGACCACCAAATACCTGGTATCTCCAGAATAGCAGTCGCCGATGACGATACTGTACGGAAACAAGAAAACATTCTGTGGTGATAAATGCAAGTCTCATGTAAATACTTTTGATTTGCCCAGGGTACCGTGCACGACGAGTACCACAAGGGCTGGCCATGATACCACGCACGATGATTATCACGATCCCATTGTGTAAAAATGCAACTTCCAGTTGATCCCCCACGCGGAAGAAATCGTAAAGAAAATGCTTGATCACCAGTGTGATGATTCTGCGATGGCCTTTCTACTCGCCCTCCACCGGAACCTTTCTAACAGAGAATGTGGTGTCTCCTCAGTCCGATTGATCTTCTCGATAAAACGCGAGGGTAGATGTATATTGCGAGTAAAGCACCATTGGATAAGAGGAGTGTCGACCTCTTTGACGCTTTGAATGCAAATGATGGCGCCAAGCTCAAGTTTCAAGAACTTGCGTCCAATGTTCACATCTGTTCGGTAGAAGGTCATGTAATCGCAACTGAGGCCAAGGGCGATGCATCGGAATATCGTGTCGCTGACGAAGGCAATGTCCTTCTGGTGGCTGACACTTCTGAACTGCTCTGCTTTGATACCAAGTATATTGCAGGCGGTCCAAATCCGGTACATGATGTGTAGCCCTCTCAGCTTCAGGAACCAAAAGAGCATTTCTTCGTCCCTGTGGTTTGCGCTTTTGAACCTCACATTTCTAAACTTAGGAGCGGCAGTGACCTCTTCATAGGTGGGCGGGATTGGAATGTTCTGTTCATCGACTTCTTTGAAAATCCAATCGCCCCTCCTGTTGATCGCGATGTAGGGACAGTAGATTCCGCCACCTTTGCCAGGCTCCTTGACCACATCTGCCTCGTTGTTGGCAAATACCTTTCACACTTTGAAAAGCACGATGCCAATGAATCCACAGAGGTATGATGCCTTGCCAGCTTCGTCAACGCAGATGGCCTTGACTTGCAGGAGATGAATTGCCTCCGCATCCTCCTCTGGGTTGTCAGGACAAACTCCCGCATCTTCATCGTCGATGTCCGTCCCGATATCCGACGGGATGTACGATCTGCCTGCAGACCGTTCCTCACTCATCTTATGGGTGTCGGGTCGTTCTTCTTCGGCGACGAATCGCTCAGCATCTTCCTTGTTTCTCGCTGAGCTTGTTTCACTTCCTCCGTCACATTGGCGGTGTCAGATGGTTTGGGCTCCTCGTCATCCACATGGATGACGAACTTGCCGGTGGAAATGAACTCACATTCGCATGCCGTGCAATAGCAAAATCCCCTTGGAATAATGATAGCGCATGCTGGGCATACTCTGTTGGAAATACTTGATGGATCGTGCTCGCGGTAGACAATGAATCTGCTGAGCAAATCCCTGATCTCTACCAACGATTTGTTCAAGGCCTCGGGCACTCCGATGTTGATGCACGCATCGACGACCATCTTCTTCAGGATGTCAGCATCCGCAGAGTCTTCATCGTCCAGGAAACTGTTGAGGTTTCCAAGAAAGTCCGCTGGGGTCACGCCCACAGCGTCCTTGAATCCTGGACAGATCTCGCGCGGGAGTAGATCCGCCTAACCTCTTTCACAGGTCCTCTCTTCGTGGACTTGAATCTCCAGATTGCCCTTATCTCTTTGAAGGGAATGGTCTCGAAGGCGACGATCGTCCCACCCAATGTTGTTTTTCAACCATCCAGCCGCTATGAGACCCGTCATCGTCTCCATGTCGATCTCCTGATCAAACTTTGCAGCAAGGATCTGCAGTCTCGGCTTTCGTGCTTTCCGATCCTCCGATCTGATGCACTCGGCGATGATTTGGAATTTGTTGCTCTTCTTGTACCGATCCTGCGGGAACGCGCCCTCACGAGTCAGGATGTGGTCGATGTTCACCCATCCTCCGCCATTGCAAGGAATAGGGTTCTCCCACTTTTGGCCGATTTGATGTCGTAGGATCTTCACCAGTGCTTTTGATGTAAAGAACAAGTCTTGGTGGTGAATGTGAGATCCAAACGCTGTGTACTCACTGTACGGCCAATAGGGAAAACTTGTGTCTCTGTTCTGCATGCTCATGACTTCCAAGTGTAATCCCCTTGGCAGCGTGCGGGTCATACATGAATATCCTTGTATCCCTTCGCAAACTGCCTCATCACCGGGTTGAGGAATCACAGAGGGGCTTGCTCCACCAAACGAATCGAGCATGTGGTTGTACTCCTTCATGGTTCCGTTCGGATTCGTGTGTAGGTCAAGTTGACCAACGTGGAGATCTCCTCCTTCTGCCAAATCAGCCATCTCGGAGAGGTTCACGACGTAGTTGTACTTGTGGAACTCCTCCCTCGGATAGAAGATCGGCTCCGCTTCCGGTTGATGCGGTTTCTCATGAGGTTCGCTGGACATCGGAGCCATCTCTTCATCTTCATCAGGAATCTCCATTTCGATGTCTTCATCGGATGAGGGATGTCCTTCTGGAAGAAACAGCATTGTGATCTTGCCGCGTGCCGAGTCAGACTCAGTTGCCCTTGCGGTGTCTTTGCATGTCCCTTCATGGGATTCTTTCCCGCGCTTCATGCAAATCTTGAGTTCGCCAGCGCGATCGCAAAGGTCCTCAAACATCCGCAACAGTTCTGCTCGTCTTGAGGCAATGTCCTCGACCCTCGATTGTTTGGCTTCAGGCTCCTCGGCGTGATCGGGTTCACGACCATGATCAGCCTCGTCCTCATTGGACTCGCCTGCTTTCCTCTTTTGGCCTGATGAACCGGCTTCCTCGATATCGATGAACGGGTTCGAGTACTCCAGTCTGTCCATGACGTCCCCGACGTTCCTGTTGGGAACTTCCATGTACTTGACTGTGCCACTTCTCGTCCTGTTGTAACCCGTCATGTGAGAGGTCATGTTCTCCCTGACGAACTTTAGGAACGTGGCTTCCCGCATTGGTCGGTATTGGCAAACGTTCCCCTACTTTGGCAATTCCTTTCCGAAGTAGGATATGACGTCGAAGAACCCGAGAACGGTCTCCAGTCCATCTCCCAACTTCTCTTCATTGTCGGTGGAGAAAACACGATGTGCCTGTTCCTGACCTAGGAACCAACGCATCCATGAGGCGAATACAGCGTTTCCATAGTCGCGCCATACACGGAACTTGGTCTTCTTCTCCTTCGTTCCATCGGAATGGGTGACGATGTACGACAGCTTGTCAACCCACAGTTGCTTCCCATTGCTACTGCGGAAGTAGTCGGCAAAAGAGTCCCTATCGAGCGTGATGCCACCGAAGTGCGACAGCTCCTTCGCGATCTTCATGTTGAACAGATTCACGATGAGAAATTGTACGAATCCGTCCGTGTCCCCATCGAAAACGCTTTCAAGCTCGTTGATTCCAGCGAAAGTACATCCATGATCATCTCGACGATCAGCTTCTTTTGCAACACGTAGAAGAGCTTGGAGTCTCCGGTGCAGCTATAGTTGCAATCCGTCAATCCATATACTTGCTTCCAAGCGAGATCGTTGTCGGTGACCACGACGCCCGCGTTCGCGCACACTTCCATCACTTTCGTTGCGGTCAGCATCAGGTTGCCAGTGCTCTGATGGAATTCTGGGTGGTTGTTGATACTCACGAATACTCCAGCGCCACATATGCTTGAAAGTTCACTCAGAACCTCGAGCAGGCCGTCGTACTCGTAGCTGGTGTTGATCTTCCACTCGGAACCTTGCTTCTGGATGCAGTCATACAACGACATCCAAATGTGTACCGAGCAGATTGCTTCCATGGGCCGCCGCCCTTGATCGTGTTGATCAGTCCTCTGGTTCCATCCATTGTCATGCATGTGGGATTGGAACGTCCTGATGCGCTTCCCGGTTTTCTGCCTCAATGGCCAATCGAGGATCACGTAGGACTTGGTCGATGTCGCGACATCACACAATTGCTGGCATGTGAGTTCGGTACCCTCGTCGGCTTTGTACCTCTTGATGATCTTCGAAATCCCAGCATTGGCCGTGTCGGGATTGTCATGACCGTCAATGAGAGGCTTCAATGCGGTTGCTCCAGGTAGCTTTGCAGAATAGAGACATCCGGTCTTTGCGCAAATGTATGCGTAGAGTTGGAGCCAAGCGAGATTGGGCTTGTTGAGGTAGGCAGCGATGATGCGGTCAGCTCTTCTCCTCTCGTCGAAGATGAGCAATGTCGACACCAAATGCCGCAAATACCGTTCCCAGTAAGATGCTCTCTTCCCCGCTTTGACTTCTGGTCCAACTTTCGTAATGGGCATGACGACTCCGGATTTTCCGTGCAATGCAAAGCTAACCCCAATGTTGAGGTTGCCGAAAGCGGTGCGCTGCTCGATGATGGTTATTGATTCGTTCACATCATGCTTCTCCGGCATGATCCATAGGTCGTCTTCCCCTTTTGCGGAAATCTCCAGGATCGCTTGGATGTCATCCTGCTCTTTTCCCGGCGGCCGCCATGTAGACCACCACGGTGCACGACCAGTGGCGTCATCGCTGGAGCTCGCGATTGGTTGGGCACCGGGCTGCTCGCTTCCGGCGCTGGGTTTTGGCATTGCCTTGGGCTCTGGAGCAGGTCCACCATGCTGGTACTCCTTCTTCGCCGAAATCTTCGTCGAAGATGTCGATGAACTTCTTGGTGCTATCTCTGGAGTATAGCAAATTGTTGATGAAGGCCCGCTGTTGCTGTTCATCCGCAGTCTGGTTGTCCTGCAGCACGATGAACGATTCCCACGTTAAGCGATTTGCGTCTTCCTTGGCACGATCTTCGCCACGCGTGCAACGTCATTTCCCAGGCTTTGGCCGTTTGTTGAGCTGTGCGTCAACATCCCTGATGATGGTCTTGTCGCCGCCAACGTACTCCATTCTCTCACGATCATTGCCCCCAAAGATCTCTCTGAGCCTTGCATGTCGGAATAAGACGCATCCCATAGCAAATAGACGCAGCGAACAAGGCATCGGGGATAGTGGGGATCATCTTGATCTTCCCGGTGATCGTCAGCTCCAAGATGTTCTTGGCTGTGCATGGTGGTTCGCGTCTAGCAGCGAAAGCCACATGCTTGGCAGAGAGGGTGAGCAGTTCCAGGTGTGTCTGCACATATTCGTGGGACCTCGTCCTTGTCTAGAACGCCGTTGACCATGGTGCACACCCTTGCCTTCGGAGTGCAATAGGTTTGGACCCAGTATGCATCCCGGAATGCAGTGAAGCTCTTTTCACTCTTCTCCAACCAGAGCGTTAATGACGTGCTTTCCGCACGCATTCGCGCTTGTCCATGGCGTTCATGGAAATATCGATAGATGTCGCCAACGGTTTGGTCCTCACTGACCACATTGGTGCCAGGCTGTCCATCAATATCTTTCGTGAGCGCCGTCATCAACTCCCAAATGTTGATGATGACCTTCACGATCTCGGGGTCGATGAAGTGCTTGAGGACGGGCGCGGCCTTTTCCTTCATCGAGTTCTCTGAGGCCACAACGGCGAGCGTCTGCGTCAACCATTGCACTTCATCAAGCATTTTTGCTGGGAGAGATGGTTCATGATTGCCTTCATGAAGTTGCTGCACCACGATACCGAGTATCCGGAGCCCTTTTGCACTTGTGAAGTCTTCATGGAGAAATACGCAGATGTTGCATATAATGCAGGCACGCCGGCTTCCGCAACCCATCTCGCAGCAATCGCTTCCGAGCATTCTTCGTCTATTCTTGGAATGGGTCTGCTTCCTCGCAGCCCCTTCACATACTTCTCAACCAGTGATGCACAATAGAGAGCCCCATGCCTGGCCTTCGATGGAGAAACGAAAAGATACTCTTCCGAGTTGATGAAGTCATCCCCCATCTTGAAGATGTACAGCTCCGCGATCCAGCAAAGTCGTAGACAAAGGAATATGCAAAAGCACCGCCGCAGAAAAGATCCAATCACTCCGGACTTCCCTGTCCGGGCGAGGTGCACGACCGCCACCCTTCAACAGTTAGTCCAGATTTCCCTGACCCAGGAGGGGTACACGACCACCACCTTTCAACAGGTAATCCGAGAGCGATATGCAACCAACACTCACCTTGTTCTCCTCGTTGTGAAGCAGAAACGAAGCTGCAGTTTGTACGAAGAGTAGACGGCGATGTGGAGGTAGAAGATCTCCCACCTTGCAGCTCCTTCTTTTCAACGAAGCCTTTGAATATGCAAGGTGAAGTCAGGTTCACTCCATGATGCCGCGAAAATTTGGCTCGAGCAGCAAAGCGGCGCAGAATAACATTGACAATTAGTGAAGTGTACGATTGGGTATCCTTGGTTTCCCTACCAGCACAAGGTCCATGACTGTGGTTGCCATTGCACTTCTTAGAAAAGGATTCCCCCAGGTCAAAGTTCCAAGAAATGACACGCCAGGGTTTCCGAATCGGCAGGGGTTTCTTGGCGTACCTTTGCTTCAAGCCGTACCTACGCCCGTCAAATTCGTGCGATTCTCCGTTCTTGATCTGCTTCTTCAACCTCTCGTCGTTCCAATATTCGCAGCCTTTGGGAAGTTCAAAGAGTATGGCGGCTTTCTTGGATTTGGCATGCCGCTTCAATTGGGAAAACACTTTGAACAACTTCCAAAATTCAAGCTGTTTGTTTTGGATGAGTTTGCTTGTTGTTGGTCCTCGTGTTATGTTCAATCTCGCCCATGATGATCCTCCCGTGCAGGGCCCAGTAAAAAAAACATGTCACTCGATTTGGTAATGGCGTGCTTGGCGAGGTTCTCCCCTTACTGGGATAGCAGGTCATCCTGAAGTGTGATCGTAACAACCTGTACGTGCCAGCGTTGCGCAAGCGCGGTAAACCAGTTGTGCGATTCCGAACATGCCATGACAACCGTTGGTTTGTTGGGGTCCAGTGCAACAAGGGTGACCTCTTTGCCAGTAGCCAAACCAGGTACATAGGAATAGCCAGGCAAGCCAAGTACGGTACCATTGTGATTCACAAAACGAAATGTAATGTTTGCATTGGGGTCAGCAGGTCGCAAATGGTTGCGAACCGCAATTCTGTATGGGACAAAGAAACGATGATTGTCTTGTTCACGGTGATGTGCATGCATACGACGCATCATAGTCTTGAAACACCGTAAAATACGTGCAGGGAGGGAATTGATAGGTGTGTCTAGGATGTCCTGGCCACCGACTTACAGTTGGAAAGATTCGTCCCGTCCAAAATGTTGTCTCGGTTGAATAACCTTGGGAGCTGGGGCCGCAGGCTGTATCGGGTGAAACTGCCATACCGCACGCTCGACGTACTTGTCGACGCGCTCCCATTGCAACGCGGGTTCAACACGACCCTCAACTTTCTCCCATGATCCGCCGCACGGAAACCAAGTGGAACGCAACCACCGTGTGTGAATAGGACATTGCACCGTGGGTGGTGGCTGGTACCGCATGAGCTTCGGAACTTTTGCCACGATGACCGGATCATGCCCTTCGTGTTCATAGAGGCCTTCCTTTGATGATAGTCCTTGCAAACAAAGGTCGGGAGGCATAATCGGCACCTTCGTGTACGGAAAAGTGGGTATGCCATCGATCGAACCAGTGGCTGCCTGTGCGGTTCCCTTCTTGGGGTCAAAAGAAGATGTGACCATCTTGAGGGTTTCCGGGTCGGCCAACATTTCCGGCTCCAGCAATCCGATTTGCATACACACATGTTTCCATTTTCTTGACAGCAACACCATGACTTCGTTCCAGATGCCTCATAGTAGGGTTCTTACCTGATCGAACAACACTGATCATAGCCTTGTTGTCATCGAAGAACACAAACTTCGGCTCCTTACCCAAAATACGCTCCATCAACCTGAGCGCAGGCATGCTTATAGCTCTCATTGCAACATCGGCAGCGACGATTTCAGCCTCAGGGGTGGAATGACTCACACATCCCTGTCGCTTAGAGCTTCCGGACAAAGGAAATCTTGTATTGGGACCTTGTAGGTTCATGTGACCGCCAGATGTCGACCGCAAAGAATCGGCGCACCCAGAAAAGTCAGCATCAGCATAAACTGCCAAATACATATCTTCGACTGAATCTCCGACCCAGCCAATCATCCTCCAATGCTTGGTGTGATGAATGTAACACATCAAGTGATGAAGTTTCTTGTCGTCGTCAGTTGTCCACCTGGTGATGTTCCTCGCCAGACGGTTGACCTGCCTGAGCAAGTCAAAACGTGCTATTCTAGCACCGTATAATATTTTCACGAGCGCACTTGCTGTGTGAGGTGCGAGTTGTCCACGAACAGGCTCCGGATGAGCTCCTTCCGAAGTCCCTCCTGCTTGGCATGATGGAGTTTCATAACCATTCGCGGGAACTCTGTTTCCACACCAATTGCACTCGACCGACGGCCCGGTCTGTATCGGAGCCCTCGACGGGTGATCCTTGGTCTCTTCATGGGGGCCAGGTGTAGGAACCTTTTTCAACTCAACGTTGCCCGCTACTTCGAGGTAGCGATCGACACAAGAGCGCAGGAACTGCTCCATGTCGTATGTCACAGTGGTGACCTTATGGCCGTTGCCGAGAACCACAGTACCCTTGGACTGATTGCATCCCAGATAGAAATCCAGGCCGGTTTCCGGCTCAATGATCAGCTTCTCACGAAGCAGCTCCCAACCCTGTTTGAGGTTGTCCTTTGGGCCAGCCATCTTAAAGTCGTCCACATAAACCACAAGAACTAATTGTAGTTCAGGATGGGTGTGGACAGAAGGCCTTTTTTTGACAAACCGGCTGAAAACCCATTGAACGCACCGATTTATCGCAGCGCTGTTCCCAAAATGTATCAGCATCAGGATGACCGTGCAAAGCCTTCACCAAACGAACCACGGGCCTTTTGAACTGATTCCATCGTTCTTTGTCATCCTCAGGAACTGCTTCGGCTGGAAGCTCGATCCAGCAAGGTGTACCCCGTAATGTGGCCTGGATATATGCCTGTGCCGCATCAGCCATCTGCACATCCCATCCGTCAAGGCAACCTAAAGAGTCAGCTCTGGAAGCTTCGAAAGTTGCAGGAGAATTCCCCAGATCTTGAAACAATGCCGCGTCCGACGTCTGGTTCTTAATCTGGTTCCCAAGCACCACCCCACGACCTTTGTATTTTCTGCGTGGGTCTTCTTTCGAAAGTTGTGAATGTTCTCAACTATTCTACCATGCGCCCTGGCCATGTGCACTTATTCGTTCTTCTGTTTTGCCTCGCGAGCGACATCATAGTACTCACGGATTACAGATAGATCGAAGACTCCTTGGTCAAGTAAACCTTTCCATTCCTCTTTCGTGGAGTCCATCGCCTTGGTGTTGGTAAGCATCTCGGCCCTTCCCACGGGTCGTGATACCATTGCATTGATGAACTTGGCCACCTTGACGACTTTCTCACGATGATGTTCTTCGGCCGGAACACAAGGCATCTGGGGATAATCGCCCTTTGGGCAATCCACTTGTGGCCATATCTTCCCACTCATACATGTAAGCCAGTTCATCCGTACATTCGGATACATTTCCTCCCGTCATGGTGCTTTCTGAACAAGTGTCATCCATGTTCTCCGACAGTTCCCCATCATGGTCGTTGTTTGGGATAGATGCAAGACCTTCTTTTGGAGTAAACTTCCATGGCGTAGATAACCACCAGGATCCCATAGACCTCGTCCAATGTCACATTGCTTGCACCAAGATCTTGAAGACGTTTGGAGTCCATGCACAAAACTGACCCATCGACCAGGTTGACAATGATCCTCGTCCAATCCAGGTCCGCCAAGAACTCTCCCTCAACAGGGTTCTTGACCTTATTTGTGTTCTTTCGTATGCCCCAGTTGTACAACCATTGATCACCACCACATCTTTCTTTGAGCATAGCTTTGATTCTCTTAGCGCTCGGAGCGTTGACCTTTTTTACTTTCTGCAGGTGCGGCGTCCTTCGAGCTACCGGTGCCATCCTTCTTCTTTGGATGAATCTTTCCTTCTTCATCAACATCAATTGCATTCCGCAATGTTGCCCATTCTTCAGGTGTGAACCCTGCCGGACTTGTTGTCTTCATCGTCCTGAATCCATCTTCGCCGACTGGATAGGGTCTCCCACGAGCATCAAGTTTGACCATCTTTCCAAGATCATTCCTGTAGATGATACCATCTTTAGCTTTCCCTGTCGATACATGGGGTAGGTCAGCGACGTCCTCAACAGCATCTTTGTCTTCCTTACCCCCCCGCTCGACGACTTCGACATCCTCCCCTTTCTCGTCACGCACGATCCCAGCGATCTCCTCGGCCTCATCGAGTTGTCTCTGATCTATATCTTGCAAGAGAGTAGGATCGGTTCCTCATCCCCGGCCGGTTGCTCTAAATGAACGCCTCTATCATCTTCCCCTCTGATCTCCTCAACGCCTTCAAGAGTCTCATTCCTCTTCTTGTACTTCTTTTGGAACGGGAAAAGAAATTGGTATCTTCAAACAATTCTCTCGGTCTGATGTGGCTGGCGTAGTCGAGGTGGAATTCTCGCCTTCCTTATGGAAAGGTCGGCGCCGGCGAAGCTTGTGAGAGCCCAGGCCCGATACTTGCGTGCCCAGTGAGACCAGAACTCAGGTTTTAACCAGCAAAGATACCAGTTTCCCATTTTGGTTCGAACTTTTCTCTCGTGTCTCCTCTCGCATCGCTCGGTTTGAACTCAACCAACGCGCCAAATGGGATCTTTTCACCATTGAAATGTTCTCCATGTAATCGAAACCATGCGCTCGAACCGTTGATCTCTTCGACGTTCATCAAGTGGCACAACGCGGTGATAGCATATATCCAATGACATGTTGGAAATCCAGCATGTGCTAGACATGCTGTTGTTTCGATGAACTGGTTCGTGCGTTCGGCAAGCGAATTGTTCTGCTTCTTGCCCGGAAGCGATAGATCATGAGGAATCTTCAGTTCGGAACATGCGTTGATGAACTCCGGCGCATCGTCCGAGTAGACCTGCTTGATCTTCCGTCTGCCAGCAAAATGCTTTATGCTGTTGATCACCGTCACGGCATTCTTGCGACCAATTGGATAGCCCATGATGATGCCAGTGTATATATCTCGAATGATCATGACGTACTTGTCATTGTTCTCGGCATCTCCTGCGGCTTCAACCAGATCGAAAGTGATCAAGTCTCCGAACGTCTTGACTTCACGTTGAGACGCACCAAACTTGGATCGGAAATGCCTCATCTTCGCCTTCACGCATAATTCGCTGAACGTGTTTCGGTATCTGTGCGTTAGCAAACGTGTCAATGTCTTGTATTGGCATCGTCTTTCAATTTGCCAATTCTCTTCTTGATGGATGCACCTTCGTAGATGTCGACTTCAATACCTGCTTCGGGATCAGCATCATCTTCACCCTCAGCTTCGTCTTCTCCCACGTCCACGAGCCTCCTCACCAGGTTCTTCGACTCTAGGCGGTGCGGGCCCTGCTCCACCAGGCGGGCCGAAATCTACGGCTTCGACGCCATCCTCCCCCCAGCAAGAGCATATTGGGGATCTCCGGCTTCTTCTTCTTCTGCTTCACCACCATCCTGCACAACACCGATGATTTCCTTTAGCGTCTTCATGTGCTCCAAGATGTCCTCAGAAACGGGTCGATGGCGATTGCTCCTCGCATTTCGATCTCCAACCAAATAGGGAATATCATCCCTGACATGTAGATGAACAATCTCTTTCTCAGGCGTTATCATGAACGGCAACTTCCCACAAATCCAGTGAAAAGAATATCCAATTTTCATGCATTGTCGACCAATAGATAACACCGTCGGCGTCTCATCCAGAACAAAGGGTTGGACTGTTTCCTTCAGCTCATTCATTCACGTAGTACTTGATGGAATCCGAAGTGGATGCAGTACCATTTGCCGTTTGGAAGACAATCTTGTACTTGTCTTGAACAATGTCCACACCGAGGGAGGCCGCCTTGGATTTGCCGATCAAATCATGACCACACCCTGTGTCCATCAGACATTTTACTCCCTTGCGTTGGTTCGCAGACAGGGCGAATAGACTTATAGGTTGTCCGTGTTTCCTTTTCCATTGCACGACTCCCTCTGTAATCTCGTCATCCTCCTTGTCATACTCGAAAGTGAAGGTTCGCTCCTTGTTCATTGGCATTTTGTGAGTTCGATATTTGTCATTGGCCACCTCACGCATAATTTCGGCTCTGATGAGTGCCTTCTTGTGACTATATGCAAGGTGTCGTCGATGATCATACGTCTTGAACGTCTTGGCGTCGACTGGTTTCGAAGATGATTGGGACACATCATCAAAGAATCCCTTGTGCCACATCGAGTTATTCCGCCACTGTTCGTCCCATTCTTTTCTTCAGGTACTCCACCTCTTCGTTCACGTCATTGTCAAAAATCTCTTGAAACCACACGTGCTTCTCGGGTATGTCAGTCTCTCCTGACCACCGCGAAGATTCACTCATGGCGTCTTCGGCATCACGATGTCATTCTTTTTGGCTTCCGAAGTCGCGGCTCTCTTGACACAGTGATAGCGGGCATTGCGATGTGAACCTTTCTCACAATTGCCGGAGCTGCTGCTTTGGGCTTGGCCTGTGCTTTGGCCTGTTGCTTGGCGTTAGGCGCAGGAGCGGATGCTTTGGGGTTCGCTGGTCAGCGTGCTTGTATTTGCACTGTTCCCCTTTCGTGCACTTTCCTTCCCTCCATGCATAGCAGACCCCATCCCGAAGTCTTCGGTGAAGGGGTCCTCGCTGCTTTTCCGTCGCCTTTGCCATTTCCTTTATTATTGTCCAACTTGTGCTTGTGCTTGGGGTTATGGGAATATGGACAATCTTTCCCTTTGAGACATCCTCCTTCTTTCGTGTAGTGGAAGACGCACGGCCATTCCTTCTTCTGTTCAGGGCTCATGCTTTTCCCTTTTCCTTCTCCTTTGCCCTTCTTGTCGTGGTCTTTCGCTTTCGCTTTGGTAGCACAGGTGCTGCTGTGTTTCCATCGTCTTCCTTCCCGGAACTTCATTCTTTTCCCTTTGCCTTCTTCTTTTCCGCTGGCGCAGCATTCTTGTTGCCGCTCAGCAGGTTCTTGACTGACTTCTCCTTCGTGTCGTAGATGTAGTCCTCACGATCAGTCCGAAGTTGTCGATCAATCAATCCCAAAAAGGAAACGGTAGGTAGGTCTTCTCAGGGTGTGCATCCGGTAACCGCGCATAGGTATTGAGACCAAATTCCAGCTTTCTGCTTCCTTTGATCTTGTGATACAGGATGTCCCGCAGCGTGATTTCTCTGGGTGTATCCTCCTTCCTCAGGTTGAGCAAGATGTCATACCATTTGTTGCGGAACACGGACATGTTCTTGTCCCCTGGGTATTCCAGTCTGATCAGGTGTTCAATGGTGAATGTCTTATCCGATCGATGACTTGATCTGAAAGATTGTAATATGATGGCAATGATCTCCCTTCCCTTGATCAATCTGTTTTCTCTTTGGCGTCGTTCGGAGTGCAGTTGAATATCGTGTACCGCGTCCTTCGCATCAAAAGGCGCACTTCTGAGCATCGTCGGGAGCGAGAGGGCCAGCTTAATATCCATCATTGCAAATCGTTCGCCTCCCGAATCGGCTAAAAATTCAAGGTCAGGATTCACCACGAAAGCACATGCCACCCATGACATCCATACTTCGATATCAGGATCCGCCGAAGCGCTGGTGACGTTCATGGCGAGTGCCATCTTCCAGCTGTCCAGCTTCGTGATCTTCGGCCATGGAGGTACGTTGACTCTCTCAGCCTCCTTCCGTGATATCCTTGGTCGACCACTGTCATGATCTCTGCGAACTCTCGACCTTCTTCTTCGTGATGATCTTCTGTTGCGACGGCGATCATCATCATCATCATCATCAGCATCGGATGGTTCTTCTTCGTCGTCCTCGTGTCCATCATCATCGTCGTCAGGTGGATCAGGTGGACGTGGCCCTCCTGTTGCGGCTGGGACAGGAGCACATCCTAGACCCCCCGCGTTTTTATCTGAATTGTGATAACCGAGGCCAGGTGGACCGCCATCTCTATGACCACCACCACCTCCATTATTGCCGGTTGAACCAAATCTCATATTTGGAATAGATCCTACCGCCTCATGGAGTTGGTCGATATGAGCCTGTATCATTGGGTCTTGGTAAACAGGAAACAAAACAGAACCCGGTCCGAGGCTGTAATCAGTTGGCTTAGGAACATTGGGTGCCTGTGCACTAGAACTAGCTGCCGCCATTGTAGCCTGATAGAGCACTACCTGACCTTGTTGTTGAGGCCCATTTGTGGTATCACTCTTACGGGTCTTCGAATTGTGGCGTTTACTGGGCCTAACGGTGTCATCCCTCAGTAGAGCTCGTCCACGATCTTTTGCGTCCGCCGCGATGGCGACTTGGGTGGCATTTTCGCTCTCGAGTTCCTTGTTCGTCTCTGCCAAATGGTGCACAAAGCTCTCTTGGATCTTGAGCTCTTGTCGTGTCTCTTCGATCTCTTCGGACATTGCAGCGATCTGATTGAGGTAATCGGATTTCGCATCAATGGCCTTTTGCCTTGATGCAGCGAGTTCGCGAGTCACGTCGAGAAACTCCTGATCCCTCAGCGTGGCGCGATCATGTAATGTGTTTCCTTGATGAGCTCGATCTCTAGCGATCTTGATCTCCTCATTCATCTTTGCGTCACGTTCCTGTACTGCACGTTGTCCAACCAAGTACATCTCATCCCGTTCGCTCACGGCAACCCGTGCGCAATGGGCTTCTTGTTCAGCGTGCCTGATAGCATCATTTGCTTTGCTCACCAATATATTTCGTGGCTCGTCATCGATCGCCATTTTCGGTTGCGGCAACAATGCTGTCTCCAATCTCTCACGCAAACCACGAATAGTGTTCTCCTCGTTCTGCGAGTCCGTGGTGATCTTCACCTGGTAGGAGTTGATCATCGATTGATACTGAGCGATCTCGGAAGAAGTGCTCCTCCTCTCTTGTTCAGCCTTGTTCTTGCTGACCAATGAGCTTTCCTCCTCGCATCTGATTCGATGTTCAAGCAGATTCACGGTCGCGGCCATCTCCTGATGTCGCTTCTCGTACTCGAGGACCTTAAGTCGGGCTTCGTCTTGATCTCTCCGTAGATCTTCACGAGATGTTGTGCCTGATCTTCGGGTAGCTTTGTCTTCCCACGTTGAATGTTGTGCCTGATCTTCGGGTAGCTTTGTCTTCCCACGTTGAATGTGGATGTTTTGAGCAGCTTCTCGAAGTTGTTCTCTTGTATTGAGCTTTTGAGGATATGGGCTACTTGTTGTTCCGACATACCTGCTCTCCGTTCCAGTTCCTGGATGCGCGTGACATTGCCCTGGTCGTCACGTTCATATGACTCCTGTAGCATAGACAAATTGCGCTTAGCCTCCTCCACTTCCTGTTTGAGGGTCTTGTTCTCCTGAGTGATCTTAGACGGACTAGAGCCTGTAGGCGATTTTTGGATCGCCCCTTTTCCTTTCTCACAGGACTCATGACACCCTTCACGCTCCTTCTCGGTGTCGATAATGAAGCTGATGACGATCTTCTCTTTTCTCCGTCCTTGGACCACACGGTGTGACCAATTTCTCTCCAGGATGAATGTGATAGGTCATGGCTAATACCAGAACTTGCACTTTGTCCGGAGAGTCTGCAATCGCCGGCACTGCAAGCATACCTGTGGAACCGCTGGAACTGTCATTTCCAAAAATTGCAGTTCCCGGGCTTCCGGAAGAATCCATTGTACGGCTGTAAATATATTTCAAAAGGTTGTATTGTACCACAGTTGCAATCCACCGCAGGGACCAATTTTGAACTTACGGCTGGTAACCTGCCAGGAGGCGAATCAACCACGTAATCAAATGACAAGGCAGTTGGGGTTCGACTCCCGTGGGGTGACCAATACCCTCGACAGTGAGTCGTATAGTAGTGGTC
Source organism: Effrenium voratum (assembly GCA_963377175.1). NCBI lineage: Eukaryota > Dinophyceae > Suessiales > Symbiodiniaceae > Effrenium > Effrenium voratum. The sequence continues at coordinate 92,091 of CAUJNA010000999.1, read as the reverse complement.
CTGGTAAAAGGGGGTTGTAAGGTAAATGATCTGCGCTGTCTCACGACTCGATGCGACGGCGGAATACGAGCCCTTTTGCTTTGCTTCACAGCTGTGTGTTGGATGTTTGCCCCGATTCTATTATCAAGGTCTTGAGCCAAATCATTCGCATGTACATGTCGGCTGCACACAAAACACAATTCCCCCAAAGGTTTAGGACCTTAAACACGGGGAAGTAACAGGGTGACCCGCAGAACCTGCCCTTAGGATGTTTTAGCCTGCGGCTCGGAGATTCTTAGCAGTTGAAAACAAAGGGGCTCCGATTTTTGTCTGCGAACTTTCCTGAATAACAACGGAGTCCACTTTTTGGCAGCAAACTTTGCTGAAAGCAACGTGGCTCCACTTTTTGTCAGCAAACTTTGCTGAATAACAATGGGGCTCCACTAGCCAACTTTGCTGAATAGCAACGGGGCTCTACTTTTTTCAGCAAACTTTGTTGAAAAACAATGGGCTCCGAACTTTGCTGCTAAAAACAACTGCTCAGAGCCACTGCGCTGCAATAGAGAGGGGGGAGTGGGAAGGGAATGGGAAGAAAGGGAAGGGAGGGATGGAAAGGGAAAGGGTTGAGAAGTTTTTGCCGGGTTGCTAGTCTGACGGGTTTTCTCAGGGGTTCGTCTTGAAGGAAGAATTCCTGAGAGGGTTTCCTTGTGAAGGTTTGTTTTTGAGAGGGTTTCTGCTTGAAGGGCTTTCGTGAAACGGATTCTTTTGCCAGGATTTTCTGGGAGGGTTTTTTGAAAGATTTGTTTGAGAGGGTCTCTTCTTGCAGGATTTTACTGAGAGGTTCTTTGATTGATTTTTCTGAGAGGGGGTCTTCTAGGTTCCAACCTGAGCACCTGCAGCCATTTCCCACGGTGTGTGATTTGCAAAAGGAGCTGGCAGACTGAGCAGGCCTAGCAGTACCACACTGACGCGAAGGTGGCTGAGAGGCAGCCTTGCTGAAGTATGCAGTATGAGCTTCAGACAAGCCCGGAGAGATGCTTTCCTCTCTTTCTGCAATTTCCTCCTATTTCTGCCACATGATCAATCAACCTCTGTTTTCAAGATAAAGAGTTGCGGTGCGATGTGGTTAAAGAGATGGGAGAAGGAGTGGGAGAAGGCATCTCATTTACAAATACTTTATTATCTTATTCCTTCTCTAATCCCATTCCTCTCATCTCTATCACTCTTTCTGAGAAGCCGAGAGGTTTCTTTGGTATCCCCGACAATAGTGGTTGTGTTGTCCTCCGGAAAACCTTCAGTGTTCCAATTATCCTTGGGATCGCAAATCAACCGCGAGCTCGATGTATTTTGCTTGTGTGCCTCACAATGACGATTCTGAGACAAGACTTGGGTCTAAAGGCCATGCGTGTTGTTGGCAAAGCCCGCACGGTGTATTGGACTTGTGGCAGGATATTTCGTCCCAAACACACAACATGCCGGCTCATTCACATTTGATATTTAATTTGCTTTCTGACTTGCAATTCTCGAGTCGTGTGTCGCTCAAATACTGCAAATACAGCAGTCAGTGTGGAAGAGTGGCGCATCAGCTCTTCGCCCACACCTTAACCTTGGGCTCAAGGAGAACAACTCCACAGCAGCGCGCCCTATGTGAAAGATGAGTTTATCAAGGGTCTCGCAACCGCCTGTCCAAATATCTGCCTCGAAGGTTGAACATGTATGTCTATAAGCAAGCAAGGAATAGGATATGCAGGGTAATGTAGTGCGTCACGGTACTCCCGAACCGACACACGGCTTCATCAACCCATCCCTTCTTCATCTTTTCTTGTTTCATTTCAGAATTGGGTTGGATCGTCGCCTCCCCGTTAGCCTCTTTCAGCCTGTTGTAATTGTTCCACTGACTGCGAAGAACAGGGGTGAAGTGCATCCCATGATAATTCATCAAAAGGAGATCTTGCATCGTCTTGCGCGGTCGTTGTCAGTCATGGTGGTACACAACCAGTATTTGCCTCCTTTGATACCATCCATGCTCGACTGGAGGAATGAGAATACTTCTCAACATCGAAACATGCGCCGATGACAATCTGGAACACGTCGAGTTGCTTCTTTGTGCTCTTAACTCCGGAGACTTGTAGGTCTTGATGCGGTTCTTCCAAAGCTTTTCCTTCCCGAACATTTCCAAGAGGATCGGGTAGCTTCAGACAGAACATCCCCATGATGTGGGTGATGCCTTTCATCTCGACGTACTTCTCAACGATAGCACCATGAAACGTCCGTGGCAAGTCGTCTGGGTTGTACCCATCGCGTGTCTCCTTCCAGATGTTCTTCCATTGATCGAGCGTGATGTTGACGGGCCGGAAATACTTGTCAACGTGCAAGCGTTTCGGAATGTGGTTGCAGAGTGCACTGGACTTCCCTTCGAGCCAGTCGTCCTTCCACTGGTCGACCACCTCCTCATTGCCCGTTTCATTGTCAGGTCCCAGGTCCCTAATATCAGTGGATGTTGGTGAGGTTCTTCTCGATCAGCCTGAAGTTGCCTGGACGAGTGGGTCCACGCATCTCGCCCTCCGCTTGGTCCCCATGATTTCGTTCCGCGTCTCCCCGAATAAAATGGACACATGATGGGGTTCCAGCATCTTGGCCCACCATCCGGCGTAGGCCCCATTGCCTGCATCATAGTAGGAAACAACCCAATAATCTGCTAAAACGCCCGACGCATTCAGTATACATAGTCTTCCCTTGTTGTGATGAAGCAGCGTGAGGCCCTCGTTAGCCGGAAATGGAATCACGCCCAGATGCGAGAAAGCGAATCCTTCAACGCCATCGCAAGCGGGTAAACGAAGTCCCTCACATCAGTGACCGGACCCTGTAATGGAGTGTCGGTGATCATGTCCAGCAGGTCTGCTGCTGCCATACGGAAGTATTCGCTCTTGTTTCCATATCCGTCGAAGCTTTCCGCTCCTGCGCAGAGTTTGCAATGGTCTCGATGACCATTGTTCACAAGGCTTCCTGTTGCAGTGGTTTCAGAGGTTCTCAGTCACATCGTTCACATGGACCACCGAGCCGAACACGCGGTCACGGGGTTCCAGTGCGATTGAGTTCGCCTCAGACTCATTTGCCGTTGACGATCTCTCGGCCGTTTGTTTTTGAGGTCTTCCGTCACGGGTTCGACTCGGAAACTCGCGGACCCCAGTCCGCTCACTTCTGTCGATCTCATGATCTCCTTCTCCTTCTCTGACAGATTCGCCGAGATCTTGTCCCCATCTCCCAAATGGTTTGGGACCTCAACATTGCCGATGAGAGGATTCTTCCGGGTGAGCCGCATCAGTCCGTCGTCAATTTTACGCCCATTCCCCGATACCGCTGAATGCCCTTCCAGAATGCTTGCGACTTGAATACCAATGCCGGGGGCTTGACGCCAGCAATGATCAGTGCTTCAAGGGTTCATTCAACGCGAAGATATCGGCAGTCGTGTTGACCACGTAGTACTCCCCACCCTTGTTCTTCCATTTCATGGCGTCCACCAACGATATCCACAGGTGAATGGATTCTGCTCCCTTGATGCTGTTCTTGCCCCTTGTCAGCTGCATGAAAAGTTCACCTCTGGGATTGAGGTTCTCGTCTGCAGGACAGATCATGTTACCCATGTTCCAACCAACATTCTTGTTCAATCCCTCCGGATCGCAGTGTAAAGCGCTTTGTTCGACTTCGTGAAGAACACCAGGTCCGTGACAAGGTAAAAATTACCCCGCCAGTAGTCTCCGATCTGTGCTCACAGCTGCCTCAGCCTCGGCTCCTTTGATCAAAGTCTCATGTTGTGGTTCAATGACCGCACACAAGAGAACAATGAGAGACGATGGCGAGATGAAGTTCCTTGTCTCCAAAATACTCAAAATACTGAAGCGGGCACAGTAGAACACGTACAGAGATATCCATGCTTCCCAGCCTGCTGACATGTAGTTGTCACGCCCATCGATCATGAATCCAGACGGCGCTGCCTCACCTGATGACAAAAACCCTAATACGTGCGTCTCTGAACGTAAGATTCCCACGTCAAAGTGAACACTTTCGGCTTGGCCTCAATCAACTCAGGCAAGCCGGCCGCCGCCCTGATGGTCTTGTACTCATTGATATTTGGCTCATGACTCTGGCAGATCTCATCTCATGACTCCCGGCGCTCGATGGTTTCAGGGTGCTTGGGGTGCTGCCATCGGTCATCCTGCTCTCCTTCAAAGCCGGAAAGCCTGCTCAGGGATTCCGCAGCCTCCGTCGCGGTTTTGGCTCCGGACGAGGTTTGCCTCTTGGTCCATCATACCACTTGGGGATGTGAGCCGGGTTCTTGTCGTCGTCCGCCGCAAAGCAGAACTGATCGCTCGCCCTTGGGTTGGTGTTGAGCTCACATTCGGCTTCTCGCAAGTAGTCCGAAAACTGCTCCCTCGCCGAAATTGCAGATGAGATGGCGCTCCACTGTCCGTTCTCAGCTCCCAATACGTCGTAGCCCTTTATCACCAGGTTTTCAGGGATCCCGATGGCTCAGCATATCTTTGCACTAGCCACTCCTTAATCGCGAACCTCTCTTTGGACGCGCTGGGAATGGTCCCCCAGAAGTCTCGGAGCTGATCGATTCGCACCAGGTTGTGGCAACAGAACAACATCGTGAGAAGATAGTTCTGAGCCGCGACCCATTCAACCACCTTGTCCCTGTCGTCTGCCTCCATGTAGGATTCAAGGATATGATATGCGCCAGTGGGTCAAGCCCTCGCCCACGGATATCGCTAATCCTTCTCAATGCAAAGATAAGCAACGACCACGCGTTCGTCATCGCGTCTTCCCAGAAGTCCGCGAGTTTGATGCTCGGCCCTCGACGCAGCCCTCATTGAAGACGGCATAGAAGTCGTCGCCCCTTGTTCTCACCCGAGTCTATTCCTTCTTTGATGTCTTTCTCAACTTCAGCGGCTGCGTGCCCCCACATCATTCTGTCGACGTGAGACATCCTCTTCCACTCCTCAGGGGGCACATTTGGAGGTGTAGAGGTCTTGCAGGCCCTTGTTGTAGGCAGATACATGACACCATCGCCAGCTTTTTCTTCACTGACGTGTTCACATTTTTCCGGAGGCTTGGTGGGATCCGCATCAGCGAATCTGTACCTGATGTAGGTATCGATCGAAATCTCGGCACCGCCCTTGCCGTCCTGTAGAAATCTTCTCCCTTCTTCGGATCGATGCTAATGCAATCAAGCACTTCGGCAGTATCGCTGTTCACAGTCGTACGACCAACAACATCTTTCCATTTCAGGCCCCCTTTCGCACTCGTAGTTTGACCACCAAATGACCAGATGACCTTCCAATGTTCATCGCGAAGCTGATGAAGCCGTCCTCGTCCTGACCTGGCTGGGATCATAGCGGAGCTCTATCGGAGCGAGCTCGCTGGGATTGTTCATCAGCAGTAACCTGACGAAACAATCGATCATCACTGTCGTCAACAAACCTGCCGCGCTTGCGAGGTGTCCCTATCGGGAGCATCACCCATGCGGCCGCCGCCTGCCGAACTCTCCTCAAAATCGTAGACGAAGTCCGGCATGTCCTCACCTAGTCGGGGGCCACCAAGAATGGCCTCTTCATCCGCGACACTCCGAGATGACGCCATAGTGCTTGTAGTCGTAGGTCACGAGCGCGCGGGAAAGTCCTACGGCTGATAACCTGTGATTCGAGCACGCCCAGGCGAAAGGGTGTCCGGGCGCTGACAAAAGTTGGAAGCCCCCTCTTGTGCTCAAGTGTGATTAGCCATGTCTTTGAATGTCATTCGGAGGTGTTGCGATAGCAACCATCCGTCGGCATTTGGCTTAGGTGTTTGGATACGTGTCACAGGAGAAAGAAACTTCGGCCCGGAGCAGGTTGGTGGGGGAGTGCTCGTGCGGTTCATCGTCGACCCAGGTTGCGGGTATCCTTTTAGTTTGGATTGTGGTTGTTTGGTTGCTTGTGTGTGTGGTTGCTTCAGCACAAGGGGGGGTTCCAACTTGTTTCAGCGACCGTTGCTTAAGCGCAAGGGGGGGTTCCAACTTTTTCAGCAACCGTTGCTTAAGCACAAGGGGGGGTTCCCTTTTGCAGCGATCGTTGCTTAAGCACAAGGGAGGTTCCAACCTTTTGCAGCGACCGTTGCTTAAGCACAAGGGGGGTTCCAACTTTTTGCAGCGACCGTTGCTTAAGCGCAAGGCGGGTTTCCAACTTTTGTCACCGACCGTTGCTTCAGCACAAGGGGGGGGTTCCAACCTTTTGCAGCGACTGCTGCTTAAGCACAAGGGGGGGTTCCAACTTTTTCAGCGACCGTTGCTTAAGCACAAGTGGGGGCCCAAACTTGTGTCAGTGACCGTTGCTTAAGCGCAACCGGGGGGGGGGGGTTCCAACTTTTGTCAGGGACCGTTGCTTTTGTCAGCGACCGTTGCTGAAGCACAAGAGGAGGGCTCTAACTTGTGTCAGCGCAAGGGGGGTTCCAACTTGTGTCAACGACCTTAAACATACGGGGGGTTTCTAACTTGCGTTCTCGATCGTAACTTGTGTCAGCGACGGTTGCTTTCGCACAAGGGGGGTTCCAACTTGTGACCTTAATTAAGCACAAGGGGTTTCCAACTTTTTTCAGCGACCGTTGCTTAAGCACAAGGGGAGTTCCATCTTGCTTAAGCACAAGGGGAGTTCCAACTTGTGTCAACGACCGTTGCTTCAGCACAAGGGGGCTTCCAACTTTATCTGTGTCAACGACCGTTGCGTAAGCATGAGGGGGGTTGCAAATTTTTGCAGCGACCGTTGCTTAAGCACAAGAGGGGGTTCCAACTTGTGTCAGTGACCGTTGCTTAAGCACAAGGGGGGGGGGGGGGTTGCAACTTTTTTCAGCGACCGTTGCTCAAGCACAAGGGGGGGTTCCAACTTTTCTTCAGCGACCGTTGCTTAAGCACAAGGGGGGTTGCAACTTTTTCCAAAGACCGTTGCTTAAGCACAAGGGGGGTTGCAACTTTTTTCAGCGACCGTTGCTTAAGCACAAGGGGGGGTTCCAACCGTTTGCAGCGACCGTTGCCTAAGCGCAAGGGGGGGTTTCAACCTTTTGCAGCGACCGTTGCTTAGCACAAGGGGGGGTCCAACCTTTTGCAGCGACCGTTGCCTAAGCACAAGGGGGGGTTCCAACTTTTTGCAGCGACCGTTGCTTAAGCACAAGGGGGGTCCAACCTTTTGCAGCAACCGTTGCTTAAGCACAAGGGGGGGTTCCAACTTTTTGCAGCGACCGTTGCTTAAGCACAAGAGGGGGTTCCAACCTTTTGCAGCGACCGTTGCTTAAGCGCAAGGGGGGGTTCCAACCTTTTGCAGCGACCGTTGCTTAAGCACAAGGGGGGGGTCCAACCTTTTGCAGCGACCGTTGCCTAAGCACAAGGGGGTGTTCCAACCTTCTGCAGCGACCGTTGCTTAAGCACAAGGGGGGGTTCCAACCTTTTGCAGCGACCGTTGCCTAAGCACAAGGGGGGGCTCCAACATTCATCAGCGACCGTTGCTTAAGTAAAGAGGGGGGGGTCCAACTTTTTTCAGCGACTGTTGCAGAAGCGCAAGGGGGGGTTCCAACCTTTTGCAGCGACCGTTGCTCAAGCACAAGGGGGGGTTCCAACCTTTTGCAGCGACCGTTGCTTAAGCACAAGAGGGGGTTCCAACTTTTTGCAGCGACCGTTGCTTAAGCACAAGGGGGGTCCAATCTTTTGCAGCGACCTTTGCTTAAGCACAAGGGGGAGGTTCCAACCTTTTGCAGCGACCGTTGCTTATGCGCAAGGGGGGCTTCCGACCTTTTGCAGTGACCGTTGCTTAAACACAAGGGGGGGGTTCCAACCTTTTGCAGGGACCGTTGCTTAAGCACAAGGGGGGCTTCCAACCTTTTGCAGCGACCGTTGCTTAAGCACAAGGGGGTGTTCCAACCTTTTGCAGCGACCGTTGCTTAAGCACAAGAGGGGGTTCCAACCTTTTGCAGCGACCGTTGCTTAAGCACAAGGGGGGGTTCCAACCTTTTGCAGCGACCGTTGCTTAAGCACAAGAGGGGGTTGCAACTTTTTGCAGCGACCGTTGCTTAAGCACAAGGGGGGTTGCAGAAGCGCAAGGGGGGTTCCAACCTTTTGCAGTGACCGTTGCTTAAGCACAACGGGGGGTTCCAACCTTTTGCAGCGATCGTTGCTTAAGCACAAGGGGGGTTCCAACCTTTTGCAGTGACCGTTGCTTAAGCACAAGGGGGGTTCCAACCTTTTTCAGCGACCGTTGCTTAAGCACAAGGTTCCGACCTTTTGCAGCGACCGTTGCTTAAGCACAAGGGGGGGTTCCAACCTTTTTCAGCGACCGTTGCTTAAACACAAGGGGGATTCCAACCTTTTGCAGCGACCGTTGCTTAAGCACAAGGGGGGTTGCAACTTTTTCAGCGATCGTTGCTTAAGCACAAGGGGGGGTCGGCAAGTTTCTTCAGCGACCGTTGCTTAAGCACAAGGGGGGTCCAATCTCTTGCAGCGACCGTTGCTTACGCGCAAGGGGCGGTTCCGACCTTTTGCAGCGACCGTTGCTTAAGCACAAGGGGGGGGTTCCAACCTTTTGCAGCGACCGTTGCTTAAGCACAAGGGGGGGTTCCAACCTTTTGCAGCGACCATTGCTTAACCACAAGGGGGTGTTCCAACCTTTTGCCGCGACCGTTGCTTAAGCACAAGGGGGGGTTCGAACATTTATCAGCGACCGTTGCTTAAGTAAAGAGGGGGGGGTCCAACTTTTTCAGCGACTGTTGCTTAAGCACAAGGGGGGGTTCCAACTTTTTCAGCGACCGTTGCTCAAGAACAAGGGGGGGTTCCAACTTTTGTCGACTGTTGCTTAAGGACAAGGGGGGGTTCCAACCTTTTTCAGCGACCGTTGCTTAAGCACGAGGGGGGGTTCCAACTTGTTTCAGCGACTGTTGCTTAAGCGCAAGGGGGGGTTCCAACTTTTTTCCGCGACCGTTGCTTAAGCACAAGAGGGGGTTCCAATTTTTTCAGCGACCGTTGCTTAAGCACAAGGGGGGGTTTGAACAATTCCTGCTTTTACTTTGCCCAAAAACCAGTCTGCAAGGCATGGCGCGACGGCGATCTCTCGCATGCCCTCCAGCAAGAGGTTCGCGGCATGGGTCACGGAAGGCGCAGCTTCACGTCGGGTGCTTTCCCTCGCCTTGTCGGCGGCGTCCCGCAGAATCTCGTGCAAGCTGGCAAACCTACGCGCTCGGATTTGGCCCGAAAGCCCAAGGAAAATGGGGGGCGAAGAGCTGACAAGTCGGCGTACTTCTTGACATGTGCATTTGCGTGATTTTATCTGCGCACAGGTACGCATCGCTCTCGCTCTCTCTGTCAAGTTTGCGTGGCCTCTGCATGTCAGCATCCAGAACTCGGAAATATCGGCCAAGCGCATCCTCCACTTCTGAGTAGAGAATGCAGTCTTTCGTGTTGTTTTTCAGCTTGCGAAGCAGGCCGAGCACCACGATTCGGAAAGCTGGCATCAAATCCATTCCACTCAGCGTTCGCTGGCGCAAATCAAAGAAAGATCTGCAGCCATCCTCGTCTTGCCCAGCTTCATCGAAATCATCTAAACTCTCTTGATGATTTCTTTCAGCTTCTTCGACATCGGCATTGCACAAACGCATGCTGAACCGTCCTGCTTGGCTTTGTTTGCTGCTTTTTGTGTTTGCACCCCCTCTCTCTCTCTCTTTCTCTCTCTCTCTCTCTCGCCCTTTTGCACCTGCAGTGTGGTTCAAACATAGAGGCTTTTCCTGGGCATGCTGGACATGCGCATCACCTACATTTCAAAGCTTACACTATTCATTGGCACCTGTGGCCCACCAGATCTGGGCCCTTTTCCCTGCTTCTGAGCCCTTTCCAATCTTTGTAGTTCGCGCACACTAACGCGGCAGGAACCTTGAGTTTGCCACCGACTGCCAAGCAAAGGCGCGTCTGCGCCTTCCATGCACAAGCACGCCACTGCCACCCAGCTGCATGGCTGACTTCTGGGCGCGCTGTTTGAGCTGCCACCAGCAAGTTCATTGGCAAGTTCGGCGCCCGAAAGGGCAAATGGTGGCGCGTCCCAGCCCACCATCGAATCGCAGAGCTTTGCTCTGGACATTTGGCATCCCAGGCCGCAAGGATGTCAAATGCATGTTTTTTGGTCAAAGGGTCATGTGTCCGGGCACATTTTGCGGCACCCGCGATGGATGACATGCACCGCGGCCGAGAGTCAAAGGCTACACAGCAAGCACTGGTGGCCGTACCGAGGGATGGCCATGGAAGGCCCAGCCTGCGGTGCGAAACGCCAACTCGACTCAAAGCGAGCGGTCGGCCTGCCATTCGTCCAGCTCGGGTCGGTAGAACTCTGTGGAGGACAAGACGCTGCCATTCTGACCGCCGCTCACCTCTGGATCGGAGCTCGCCAATCGGATAGGCGAAGAAAACTTTCACAACAAGTTGCCATGATGGAGTCGGAGATGACGGCTGCGGCAAAATCCATGCGAGACTCCTGCTAAATCACTCGACTAGTTTTTGCGTGCCCCAGTCGCAACAAAACATGAACCCAGCCCTTCTTGCCGCACCCATCCTTCAACTCATGACAGTTTCGCTCCAAACTCAGCGCTGACAAGTGATCACTGCTTCAGATCAGGCTCCTGCATCGGAGCGCGCAGGCTGAACATGTGGTCATCTGGGTCCAGGCACTCTGCAGAGAAGTGGATCCTGCTGCAAAATTGCTCCCGGTCAACCCATCTCGAGCGAAAGACATGGGACATAGGTCATAATGCTGGCAGGGTCCTTTGCTCGTTGTCCGTGCCACCCAGGGCGAACACATGGTGCACACAATTCGCAGCCTGGCCGTTTCACATCTGAGCCATGGACGTCTCGTTTTTTGCTGGATATTTCATTTTTCACGCCCTCCCCAAATCACCGTAATAGACCAGTCACATTGGCACTCTCCCAAAGAATTGGGAAACATGACTGGTTGACCTTTGGGGGTGACGAATAACATGGAAGACCGCATGAGATTGGGCTGTTGCTTTGCGCCTGCCCTGCCGAGCGCACGTCCACCATTTCGCCCTTCAGCGTTTCCCATCGATTGGCGCGCGGGTCGAACACGTCCACGCTGCGCAGCCTGCGCTTGAGGAGCGCACCCATGTGAAGCGCTAAAGCTACCTCGGCTTTTTCTTCACATGTCACGTGGACTTCTGTGTTTTGTTCGAAGGCACCCGTTTCCGAATGAAAGGAATCGAAAGCTAGCATTTTGGGGCCCCTCCCTTGTGCCACATGCCCAGGCGTTGCGCGCCTTGTGCCCGATGTGCCGCCCAGCACCCAAAGCTTGCCCTGACTGGTCGTGGCCATGGCAGAAGATCGTGGTGTTGGCAAGGGCTCCATCTGCATCCAACTCCTCGAGAAATTTCTTTCAGGATTTGATCGGAAAAACAAATGGTACTTCAAAGCAAGGGCTCTTTCGATTTTGACGCGAGGTGTCGACCCGGCTCGAGCGGCCAAGGCACTTCAGTCGGCTGTCGTAGGCCTGGCGAGAATCATCGAGAATCCCAAGGCACCTGGACCCTCGAAGGTTCTCATATCGCATGGGACCTTCTACGGGTAGCTTCAGGGGTTCCTGAAAGTCGAGAACCCATGCCAGCCCACCTCCACAGAGTCAATGATGCGCGTGCCATCAAAGCCTCACAGGCGCCAAACATGGAAACGTCTCGTTACCCACATTGGGTGGCGCTTGGCCAAAGGAACACCAACTAACCATGGACGAACCATTTGGAAACAACAAACCAACAATTGTTGGTGCTTCCGATTCGAGAAACCCATTTGCTCCCTGCCCCAATTGCCTCTGCCTCCGATGCCTCCGACCCCTGCAGCCCAGCCCCTGCCTCCGACGGCATACAAGCGGCCCTCCAACTCGCAACTTGCGCAATTCCGACGAGGGAAGCGCATGGAAGCGCCCGCCTCCGAAGCTGAGGGTCTTAAAAACCCTCTCTCTTCCAAATGAAATCGACCTTGGATTTTACGACCGGGACAAGCTTTTTGTCTTGCTGTGTTTTACAGCCCACCTCCCAGGAGTCACGCAAGCAGTCGTAGATCTCGACGTCGCACAGCGCCTGTGTAGTGCGTCCCATGGGCCATGGGGTTAACTTTTCCCATCCCAATGTGAAACCTGCTTGTGGTTTCCAATGGTCCCATGTTGGGACCTTTTGTTCAATGGGGCAGGGGCCACCCGTGCCTTGTAGTCCAGGTTCTGGCCTCCATAGACGTGCAAGCGATTCCGCAGTGCGGCGGCGCCGAAGTAAGTGCGCTCCTCAGGGGGGGGGGCCTGGCTGCGTCTCCGCGAAAAAGCAGAAATCGACTCCCAAGTGGTTGCAACTTTCTTCCAATTGAATCGCCAGAAGTGAGTCACAATCGAAACTCGGTACTAAACGGTCTACATGTAAAGAATTAAGAAGGCTTTTTTACCGCAGCCCCCGATACAGATCCGACTGCCGCCCAGATCCGTGGCCATGGCGCGGCAGGGGCGCCAGCACTGATTGCCCACATCCAGCACCTAAGGGATGCGGTGGAGGTTTTTTTCTTCCTCCACGCCAGTAGGAAACCAATGGATTAAAGGATGTTGGTGTGTGACACCGGAAGGAAACCAAGCAGAAAAATGGGAGGGGGGTCCGGGCATAGCCAATGTCAAAACGTAAGGGTCTCAGGGCCAACGCCTCCATGGCCCGCAAGTGCTCGTAACCGTCGTGCCCGCCCACAGCAAAGACCAACCTCAGTGCTTGTTCTCCACGCGCCAATGCGAAAACCCCACCACTTCCGAGGCCCAGGGGCGGAAACGGGAAAAAATGGACCCCGTAGTAGGAAGCCTCCTGGCAGTTGCTCACTCGCTTCGCAAGTGCCTCAGAGCCTTGCCGTCCTGCACCAAAGCCTCTGACTCGGCCAAGTCCCTTGGCATCGGAGGCGTCTGGGGGTTACGTAGGAAGTTCAGGATCGTGCGGAAGTGCTCGGGATCACCTCGCCATTTGGGTTCTTTTGCGCCGGTCGCCTCACGAATCAGCGTTTCAACGCGGCCAAGGCGCGATTTAGGAAGATCCGGCCGTAGCCTGAGCCAAGGCCAAGGAATGAAGCTGACACTTGACGATGCGTCCAATTCCACCAAGGAGTAGGGCTGAAGTGTGCAGCAAAGCATCGATCACGGCTCACCTGGTACCTCGCTCCAAGGCAGCCGGCGAGATTTGCCGTGAGAGATTGGGAGAAGGACAGCCGTCCCCGCCTGCCAGAGAGAAGGCTCTCCAGGAAGCTCCCTTGCTGCTGAACCAGCGTGGTACGAGTCGTTTCAAAGATGGTGCCTTGGCTCTCACCAACCTGGGTGTGGTTCCATGCTTTGGGAAGCCTTTCCTGGGCTTGGAACCTGGGCGTGAGGGTACCCTTTTCTGAGGTTGGTTTGAAGGACAACCAGCCTTCGCAGTCTCAAAATTGCACGCATGGCCCAGCCCCAAGGCGTCGAGATGCCTCCAACGTTGAGGTCCACCGTGCTCTCTGCAGCCAGCTGAGGGTTTGCCAATCGCTGGCGCTCTGCCTCGAAGAGGCCGTACTCCTGCCCTCAGACTGGAATGCAGTGAGCAGGCAACATGTGCAACTCATGTTGGCCCTGTATTGATCAACCAGCTTATTCATGGGGGGGGGGGGGGTTGCCCTCCAAAGTGATGGTTCCCAACTAAACGCAGGGACACACCCTTATTCATTAATATTGGGTTGACTAATATGGGGTAAAACAACAGCTGAAAGCATTCACGTTTGTTCATGCCTGCAACGTACCATCACCTACCGGAGCCTCCCCTGAACGCAAGCAGGGCTCTGAACTTCTCGTACTCATGCGCCACCCCACGACGCCTCTGTGAGCCTTCCTGCTCCACCTGAGGCTGCCGCATCGACACATTTCGCTGGGAATTCATGTCCACCACCCATTTTGGAGGGCTCCCCAGTAAACGTCATACCCTCTATCCCTCCCTCCTCCTTTCGTGGGAAGGTGCCATGTTAGTGGGTGGGAGGGCAGCCATGTTGTCACGCCAAAGCTCAACCGTGGCGCACAAAAACCAGAGCCACTACCCACCAAGCCACACGCAAGCGCTCCTCCCCAATCCGCTGCCGGGCTTCTTCAATGTCGGCCTGCACCTGCCTGCAAAAAGCCCCCTCACGCAGCTAGTGCATATATGCAGGGCATTCCCAAACTCACTTGCCCAAAAGGCCTGGAAACAGAACTTTGACTTAAGAGAGAAAATGGAAAAAAGGTCACAAAGGTCACAAAGGTTGGTTCGCTTTGCACAAGTGAGCAAAGAGTGGACTGCGTTTAGACGCGCTTTAGACGCCTCAGCTGCGTTGCCATCTCCTCTTCAGCGTGTCGCCGGTCTTCCCGGATCTTCTCCACCTGCATGAAAGCATATCATATCCAAGGGCGACCGGAGAGAGCTTGAAATTTGGGACCCCTCCTGATGGTTTCCTCCACATTTTAAGACATTAAGTCCAAGTCCAGTCTCCCTCTGCTTCTCCGCCATGAACTGCTGCCACACAGATTGCGTCCCGAATCCCGAAAGTGTGATTCGCGTCCCGAATCCCGAATCCCCAATCTCGAATCCCGAAAGTGAGATTCGCGTCCCGAATCCCGAATCCCGAAAATGTGATTCGCGTCCCGAATCCCGAATCCCGAATCCCAAATCCCAATCCCGAATCCCGAAAATGTGATTCGCGTCCCGAATCTCAAATCCCGAAAATGTGATTCGCGTCCCGAATCCCGAATCCCAAATCCCGAATCCCAATCTCGAACCCGAAAATGTGATTCGCGTCCCGACTCCCAAATCTCGAATCCCGGAAAACGTCCCGAATCCCCAATCTCGAATCCCGAAAATGTGATTCGCGTCCCGACTCCCCAATCTCGAGTCCCGAAAGTGTGATTCGCGACACCTACTTATTGGCAGGGGGCCCCCCCCCACCCCCCCCCCCCCGGGTACATTTTCCGCTTCGAAAATTGGCTTGGGCAAAGTGGCCTCAAACACGTGGAACAAAAGGCCTGTACATTTCTGCGTTCTGAGTTGGATCTCGTTCGTCCACATTTCGAAATTTTGAAAAAGCTACATTGCAACACATGCAAACTAGCCCGCGCGACGGGAGATACTCTCAAATGGAACTCTCAAATGGAATCAGGTCCACAGATTTGCAGATTCACGTAAGGCTGTGCCGAGCCCCCAAGAAGGACTTTGGAAGACTATCCTGTGGGTTCTATACTGTGCTTCAACAAACACAATGAATTTGCACCAAGCACACATCTCATAAAAACGCCCACGTTGTCTCCTTCTACCCGTGAATTGCACTCCCGCTAATTATGGGTGCTGGAAAGCAAGCATGGGCCGGCCTGTGTGTGCGCTCGTTGCTGGTTAGCCCTGCCGTGCCAGCAAACCGGAAAGCTGCGTGTGTCCCAAGAACTGTTTGAATGGTTTTTCAAGCGCTACCCCGAAACTGGGAGCACACATAGCAAAGTAGCAGGGCATGCGCAGTCACTTCCATGTCGGAGCGCGTTGTGTCTCATCAACTTCTTCGCACATATCCTGAACGCAGAGCTCCTCGCATGACATCTCATACGTCCCGTCTAAAATCACCTTTCCGAAAGGCCACTCCTTCAAACGTTGCGCACGAGGTAACGCACGCATTGCTGCGCACAACCGCGCGAAAAGGTATCGGCCTGCGACTCTTGGACGTGTGCGTTTGCAGGAACGCGCGTGCTTCAAACAGAACAGTCCTGGCAACTATAAGGACATCCAGCTACCGGTCGCAGCTGTTGGCTGCCCCCGCTCAGCTGCTTGCGGCTAGCCGACGTTCTCATGTTTCTGCAGAACCGCGAAGAAGTCTAGCAGATTTGCGTCCGCTGCTGCCAACTCTTTGCATAGACTTTTTGAACCAGCCCGCGGAATTCAACACACGCGCGGCTCCATATCTCTGGAAGCACAAGCGATGCTTTCACCCGCTTGCCAACCATCATGGGCACAGGGGTGATTTGGACTGTCCTGTTCAAACGCTGCGTGCCCACAAGCGGTTCACAAATCGTTTCAGCTGGCGTTTCTGCTTGCGAACCTTGCAATTTGGAGGGCAAGCGCTTTTGCTGAAAGATCTCTCGATTGGGGACGCCGGCGGGCTTTGATCAGCGAGAAATTTGATATTGGGCTTGATCGTGCGGCGGCCAAGCGATGCTTCGTCGTGGTTCAGCAGCTGCTTGACGAAAACCCTGCAAAGTGGAAGGAAGCTCGCTGGAAGCCAGCCGCCGCGAGGGTCCGTGCCGCCGGCAACGCAAGTTGAGATTGGCCCCCCAGTGGACGACATTCTGGGCTGCGCACGTGCTGGCGAATTGAAGTGAGATCACATCATGTTGGTTGGTGTCCGCCCGTTAGCCCAGCCAGTCTGAGCAAGTTGCTTTCATTTTTTATGAAGCCGTATGAAACCCTGCCACCCCTGATTTTTTTGAAGGCCCGGCATGTGTCGCACCAAGCCGCCTGAGGCAGCTTAGCTTGTTAGCTGCTTAGATTGCGTCGTTTCTGTGGGGGAAAGGTTTGTTTTCAGGGGCGCTCTTTACACGGCTTTCAATGAAAGAGGAGCTGGGCCAACATCCTCAGCATCCCCTGCCGCATCCTTAGCATCCACTGTCGGGGAAAGGCGTGTTTTCAGGGGTGCTCTTTACACGCCTTTCAATGAAAGAGGAGCCGGGCCAACATCCTCAGCATCCCCTGCCGCATCCTTAGCATCCACTGTCGGGGAAAGGCGTGTTTTCAGGGGCGCTCTTTGCACGCCTTTCAATGAAAGAGGAGGGCGGGCCAACATCCTCAGCATCCCCTGCCGCATCCTTAGCATCCACTGTCGGGGAAAGGCGTGTTTTCAGGGGTGCTCTTTACACGCCTTTCAAAGAGGAGGGTTGGCCAACATCCTCAGCATTTTTTGCCGCATCCTTAGCATCCACTGTCGGGGAAAGGCGTGTTTTCAGGGGCGCTCTTTACACGCCTTTCAATGAAAGAGGAGCCGGGCCAACATCCTCAGCATCCCCTGCCGCATCCATAGCATCCACTGTCAGGGAAAGGCGTGTTTTTTCAGGAGCGCTCTTTACACGCCTTTCAATGAAAGAGGGGGGCGGGCCAACATCCTCAGCATCCCCTGCCGCATCCTTAGCATCCACTGTCGGGGAAAGGCGTGTTTTCAGGGGTGCTCTTTACACACGTTTCAATGAAAGAGGAGCCGGGCCAACATCAATTAATTCAATAATTACTATCAATAATTCACAGGATACATCATTAGGACAAAAGTTGGATAAAATAGACAATCGGTAGCAGGTGCTATTAATTTTAGCGATAATGCAACTTTACACAGTGATTTAAATATGCTTACTACTGGTTCTACAATATGTAATAAATTCAGCACTACACCTTCACCTAATTTAGGATTGCAAATGACTTTTCAAATGTTTAATAGAGAGTTCAATATTAATAGAGATGGACGCATGTGGATGAGTAGCGCAGGAGGTCAATGGGAAACGCAAATCGGAGACGCTAATGTTGGACGTGTGTGGGTTAAAGATAGGTTTGGTTTAGGTGCTGTCGGTGTTAATGGCTATGTTTTAAATTGTGCTGGAAAATCAAGATTTACTGATTCAGTTGATATTATAGGAGCTGACAAGACAGTAAATCTTAACAATTGTTCATATTTGAATTTTAATAATAATGGTTCAATACGAAGATATACACCAGATACTATAGAAGGTTTATATATGTCTCACGATGATTTTGTTGCCATTAGTGTTGGCGGTGTTACGAATGCTTCTAATCAATATATGATGTGGGATGGATTAGTTAAATTTATACGAATGCTGATGTTAATTGTGATAATGTTAATATTGATACCGATGGTAAATTAACAATTGGTACAAATTGTGAACTATACAGATATGTTAGTGCTTTTTCATCTTTTGATATGAGAAATACCGATGCTAATTCTTCAATTCGATTTATTTGTGGGGACCCCGCCGTTCAATCTAACATAGTTGGAGCAGTTAATATTACTACCGGATGGACTTTTCATACTGCTACTGCTGATTTTATGGATAATTTATTTGCTGATGATGTTTATGTTAAAACTAATGGAGCACTAAGAAGCAATCATTTAGCACCTAACGGAGGAACATGAATAACCGTTGATACTAATATGGCAATACAAAATGCATATTTAGCAGTTAATACCATTCAATCATTTGATTTAACAACGGTTTCATTTTTCGGTAATATTTCAATGACTACTGGAACTGATATTAAAATGGGAACATCGGAAATATCAACTTATTATGATGGAACTAATGTATCTACAATTGATGTAATGTTCAAAACTTCTAACACTGCTGTTAGAGTAGCAGATAGCTCAAGTACACCTTCGGTTTTATTATCTATTGATAAGACTTTCGGAACGACAGTAAATACTGGAAGTTTTACAAATAATGCTCCATCAACTTTTAATGAAAATGTAACGGTTGCAGGAACGAAGAAATTGTTATGTAATTTAATTGAGCCAGCAACAGGGACAAATATAGATTTAACAGCAACAACAGTAACCATCAATGGAACGTTTGTTGATTCCAGTGACTCACGATTGAAATATGATATAGACAATATCAAATCTAATTGTATGAATATCAT
Source organism: Effrenium voratum (assembly GCA_963377175.1). Lineage (NCBI taxonomy): Eukaryota > Dinophyceae > Suessiales > Symbiodiniaceae > Effrenium > Effrenium voratum. Next base: position 73,359 of record CAUJNA010000999.1, on the reverse strand, counting down.
TAAGAAATTTAAACCGAAGAAGTTTAAGAGACACGATAGAAATGATGACGGTACAACTCATATAGGTTATTTAGCAGACGAAGTATTAAAAGCAATTCCTAAAGAATTTGAAAAAGTTGTTAGTAAAGATAGAGAGTATTTAGGATTGAACTATTTAGTTTTACATGTGTTAGTTCATAAAGCAGTATTAGAATTAAATGATAAAACAGATAAGCTTGAAAAAGAAATTAAGGAATTGAAAAAAGAAAAATCTAAATAATAATATATAATGGGTATTGGTCAAAGTAAAAACGAAGAAAATAACAGTATGGAAGACATTAAGAATTTAAGAGTAGATGAAAAAACAAGAGCAGATACTTTAATAATTAAATCTATTCAAGAATGTGTGGCAAGGATTGAAAAATTAGAAAATCAAAAACCGGACAAACTCATATATAAATTACCTGCGTTGAATTTATGCAACGCTTCATTAATTTAAATTAATAACACTAAACAATAAATTTAATGTTGTTGATTAGTTATTTTCAAATATGGATCAAAGCGTTTCATAAACATTTTATCTGGGTTCTTTTCTAAAAGGTTAATATATAAAAAACTATCAGCATCCCCTGCCGCATCCTTAGCTTCCAGTGTCAGGGAAAGGCGTGTTTTCAGGGGCGCTCTTTACACGCCTTTTAATGAAAGAGGAGGGCGGGCCAACATCCTCAGCATCCCCTGCCGTATCCTCATCATCCCTGCCAGTGCGGGCCAGCAGGATTGCCAGGGCTTTGCCAGGCAATGCAAAGCGCGGCAAGACTGCTTACAGAAGATTGCCGGATTTGTCGGGAGCCGTGCGGAGACTATGCGGCAAGTGTGCGAGCTGCGGCAAGGAGCTGGGACCGGGCCTACGTGCAGACAAACTACAAAACCAAAACGGATTGCGGAGAATTGTCGCACATTTGTTGGACAACTGTCGGACATGACAGGGGCTGCAGCAAAAGCGTGGTCAGCCTACCTGCAGAACAGATTGCCAGGATTTGCCAGGAAGTGCTGGGAACTGCACGTGCGGCAAGAACTTTTGGCCAGATCCGCGAACGTCAGAAACGCCTCCAACATGTACAAAGCAAGTTCTCGCACATTAGGGTGCATCCCCCCACTCGTACATTTGCCAAAGGGGTGGGCCTGATTCGCGTCCCGAATCCCCAATCTCGAATCCCGAAAATGTGATTCGCGTCCCGAATCCCGAATCCAAAAAATGTGATTCGCGCCGCGAATCCCGAATCCCGAAAATGTGACTCGCGTCCCGAATCCCCAATCCCAAATCCCGAATCCCAATCTCGAATCCCGAACATGTGATTCGCGTCCACGAATCCCCAATCTCGAATCCCGAAAGTGAGATTCGCGTCTCGAATCCCAAATCCCGAAAATGTGATTCGCGTCCCAAATGCCCAATCTCGAATCCCGAAAATCTGATTCGCGTCCCAAATGCCCAATCTCGAATCCCGAAAATCTGATTCGCGTCCCGAATCCCCAATCTCGAATCCCGAAAATATGATTCGCGTCCCGAATCCCGAATCCGCAATCAAACTCAACCCGCTGCAACCAGAACTTCACCCAACGCAAACCAGAACTTGTCATATGGTTTGGCAGCGTGTGCGCGGGGAAAAACATATTTGTAGAGTGTCTTAGGATTTGTCTATTTTCACTTCGCATGACTTGTTCTTGCTTCATGTGGGCTTGAGTTGTTTGTTCACTGCTCTCGGCAGCAGCTGGAGCTATCAGAACTGCTGCATGCGCAGCTCTTGTTGATTGGTGTCTACGGGCATCACACCGTGCTTGAATGCAAGCTACACTATGACTTGCTCAAAAGCGCCCCACAAGCCCATCCACGTAGGGTCACCATCCCGGCAACCGTAAACCCACTCGCTTGCGTTGTCCTTGCTTCAAGCCTCAGTCACTTTGATCATGCTGCCAGTTTCCACCTGGTAACATGCATTCGAATGCAAAATGTGCATCTATACATGTATGTGTGTGTGTCATTGCCAGCACCCATACTCTGCGAAAACGTGCTGTCGTTTCCTGATCGCTGTGTTGGAGTTGGACCATGAATCCAGAAATGTCGTATGCTATGTTCCTTTTTTTTGCCCATTCGCGTGTCGGAGTGTATGTGTGTGTGTGTGTGTGTGCATGCTTGCGAGCTGCTCTCGCAAAGGACGTGTGTCATGTCGCGAACAATTCGGACACCGCGTGCCCAGAACAGCGCATGGCTCAGCGCGAGCTAGTTCTGCAGGGCAAGCACGTGTGAACACTCCTTTTTCTCATCAAAGTTTGCTTGGCCAAGAAACTGTCTTATCGCGCAAACGCCAACCAACCAACAGGAGTGCAGAACGGCGGCAGCAACCTAATCAAGGGCAAACAGCAGAACTGGCTCTGGCTGGAAGGCACAAGCAGAACAGAAGCGCAAATCTGTGAAATGAATACATGAACACATCAAAAATTCATCGCAAACAATGGGCAATGGGCATTTTAAGATTTGCGGCATGCCTGCAGGACACGTCAGATCATGCAAGCTTACACGTGCTGAGAAAGTTCATGTGTCCAGGCTCGAGCAAGTCTACTTAGCAGGTATGCGTTGCGCTTGTTGATGAAAAACAGCGAGCAGTTGAGGATAACAACAATTGCTTTTTTCGGGTTTGGCTTACCGCCAAAGCTGCCACAAAACCAAATGTTAGTACAAGCAATCAGGGCAGGTTCAACACCTGCTGAATTTTAGATTCACTAGTTCGCAGCAATCGCATGCAATCGCCAAACAACTAACGTTTATGACCAACTCTGCAGGGGCCACGAACACATCAAAATTAACACGCAATTGTTCCTTCCAGCCACTCAAAATCACTTAAGAATCTGGGAAGCAATCAAGAAAACATCGATCAGGCAAATGCGTACGCTAACCTACTGATTAGACACCTCGTTAAAAGGCAAGCCAAGCCATGAGTACGATCTGCAAAGGACAAACATTATTCGCCACAGCATGGTATTAACTAAGCACCCCGGATTCCAGAAGCTAAACCTCACATAAATTGCAGTACATGGCGTGCATGATTTGAGAGATATTCTCTAAAACATGCTAGGGATAGCTTCGGCTGTGTGTGTTTCATGTGCCCTCCCATTGACTTCCAGTAACATGGCTTTACGTTCCAGCGAGGCAAACATCAGCTAGCTTTCCACAATGTGTTACATTCCAGTAGATTCCAGCAGGGTTCTATACGAAAATCAACTGTGTTGCGTCTCCAAAGCGCCGATGCAATACATTTGGGGCCGGCAAAATGCACCACTTATTTCTTCCTTGCTTCTGAGCTTATGGTGTTCCAAGTGCCTTTTCAAGCACATGTTGAACAATAGAACATCTTGTTCACCCGGGTTCAAGAGCTTGAGCTTCGTTTCAAGGAGCCGCGCAGCCGAATTTTGGCCAACAGCATATCGCTTACATACGTTTGGCCACAACACGCCACAGCCAGATCGGGCCTCACAGGATGTCTCGCGTTTATTCCCAAGGCGTCTCCGCAGCCAAATTTGGACCAACTGGATGTGTCGTTTTTTTTTCCACCGGCCTCCAAGTACATGGTTTTGTCCCCAAGGCGCCTTCGCATCTTGGTGGCAAACACGAGCAAAATCTGAGCCGCGGCCAATGGCCCCAAAAATGTCGCAGTTTTTAAAAACCACTGTGTGAATTCAACGTGTTCAAGCCCATCAATGACTTTTAAGGGCTTGTCGCGTGGGCAGGAAAATCACAGCTGAGCTTTTACAAGTGGAAATTATGCAGCGGTTTTAAAAAACCGAGACATTTTTCGGGCCACGGGCCGCTGCTCAGAATTTACGCAGTTTTGCCATCAACTGCGAAGGCGCTTTGATCACAAAATCCAGGAACTCGGAAGCTGCCGGGGCAAACAAACAACATCATACATCCTACATCCGGTTGGCCCCAATTTGGTTGCGGAGACATCTTGGGAAAAAGAAAGCGAGACATCCTTTTGGCCTATGGCCAAGCCAAGCCCGCGACCACGTACTCGGAAGCTTGTGGAAACATACAACGATATTTCTTCTGTTGGCCGAAAGTTGGCCGCGGAGGCGCCTTGAGTCATGCCATTGGTCAATGTATGTGTCATTGCATCATAGGCTCCTTGCTAAAGGAAATTGATGTACTTGGAAGCCGGCAGCAAAATGACATGCTTGGCTACGTTGACGCTGTGCTATGCTTCTTTGATGCCTGCAGCGGGTGCCAAATACTGGGTAATATTTGTCGTCACTTTGAACAAACCCATATACTTGACTTGGCGATTATGGGAGGTATGCACTCAAAGACTGAACAACAGCAAATGTTTTTCACAAAGGTGTCTACAATCCACGGAACAACACACGCAGAATCAACACAACATTTGGAGAAACAACATTATATGCACCACAATTCAACATATGCGAGAGAACACTCCTGCAATGTGTGCTAAATTTTCGTGCATGCGTGTTAGTTGTTGCTTTCCTTATTGTACAAAGAGTGGATGTACATGGACGCACGCACGTGCTTGACTCATTACAGCTTAGGTTTAGCCGTGTTTTGCAACGCCTCTAGAGACAGCGAATGGAGTCAGGGAATAATCGTTGCTTGCTTTGGTCGCGATACAGATTTACGGCTCGCTTGTTGTCAAGCATAGCTCCATTGCTGTTGTCCCATCTTTACTCGGATTTCAATGGTGCGTCCTGTCAAGAGCTGCGAGACCCGTATCGTGCCGGCGTTTATTCGCGCATTATCACGCATTGCTGGAGACTCCGGACCCGTTCAAAACTCAGTTCAGTGTTGTTTGCTATCATGGAACTCAATTCTGATTCTGCAAAGAAGACGTTCAGAACCTGGACGCGTAAGTTCCTCAGTGTCTCCGCAAAGGACCCACAAACAATTTGCGTTGTATGTAAGATTGTGGTTTGGCCATTTGTCCTGCAGGCCTGCTACTGGCAGCGCTCAACCTTAAAGAGCTTGTTGCTTACTGTGTGCCAATGGCTTTGAGTGTGTGTGTGTGTGCCTTGGCTCATTTCACACATTTGCCCTCCTGTTCTGCCTGTGCCATTCAGCCGAAGCTGGCTGTGTCTTGGGGTTGCTGCTGATCGTTCTGCGCCCGTGTCTTCTGGTTGGCATTAGCGCGTGTACATTGCCCATTGCCCACATTTCCAGTTTGGCCTGCGCTTCTTTTTGGCAATCGAGTTTCACTTGGCAACAACTGTTCATACGCGCTTGCCCCATAGAATGTATTTGTACTGATTCACGTGCTGTTTGGAACATATACTGTACTCACTGAAAGCCGGTGCGCGCATGCTGCACAAGCAAGCGTGCTGCGCAGACACGTTGATACGCAAAAGGTCTGGCAAAAGGGCAGGTTTGCTCTATCACCAACGGGAGCCAAAAACACAGACACGAATGCAAAGACGGAAAAGACGTAGGCGCACGGCAGGCATACACAAACAATTTTCAACAAATGATTACACATCTATTTATTCATATATGTATCATATTTATATACAGATATTAATTCATTGACACTGCAACCTGCTTCAACATAATCAACTGCGCAAAGTGCGAGATCACAGCACGAAAGCAGCAAGACGTGATGAGGGCATGGATGCACAACTGCTTGAACGAATGCGGGGCTTTCCTGATTGCATTGCAGTCTCTGTTTGGGCATGTGCTCCTTCCGCAGCAATAGGCGCACAAGGCAATAAGTATCACGCATTTCCGGATAGTTACTGTGCTCAATGACAAGCCGGCAGGAGCTCACACTCCTTTTCTATGGGCATGTAAACTACGTGTTTGGCAATACAGCCATACGATGTTAGGCAGCAAGAGCAACGGAACTACAGAAGTGCTATGGTTTCCAGCTACTTCAGGCGTAGCAAAGTCAAGAAGCAACGTATAAGCATTAAAGGCTTCTAAGCATGCAACAACCAAGTGCCAGAGGGCCGTATTTGAAGCTTGCGTGATAAGTTCCGATTTGTTTTGGGTAAAGTTCCGGTTGGACCGGCTTGAGCTTAATCCCGGAAATGTGATTCGCCTCCCGTTTCCTGAATCCCGAATGTCGAAACTGTGATTCGCGTCACGAATCCCAAATCCCAGATCCCGAATACCGAAAATGTGATTCGCGTCCCGAATCCCGAATCCCGAATACCAAAAATGTGATTCGCATCCTGAATCTCGAATCCCGAAAATGTGATTCGCGTCCCGAATCCCGAAAATGTGATTCGCGTCCCGAATCCCGAATCCGGCAAATGTGATTCGCGTCCCGAATCCCGAATCCCGAATCCCGAAAATGTGATTCGCGTTTGGAATCTCCAATCTCGAATCCCGAAAATGTGATTCGCGCCCCACATGCCCAATCTCGAATCCCGAAAGTGTGATTCGCATCCCGACTCTCAAATCTCGAATGTGATTTGCATCCCGAATCCCGAATCTCGAAAATGTGATTCGCGTCCCGAATCCCGAATCCCGAAAATGTGATGTATTCCTGAAATGTGATTAACTCCGGAATCACGAAATTGGCAGCGACCTCCGGATCGCCACTCCACAAATTGCTCAAAATTGGGGACCCCTCCTGGTGGTTTCCTCCCCATTTTAAGACATTAAATGCAAGTCCAGCCTCCCTCTGCTTTTCTGCCATGAACTGCTGCCACACAGAAAGCTTCTCTTCCTCGAAGGCTTGCCGTCCGCGCCTGCGCAAAGTGCATGGCGTTGATGCAAGTTGTTGGTATATTAACCCCGGTTCATTGATAGGGCGGGGGCCCCTCCAAAAGTGGTCTGATTCCCTACTGAACCCACCTATGAATCAACTGGGGTTGACGAGTATGGGGTGGGTCCACACGGTTGACTTCTTCTTCATGCGCCTTTGCGCGAACCTATGAGGAACCAGGCCTGATGTCACTGCGGTGCTGCTTCAGCTCCAGCTCGGCCTTTTTCAGCCAACCGACGAAGCTGCGGCGCAGATCGCTGACCTCTGCGTGAGTCACTGGAGTCACTTCCAGCCAGAAAAGGCGTTTCGAGGGCAACGCCCCTATCATATTGACTGGTGAAACAGCGTTGCAGGCCGTGGGGCCATCTCGTCAAAATCAGGATCCGGCTCCTCCTCTGGAGAACTCATGCCTGCCATGCTGTGCATCGGCTGTGCATCGGCTTTGGGGCTGGCCAACGGACAGAAGGTGGCCTCCCGGCAGCTGATCCCATGAGCCAAAAGGCGAGGTCGCCTGCCGGAACGAAGCAGTGCTTTGCTTGCAAGTGAAGGAATCACTCCTCAGAATTCCCGTTTTGGTGTGGTGAATCCCTAGGTTTCGCAAAGAAACACTTGAATCGATTCCCTGAGCACGACGTCAAGCTCCCCCCCCGACGGCGCGCCGGGCTAGCGAACAGTCGCGACTGTGGTGAGGCAGCCAGCGGCGCCGTGGCAGCGACACCGGCAGGCCGAGAAGGTGCCTCCGTGCAAATAAATGGCTCAAAAAATGATGCAAATGGCAACTTGCCAAATGGAAACGGAGCTGCCAAGGCGCACTGCATGTACCAAGCTTGCGCTGACATTGCATTTTTGCGCGGCCCAAATATGTCTAGCCGCGATGTCGCGAGGTGCGTGGGCAGGTGTCTACCCAAGTGGCCCTCGCATAGACATTTTGCGGGAGTGGTCTCTATTTTTTTTGCTTCGGTGGCGCAGGAATAACCCAAGTGCCCTTTGGCAGCTCCAGCTCGAACATCGCAATTTACCAGTACAAGTGGAGTAAAGGCACACCTTGGCTTGCAGGTCGTAGCTTTTGGTACGCTGCTCGAAATGCACTTTGGCAGCTCCAGCTCAGGCAGGAGGGACTACAAAAGGACGGGCCCGGAAGGCTCCTTGGATCTTAGACATTGTGCGCGATGTGCGAAGCCCACATGAAATCTGCCAACGGCGTTTGTTGGACACGCAGGGCTTCGCAAGCGCTTCACATCATTTACCCCTTCATAAGGCACACGTAACGTGTCAACCTACCAAACCGTCGCCTATGCGACTGCCTGTGCGAGGCTTCGCAACTTGAGCCTGTGCGAGATGTCTACGTGGTTTTGGCCCTGTCAGTCAATTGCCTGCGCAACATGTAAACAAAGTTGCCACCACGATGTGGACCTTCATCTGCTTTCTGTCGCCCGCCTGGGGCACATAGCCGTTTCCCAACTGGCCATAAGTGGCTGCCATGGGGCGCACTCTTTGATGCGCCCGTCTAATTTGGGCTCTGCGTTGCTCTGTGAGCCAAAATGCATGTGCAGTTTGCTTCTGCCAGGCCCTAGAAAATCCAACATGGGCGTATCTTTGTTTAGCGGGGCCAAACTTGTTCTTTTCCCCTTGAGGAACTTCTGACGCTCTGCAGCTTTGGCGTGACGTTGAATCGTCGCTCAGGCCGCCGCGTGCGCAAATTGCTTGCGAGCGCAACCCAGCAGCACGTCCAAACAAGCAACCCGAAGCGGTTCTGGCAGAGACAAAATGCCAGCCCTGTTGTTTGACAATGATTGAAGACCCCCCCAAAGTGATGGGTTAAAGCCCCGTAAACAGTCAACATTCATATAATGGTGTTCGGCGTGCTCCAGCTGCAAGGCGCACCTCAGCCTGGACATGCGGCTTGGGACTTGGCTGGAAGTCTGCAACGGAGACGGGCTCGAAGCTGGGCGCATGAGTCATGTGCTCCTCATGGCCAAGACAGGTTGCACATTTCCTTCTCAGATTGCGCCTGTCGCTGTCCGACCTGTGCGCAGCCAAGGGATCTCAATGGTTTGATGAGCTTCTCGCAAGGTCACAAGCATGCTCGCGCTTTTTCAGACGCAGCGCCGCTCTTTCATGGAAGTTCTGCCCAGCGTCAAGGTCTCTTCGGCGGTGGCGGGCAAGGTGGCCAGTGCTCCGGCGGCAGAAGCGGTTTGCTCTTGGACGGCTTGGGGCCGGGTGGCCGTGGGGGCTGTGCTGCTGGAGCAGGCGGTGCCTGGGGCGGTGCCTGCGGAGCTCGGGGCGGTGCCTGAGGTGGTGCCTGACATCTGCGCAGCTCAAAAAAACCACAAATCAACGAAAAGCACGCGGGAATCGCAACAGGAAAACCAACACGAAAATTCCGCAGCAGCCACCCTGAATCCCCATGCGCCTGCGGCGCCTGCGGCGTTTGTGTCTGCGGTGTCGGCGCTGGCCTCAAGCTCGACTTGTCCGGCTCCACGGAAAACTCGTCCTCGCCTTCGTCGGGGCCCTGCATGTAGTACTTCTCGTCATCAGGGTCCAGCCACTCCGTCGGCTCCTCCTTCAGCTTGGCGCGCATGTAATCCTCCCGGTCCTTGGCAGATCTCAGCTGCCGCCAGTCGAAATACGGCACATGCAGCACCTTATAGCCCATCCGCGTCAAAAGCCGGTGCTTCAACTTGGTGTAGGCGGTGTACCGCTTGGAATTCGCATAGAAGTGGGAAGGCCCATCCACTTCGATGGCGATGGGGCGGTCCTCTCCGGTCGGAATGTTGCCGTGCTCATCTGCCAGAGGGCCGCTCAATCGCTTGGTCAGGTCCTTGATGATGTTGTCCTTCTCCACCTTCTCCTCCTGACATGGGAGCCCTTTTCTTTCTTTCTTGTTTTAAACAAAACTACTTTTGTTGGTTGTATGCGCCAAATCACATCTCCTGATTACCTCCTTATTCCACCCCCCCAATCCCGAACTCCTCGGTGAGGATCTCCTCCCCGCCGTCCAGCAGCCGCTGGCGATGCACCTTCTCCGCAAAGCCCCGCGCGGGCGCGGCCGGAGCCACGGGCGCGGGCACCCGCCGGCCGAGCGCGACCGCGGGGGCCGCGTGGCTGGGCGGGAGCCGGAGGTGAAAACCCACACGCCGCAACATGCGAAAAAGGGCGGCAGGGAGAGAGATGTCAAAGCTTGTTTTGTTTTGCGATTGGGATGGATGTGGATGGATTTGAGGTTGAGCTTAATCATGTGAAGCAAAGCTGACAGAGCCAAACTCGAAGGCGAAGAACATGTCGAGGCACATGTTCCTTGCTTAAAACCCTGCTCTCTGGCCCTGTGCACTCGGCTACAGTGTTCCGAGCTTCAAGGTGGGTGTTTTTTTGGCGGCCATCCCTCAAATTTCATGTGCCTTGCCGGATGGAACACTTTGGTTATCAAAGCAATTGGAACTCCTTCTTGCAGCCCTCGCGCCTGCATCACCTTGTCAGTGACGAAGTCATCGAAATCAGATGACCTGTTCTTGACAAAACGGTCCGGATCCTGTTCGGCTTTCCGACTGACACATGTTTAGTGGTGTCTTAAGAGACCTTTTCAGGGCATGCGCTGCCCATTCTTCACTGCAAAGCTCAAAATAGATCAAGCGAACCCTCAAGCCATGGGTTCTGACTGCAGGCAGCACCCGACAAATGTCCAGAGCACTGAGCACCTTCAAGGAAGGAACATGAAGCAGCTGCGTAGGCTGCGTCGGGCATGCCTCAGCATCCGCACCGCGAACAACTTCGTCAGAGAACGCTCGAGTTTCTGAGGCTTTAAAAAGCCGAGATCTTGAAAACAGGGAAGGAGGCAGCTTGATGCCAGTGGCTCGCAAGTCAATCCGCCTCCTGCGGCCGGCAAATAGAACATGACCGGGGCCCAGAATAGGCGTTCCTTTTTCTGGGGGCGCCCCCTGCAGGATAGAAAGGGAAGGAACATGTGTTCTGTTGGTTGTCCTACCAAAAACGGGTAGCCTCAAAAGAACACGAGGAGCCCAGGAACGCCACGCAGCATGGACGTGCCGAGCTCGCGCCAGCCTATTTTCTTTCACCCGCACAGGCGGATTGCTTTCCGGATGGCATCCTCACCAATGTCTTTGATGGTGGCGCCATTCCGCCTGCGAACTCTCAGTTTGAGGGCATGTCTGCTCAAGCCTCTCAATGAGCACGAGCCTTTTGTATCTTGGCCCTGCCGGATGTCACAAGCAAGCAAAGCAAGAAAAGCAAGCAAGCAAGCAAGCAAGCAACCAACTGACCAACCAACCAAGTAAGCACTCAAGTAACCAACCACCCAACCAAGCCAACAAACCAATGAAATCCGCCGACATTGCTCGGCGTGTTGGACGCCCAGCGAGGATAAAGGACCCCCCCCCCGCCCGAGGTTGTAAATAGGGGACCCCAAGTGGCCGCGGAGTGAACACCTCGTAGGTCCCTGGTGGATCTCCGATGCAGAATGAATATATATATATATATAAAATAACCAAATATGTATGCAAACAGCCTTTGGTTCCCAGTAGGAACAACGTGTCTCAATACGGGTTGCATCCTGGGTGGAATACTCTGAATCAAGCACACAACAAGAGAGAAACAAACACAAATTTCTTTCCGCTCATGGCATCACTAATTCATATGAGAATACTGCCATAGAGTGATTTTATCCCTCGGCTCAATAAGCCTAGAATATGCGGAATAGTGCAGTGTTAGCACGTTGGGATCTATACCGTAGCATAGAAATGCCATATGGAAATGGTCATTCATACTCATGTCATCAGGATGACATCACTTCACCGTTTGAAGATTGGTTCCCTACTCTGTATCCACGTTCCTTCTCTCTTTCGCGTTTCACCGCGTCTCAGATACGTTGCTGCTCTCATGGAGAACATCCAGGTTTACGAGGAGAGGTGCCAGTTTGAATCTCTTTCACCAGGCATAAGTTGCTCATTGGTGAGGAGTTTGCCTTGTAGTCAGGAAATATGTTTCCAGCGATTGATTTTCATCTGGTATGTGTCCGTCATCGGTGTATTTTTGTCGAAGACCTCGCACGAGGCTGGTCTTGGCCCAGTGGAAAAAAAATAGGTTACCAAGCAGTCAAGGACGCCGTAGAATGCGTGCGTCATGCTCGAGGCCAGTTTTAGGACCGTGTTTGCACGAAGCTTCCAATTTGGACATCTTTGAAGCTGCAACTTCGACTCGAAGATGTTTCGTTGGATCTGAAGCCTTGCGCGGTTCCTTCCATGGACACAGTAAAGGCGGATATCTGCGGACGCTGCGCCAACTGGTTCTTGCTTAGCTGGTTGCATGCTGAGTTCGCGTCGCCGGTGATGACATCGACCGCGTGCTTCACAGTCCACGGTTTACGAATCGTATGATGTCGTTGCGTTCATACTGGTGTACTCCTACCGTTAGGAACCGCACGGCGCGCGCATGAGTCCTGTTGTATTCACCCTTCGTCTGCATCGTGAGGATTGCATTGACAATGTTTTGCGCAAGTCCACCATCGACGTACAAGATTCTTCCGCCCTGTAATGATGTTGCTTCCTTGCTGCCACGGCTTCGTAGGAAGGTTCATTCCGGATCATTTCCAGATGTGCGGACGATGACGTCGTTGAAGATTCCACCGACGGTGATGTTCTCCCGAGTATATGGGTTGCAGACATGTCCGGGTTATTGCCGAATTAATCCAGAAGAACAGACTCCTCAACGTTGCCCTTCTTGTTGTTACCTGGGTAGATCGGCGGTCACTAAAGGTTTCCGAGATTCAGTGTGAGGATTTTGAGTCTTGAGGCGCATCTGTCTCCATCATCGGTTCTTGTTCTTTTCGACTTTGTGGACTGTAGTACATGTTGAAGAACATCCAGGTAGCCTTCTGTTTCTTCGGGGGGTGGCCCATTTGCGGTGGATTCTTCCTTGTCAGGGATCAACGATGTTAGTTCTGTGGCGGTAGCGGGCTCGGGGTGGCTAATTTGCAACGGATTTTGCGTTTTTGAAATGAACAACCCTTCTTCCGGCCATCCTCCAGTCATGTGTTTTAGCCGTTGGACTCCAGCGAAGTTGGTGATGCTGGTGATTGTGTCTTGCGGCGGATCCAAGCGATCCACACGTTCCTTTGCCAGCGATGCAGGTGATGCTGGTGATGTTGGTTGTGATGCGGCGGTGCATCGAAGCACCTTCGAGGGCGCCAGCCGTCTCTGGAAGCTACAGGCTCCCTAGCTTGATGTCTGTGTAACTAAATATATCTATGCACACACACAAATATAAACGCATTCTTGCGTTCAAATAGATATATATATATACTCGCCTTTCTTAGATTGATTGTTGGGCACGGGGATGTGGAGCAGCGAAAACAGCTCAAGAATAAGGCTCGGGGCAGTGAATGGAATTGAATCCAGAATTGAACATGATCCAGTACATCATGCCATGCAAAAGGAAGGCTTAGAATTGAACAGAATCTGGACCTACCAATCCGATGCAATGGGAATAGTCATGTCGAGCCTCACCTATCGCTGCCTCGGACCCTGCAGCCGGTCTCTTTGGCGCATCAGAAAGTGCGCTATGACATCTGGGTTGGGCGCACTTTCTCCCCCACTCAGCCGCAGACCGCGCATCCTTGACGGCGGAACACGTTCTTGTCCCAGAAATGCAAGTACGCCAGCCCTCACTTCCCGGCCAAAGTGCCTTGTACTCACAGAACAACTTGGAAAGGGAAACAATGACGCATTTCCCTCATTTTGACCTCACCTCTCTTGCGGCGCCTCTTGGTCTCAACCTTGGTTGGGCTGGCGCCTGTGGGAACGTACACTTCGTGCTCTGCCCCGTTCTCATTCACAAAAACCAGGTTCTTGCCAAGGCGCAGGCAGTGCGTCGTTTGGAGACGGTTTCACGTCTGTACCGTATACAGCCATGCAATCTTGGCAGGGCGCGGGCGTGCAAGCCACCAGTAGACTCTTTGGTCCCCTATGCAAACTGCACAGTTCTGGCCTGCAGATTATTGATCCTCCGATCGTGCGTGGCAACACTAGCCAGCATCTGCGGAAGAGTCAAGGATGGGGCACGTTCGCCATTTCAGTTAGCATTGCGCCATGCGCAACATTATAACCAAACAAACCCTTGCCTGCAGCGGGCAAGAGACCTGGGTGGCAACACTCAGATTCCGACAGATGCGTCCGGTGCATATCCGCAGCCCTTTCGCCACAAACGGTCGGCCGCTTGCCTCCAAACCCAAAGGGCCGACGTTTTCTTTCCAGCGCTTTTGGGAATTTGTATCCGTTCCATTTTCCAGTCAGCTTTAGAGTGGTTTAAGGTGGGTCTAGGGCACATAGGGTTTGGGGGGGCGGTTTAGGGTGGGTTGGAGCGGGTTTGGTTGGGGTGAAATGGGGCAGGGTCAGATGGAGCTTGGGTTGGTGCAAGGTTGGTTCAGTTGAGGATTAAGGTGGGTTTCAGGTGGGTGTAGTGTGGTTCTGGTAGTTTAGGGTCGGGTCAGTGTTGGGTTACAGGTGGGGGGGGGGCGTGCGGATGGGTAGGTTTAGAGTTGGCTTAACGGGTTGAGGAGGGTAGGTGGTTTTGATTTTAAAGTATACCGGGTGGTTCACAGGGTGCTTCATTGCTTGCCTTGCTTCATTGCTGCCTTGAACAAGGCCCAACACCGTGGACGGTTTCGCCCGGAGTTCATCTGATGAGGGTTCAACGTTTTCGAGAAATCGGTGAACTCTAGCGCATCCACGCTCTTGACAGTCCAGCTGCCGTCCTTTGTCACCCACGGCCGCTGGGCCCCGGACAGGAAGTTCTCCCGGTAGGAGACAGAGCGAATCCGGCCGCCTGCTCGGCCAATGTCAGCGGCGGATTTCGAGCCGTAGCTGGAAATCTGCTGACGCCGGCGCGGCCGCTTGCATGACCGTGCGTGCCGCGCGTGGGCCCAGGCGAAGCACTCCAAATCCGGAGCGATCGCAGAACACCTGCAGCCCGAAGTCATCCGAGTAGGTTCTGGAGCGCCTCTGCTGGGCAATGCGTTCGTCGAACCTCTCCCAACTCATCTCCACAGTTTCCGTGAAGTCTTGTGGGTTGGCTTCCATGTAATTGACAACCTGCAAGCTGGGGCACCTTTTCAGACCCACCCCTACAATCAAGGAGTGAGAAAAAGGAAGCTCAACCCAGGTGACCGCCGCCCTCAGGGGACGGGATGTCCCACTCTTTGTTTGTGCAAATAAGCCACCGACCGCCGCAGCCAACATCACCAGCATCCCCGGCATCGCCGACATCGCTGCCTTTCAAGGGCGAAGACACATGATGGGAGGATGCCCGCAAAGAGGGTGGTTCATTCAGATCCGCGGCAAGGACAACATTTTCCGCAAATGAGCCACTCCTGCCCTCGCAGATTCATCGAGCTCAGAGGACTCATCGGGGAAAGGTGGCTAAGTGGCTGGATGTTGTTGTAAGCGATATACATGGGATTGAAAGAAGGTGTTGGAAAAACCAATGCGTTCTCTTCTTAAAAGATCATTTGCTTGCTGCAACATCTCTAGCTGCCTCAGCTGTTCACGTGTTGCTTGCAGTAGCATGAGCGCCTATTTGGCAAGCTCCGCTTTGCAAAGTTAAGCTTTTGAAAGGAGTTTGACCTCAAGGGGAAGGGTCATTTGAAGCAAGGAAGTGGGAACATGAAGGAACAACAATCAATCAGCCCTCGTCCTGCAGACCGGTCAGGTCACACAGCAACTGGGACATCTTCTCAGAGCTTTCCACAAAGTAGCTGGCAAGCGCCAACTGTCTCTGGTGAAGGAAGAAATGCTCCACGCACACTTCAACCCTTACGCGTGCGTCTTGGCAGTCAGTGCCTTTTGCAGCGCTCGGCGGAGATCCGTCGTTCCAACACCGCGTGGCCAACTTTCGCCGAGCTGTCTCCACCTTGTTTTCGACCGCTTTGCTGCCGGTGTCTTCGACTGACCCTTTCTCTAGGCGCCCCCGGCTGTCAATAATATGACCCTTTTCCGCAAGTAAGCCTTCTTGCGAAAACGTTCAAGTTAAAAATTGCCGCATTTCTCGGAAATAACGAGGAAAGAAGGAAATGCAAGGGACGTGCAGGGAACAGGAAATGATAGGAAACCAAGGGCAAATGAAACGGGAACGAAGGGGCCGGAAATGAAGTGCAGGGGGGGAGGGGTTGACGGGGGAAATGAAGGGAAACAAATTGACAGACAGTGACGAGGAAATCAAAGGACGCGAAGGGAGATGTAGGGAGATGACTGGCAATGAAGAGAGAGAGAAAGAGAGAGAGAGAGAGACAGAGAGAGAGAGAGAGAGAGAGACAGAGAGAGAGAGAGAGAGAGAGAGAGAGAGAAAGAGAGGCAGAGACAAAGAAAGAGAGGGAGAGAGAGACAGAGACACAGACAGAGAGACAGAGAGAGAGAGAGAGAGAGCGAGAAAGAGAGACAGGGAGACAAAGAGAGAGAGAGAGAGAGAGACAAAAACAGAGAGACAACGAGAGAGAGGGAGAGAGAGAGAGGCAAAGAGAGGAGAGAGAGAGAGAGAGGGAGACTGAGAGGGAGGGAGAGAGAGAGAGAGAGAGAGAGAGAGTGAGGAGAGAGAGAGAGAGAGAGTGTGAGTCAGAGAGAGAGAGGGGGGCAGAGAGAGCGAGAGGGGGGGACCAACCAACTAACCAAACAATCAAGTAACCAACTCACCAGCCAACCAATCAAGAAAGCAACCAACCAAGTAACCAACGAACCAACCAACCAACCAACCAACCAATCAACCAACCAAACCAAGCAACGAAGTCAGCAACCAAGTAACCAACCAACAAATGAAGTAACCAGCCAACCAGGACTTTACCCTTGTCTTAGCGCCAAAGCTGATTCTTCGTTCATGTTCGTTTGCCGTTCGCCTGCGGATGTCCGTGCCATTCGCCTCCTCCAGATCTCGGGTTCGAAGCCTAATTCTGCGAGGGTTTCGTGCGCGCATTTTACATAAGTGCCTGAAATCCTGGTCAAATGGCGTCTTGTTATCCGGGGCGCTCCAGAAAAGCCCGGCAAAAGAGGAACAACTCTTCAACATGTCAACTCTGGCATGGCTACCCGGCTGGCAAAAGACCAAGGCGCAGGTGCAGAACCGGCCGCGGGGCAGTGGAGACTAGGCATTCGCCGGGATCTGTGGGAGGTAGCTCAATGAATGTCTCCTGGCGTGACATGACCTTTTGTCCTTTGGTTTGGTCCAAACATAATCCCCCCCCCCTTCGTTGCGAAAACAACCGCAGCGTTTTTTTGGGGAGGCACACCCCCATGCCAGGAAACTTCAAAAAGATCAACCAGAAGTGAAGATTGAATCCTCTTTTGATGCTTCAGCCGGGCATCCAAACCGCCGTTCCAACCGCTTTGCCCGTCCGTCCTCGCCGGAGGCCAGGCCAACTTTCGCCAAGATCTGGCCTCTGGCGCTGAAGCCGGCGTTGGTGTCCAGCACGGTGGCCACCTGGCCAGCCACCTCCACGCTCTCGCCGAGCTCCAGCATCCCTCGAAGCTGACGACCAAAAGCCCGAGTTGGGACGGCGGACGGAGATGTCTCAGATTTTTGTCCATGTCATGATGCGAGAAAAAGCACCCTGAAATTTGGGCACGTGGCCTTGCACAGCCCTCACTGAGGCCGGGTCTCCCATAGTTCGGGTGGAAGGCCACTATGTACAGGTCTTGCTTGGCGAAATGGTACCCGTTAGACAGCTGGGTCTGGAAGAAGTGCTGGAAGGCATCGAAGGACTCCCACTGCTGCACGAAAGGGCACACCAGCAAGGTGGTCGCAGCTTCCCCAATCTCCAAGTCTTTCCTGGCTTGCCGTTCGCACTTGAATGGAACTCGTGCTTCTCACAAGGTTCGGACTCCTCGGTCATAAGAAAAGGAAAGGGAAAGAACCCATAGGCCTTGGGAAGCAAAGGAAGACCTATGCCTAAGGCACTTGGCCTTCCAGCTCAAGCGGCAAAGGCGTGGGCGAAAGCCGCAAGGCCTCCGTGCTGAGATCCTCCAGCACATCTGCAGCCTCCTAGGTCGGCTCCAGCCATTTGGGACTCTTACAAGTGGATTTTGCTTACGCCATACAAAACCCATTCTGATTTGGGTGGACATGAACCAATTGGCCATGGGTCAAAATCCCGTACCCCCAAACATCCCAATCCCCACTAAAATAGACGAACATGGGTGGTGCACCTACCGCAAAATGGTACCATTGGTTTTGACCCACGCCCAATTCACTTTCGGGTGTTTCGGTTTGCCCTGCGCTTCTTCCACTTGCGGGCCCCCCGCCTGCGCGCTGCTGGTGACGATTCGGAGATGCTGTGCGCTGGGCTTGGCGTAGGGGCAGAAGTTGTAACCTCCGGGTCCGAAATTGCGATGGCAAAGCCTCGCTGAATTTTGTTTTGGAGAGGTGGGCCTCCTTTGCGATTTCCCTCTAGAAACAGGGGCGCGAATTCCCGAACCAACAACTCCAACCCGTCAAACCAGGATTGCCTGACTCCGGGCGCAAGAGAAAACTTGACATCAAAACGTGCTGGGCTGCCCATGATCACGCGCTCCACCCACGTCCGCACCGCTTTCTCATGCTCGTCAGCGAGGCGTCCAACCCGTCGTCGACCGACAGCGGCAAAGCCTGACGCAGCAAAATGACAAAACTGGCACCCGAATCCCATCTTCAGGCCTGCTTGGGTCCAGTCCAAGAGTGAGTGTGAAGCTATGTGAAGCTAGTTGGCGGATCAAACTCTGGCAGCTACCTTTGCTTGGCTATTTTTGCAGCCGCTTCATCGTCTGCGCTTCCGACTGGAGGCTTCCGCAGGGCCGCATATGAATTGAATTACTACATCGGCGATGTCTTGCGCGCACTGCGCGAGATTGCGGGCATGCGAATCGTCGGTAAAAAAAAGGGGCAAGAGCTGCTCAGAGCTGCGATAGACCCGCAGCTGGTCATGTTTCAAGCAGTCGTGCCCGCTTGCAAGCTGGACGGCATGCTTGCGGCCTTTCTGCGTGCGCCCGGAGGCAGCCAAGCACAGAAAAGCACAGGGGTTGCCACAGCCGAAACTTCTGCCGAAATTTATGTTAGTCGCAGCATAGATGCCTTGGCCAAATGCTTTGCCATTCAACATGGTGACCGCGGTGCCATCAGCATTGCGCTCACCGGGGGCACGCAAATTATTCTCGATGATCTTGTTCACGTTCTCTTCCCGGGTCCAATGGAAAATGATCTCGATGTCCTCCGCCTCGCGGCCTGAGCTTAGCCTCTCAACGAATGCCAAGGCCACATCGAAGTTGCACACTTCCCGCGGCTGATTCATTCTGGGAAGCACTGCGCTTGCAGCTATGTCCTCGGAGCCCCACCAATCGTAAGGAGGATCCCAGCCAATGTGATGCTTCCCAGGCAGTGTGTGCAGTACGCGCCCGGCATACCAATGCCCATCCGACCATCTTGCTAGAACTTGGTCTCCTTGAGTGACACTGCTTCTGTTGCCGGGCAGCCCGGACCCGCCCTTCCGGGCCATTTCCACAATCCGGGCTGTTACATTCACCGCAGAAGTCGAGCTTTCAAATTCTGCATCCAGCAATTCCTGGTGGATGCGGTGCGCCGCCTGATGATCTTCCAAGTCTTGCAGAGCCATCAACGCGCCACAAACGCCACAGGCACTCTTGGCATCCTCACTTTTGGAGTGGCCGCGTGCGTGCGCCGCGAAGTTCCTGAAGGACACCAACTCTCCGCAAACATCACAAGGAATCTCCTGATCCGAGCTCGCGCGCTTCAACTGCGACTCGTGCGACTCGTGCGACTTGTGCGACTCGTGCAGGGACGCATGTGCCACAAACTCCTCGAAGGCCACTTGGGCGCCACAAACCTCGCAGGGCACCCGCTCCGACGCGAAGCTCTCCGCGATGATCACCACTTCCTCATCACGTCGCGGCCTCGCGTGCCTGACACGCATCGTGGGGACTTGGCTTGAGCCCAAGCCGGCGACTTGGAGAACGCACCCAGCCCAAGAGCAACGGTTCGTCGGCCCCCCCAAAAAAGACTTTGGCTTTTGAATGACACTTGATTCGCGTGTCTCAAGAAGTGACGCAAGCTGGCACCGTTTCAACAGTCGGGAGCCGAGGTGTCTGTGCCCCAAACTCGTGGCAAATGAGAATGTGGACCCTCTCATCTGCCCCCACATTGTGCCCCGTCCGCCCCTCACCCGCCTCCAACACCCACAGCGAGGAATGACGGAGAGGCGGCGCGCGAGTCGGGCTTTGGCACGGCCGGAGTGACCAAGCGCCAGGGTGTGCCAAGCGAGGGCTTCAGCGGCACAGCGAGCTGCATGGAGAAATCTGCTTGAAAATCGAGGGCTTTGCAAAATGCCGAATGCAACTTGAGTATGGCAGATCTCGCTATTGCGAGCAACCAGCTTGCTCAGGACCTTGTATCATGCGCCGGCTAGAGCCACAAAAGAAGCATGCCCAATACCGTCAGCCAGGCGGCATATTGACTCCCATGTCATTTCACCCTTCCTCCTCCTGCTTGACCTGAGCTCATTGCAAGTGAGTAGCCGGGCTGACGTGCTCCATGACCTGGTTGAGGTTTGGCACAGTTGCCAAACCTTCGCCTTGAGCCGCGCTCTCAATATAAAACCGCGGCGACGAACATAGCTTGCATGACTTCAGCTTTTGCTTTTCCCGTAACATGCAAACGTGAAACCCGCCCTAAGGCCCCACCCATGCCCTACGTCTTGGGGCGACACAGGTGCCGTGTGCCAGACGCGACAAAGCGAGCGAGCTGCCGTGGCGCCAGGTCAGTACCGCGCTGGCGATGCAAACATTTTGCTGAAAGGCACGGACGGCGATCTAGCGCCTTGAGAAGCGCAAAAGCCGAGGCAAAGCTTTGAGCCCTGCCGCCGGTCGTATCAGTTCTTTTTTTGCGTTTTTGTGGCCGTTGGCTTCTTTGTGGCCATGTTTCGGGAGCGCGCAAAGCAGCTTTCGGCCTTTTGTTCAGCAGGTTCCTGGCCAATGGCCGCGGCGGAACTTCAGTCCAGGGGATTTTCCTGAACTGACAGTGCGAATCCAGTCTCGAAAGACTTCCTATGGCCATCGGCCGTGGAGTGCAAGTCCATGAGTCCATGGGAGTCGGGGGGCTGTCTGCGGTCAGACAGCTGGCCGCTTCAAATGGAACAAGCTGGCGCTTTACGACCCCGGGGCTGCATACCATATCTTACAACCAACCCCTTGACACCACAAAAAGACATCGATGAACCTGCCCCAGGGCATGGCGGAACAGCCATCAGAAGGGCTTTGACGGCTTTGACTTGGTAGCCCTCATCAGGAGCTCGCCTTGCAGCCGAGTTCATGCCGAGTTCATTTCGCCAAAGGGCCCGCCTAGCAGTCGCACTCCGGCTGCTGCGACGAAGGCCGTGAGGGCGCTTGTCAACACACGTGTGCCAGGCTCCTGCTCAGATAAGAAGCAAAACACGCAGCAAGGTTGCACAAACACACACCTACACCTACCTACCTACCTACCTACCTACATACCATACCATACCATACCATTCCATACCACACCATACATACCTACATACATACCTACATGCATTAGATACATACATACATAAATAGATACATGCATGCATGCATGCATACACACATGCACACATTCACACATACATACATACATACATTACATTACATTACATACACACACACATACATACACATATACATGCATTGGGTACATGCATGCATGCATGCATACATACATACATACATACATACATTACATACATACATTACACACATACCATACCATACCACACCACACCACACCACACCACACCACACCATACATACCTACATGCATTACATACATACATACATACATACATACATACATACATACATACATACATACATACATACATACATACATACATACATACATACATACATACATACATACATACATACATACATACATACATACATACATACATACATACATACATACATACATACATACATACATACATACATACATACATACATACATACATACATACATACATACATACATACATACATACATACATACATACATACATACATACATACATACATACATACATACATACATACATACATACATACATACACACATACACACAGACATACATACGCACGTACGCACGTACGTACATACATACACATATACATACATTAGATGCATACATACATGCATTACATTACATTACATTACTTCACTGTACATTGCATTGCATTACATACATACATACCTACCATACATTACCATACCATACCATACCATTCCACAGCACACCATACCATATCATAAATACATACATGCCTTCGTGCATTACACATACATGCATGCATTAGATACATACATACATTACATCACATTACATTGATTGACATTACATTAATTTACATACATTACAAACATACATGCATACCTTCTCACAAACATACATACATACCCATGCATTACATACATACATTACATTACGTGACGTTACATTACATTACATTTCCTTATATGACATTACATTACTTTGCATACATGCAAACACACAAACATACAAACATGCACACATACGCAAATACATACATACATGCATTACATTACATTACATTAAATTTCCTTACATTACATTACATTACATTCATACATGTATACATTCATACAATACATACATACAGACAGACAGATAGACAAACAAACAACCATACACACATACATACATACAGACATAAAACCATACAGACATACATACATACCTACATGCATTACATACATACATGCATACGCACACATACATACACACACACATACATACATACATACATACATACATACATACATACATACATACATTGCATACATACATACATACATACATACATACATACATACATACATTACATACATTACATACATTACATACATTACATACATTACATACATTACATACATAACATACATAACATAACATAACATAACATAACATAACATACATTACATAACATAACATAACATAACATAACATACATTACATGCATTACATACATGACATTACATTACATTACATTACATTACATACATTACATTACATTACATTACATTACATTACATACATACACACATACATACACATATACATACATTAGGTACATACATACATACATACATACATACATACATACATTCATACTACATACATTACATTACATACATACACACATACATACATGCATGCATACATACATACAAAACATTACATACATACATTACATCAATACATTACATTACATTACATTACATTACACTACATTACATTACATTACATAACGTACATACATACATACATACATACACACAGTACATACACTACATATACATACATACATACATACATGCATACATAACATACATACATACATGCATACATTACATTACATACATGCATAGCATATCATACCATATACCATGCCATATACCATACCACATGCCATACCATATATCATATACCACATACCATACCCATACCATACCATATACCATGAGTACCACATATACCATACCACATATACCATAACATCTATCCATACCATATATAAATAGCCCATACGCAGACTGATCTCAACTTCTTCTCCTCATGGGGCTCTGTGAGGTTGGAGCCTACGCACGGCCAGTTGCAGCAGCGGATGCCACGTTCTCTCAAACTCCGAGGGGCCAAAGATCCGAGCATCTGCTGCTGCTGGCATGGCCAACACCAAACCCGCCACGTCGGGACGGATCGCCTCCTGCACATAATCAGCGCAGAATGACAATTTCTGCAGCCACGCCTGAGAAACGTTTGGCTCCTTGAGACCCGATGGAAGGAAAGAAGCAACCTCTACTCCAAGTGCTTAACGCAGCGACTGCAACTGCTCCTCCGGCAACATCTTCACCTCCAGATCTCCCCCACTGAACCCGCAAGCAAAATGGCAAACCAAGGCGGTCTCTTTTTTTGCGTGCTCTTTGGCAAAACGGCATGCCAGTAAGCGTGGCCTTACTGGAGTAACAAAGGCATGCTCCACTCTGTCGAGAGCCTTGTGTGGCATTCTTGTGATGCGCAGCTCCAAATGGCACATCTTCGCTGGAATGAAAGCTCCGGTGCTGCCCTTCCGCATGGAGCGCGAACCGACGCTCAACACCTGCCGACTGCGACACAAGTCTTGAGGAGTACAGGGCATCTGGCAATCTAGAACGACTTCTGACAGTCGTCGACCGACGTTGAGCCAAAAATCATGGCCATTGCCAAGAAAACAAATTCTGCTGCTCAGCAAGCTGGGAGCTGTACCAAGATGCCTGCCGGCAGCAAGAGAGCGACTCACAGGCTCAGCAGACCGGTGCGCCCTGAGAGCAGGTTGAAGTATGCTTCTGCCGTGATGAGCAAAAGCCGGGAGCCGCAAACACCATCCTTGGTCTCTGCGGTGTAGGCGCTGAAGTCGGGGTGGTACACCTTCTTCTCGGCCTCGCACTCCGTCGCCCTGACTTTGGCGAGTTCCAAGCATCGCCTGCCCAGCAAGCTCCAGGGGCCCTGGATGGACTCGTGGGCCTCCTGGCCCGCGAAGACCTTCACCTCCCCGGCGACGACCAGCACGGCGTGGTGGGCCGCCTCGTTGCGCCGGAAGAGTGCGGCGCCCTGGCTGTCCACCACCTCGCAGCGGTGCAGAAAGGACTCGAGCCTCTGCTGCTCCGTGGGGAAGAGCTCGGGGTAGCGCTGCCGCAGAAACGCGGCCGCCGCCACCACCTCGTCCCTGGAGAGGCCTCGCGCCACCTTGGCGTGCCGGGCCACGCAGGCCACGTAGCTCACGGCGGTGCTGTCCTCGTGGAAGCGCCGCACGTTGGAGAACATGCCGCTGGGCTCACTGCTCACCGCGGAGGCCACGTCGTCCGCGTCCACCTCGTGCACGTCCTCCTGGACGATGGTGTTCAGCAGGTCCTGCAGCGTGAGGATGCCCACGTGCCGGAAGTAGGGGTCGCAGTCCTCGTCGCTCACGATGCCCCGCACCACCGCCAGCTGGCTGGCGCCTCTGCGGAACTCCTCCAGCAGCTGCGGCAAGGGCCGGTCGTCGTCCACGATGAAGACCTGGCGCCCAATCAGCGGCAACAACGCCCTCAGCGACACCTCGTGGTCCACCTCCAGCAGCAGCAAGTCCTTCACGTGGATTAGGCCCACCACCTTAAACTGCTTCTTGGGGCTCAGCAGGTCTCGGTCGATCACGGGGATCCGGGAGTAGCCTGCTTTGGCCACTGCAGCAATCAGGCCTGGGTTGATCACAGCCTGCGCGTCCAAGCAAAAGCATTCCTCAGCTGCCGCTTAGGCACCACTTCACAAAAGATGATGACTCACCTTTCGAAGGCCACTAAAAATCTCGGACTGGACACCCACATGTCAATCAAGTGGACACTTCTCCAACCTTCACAAACCTCGGATCTTTCGAGTCTACCTTTCACTTCGTTTTCCATTTTCAACGCCTCTACCTTTCCATTTCCGACGCAACCTTTCCATTTTCGCTTCTCTCTGAGTGAATGCGAGTAAACTACCTTCCACTTCGCTTTCTTTGAGACTCCGTTTCGTTTCCATTTTCCATGTTCGCGAGTGTCCGTCATGGGCACCATGATGCTCTTGGCCGTCATCGTGGAGAAGTCCAGCGAGCCCCGCAGGATCTTGGCCTCCTGCTCCGAGAGCAAGTGGGGTGCCTGCTTCCGCTGGTACTCGATGAGCGTCATGAACTGCTGCCTGTTCAGCACCTGAAGGGGGAAGGCGCTGGCTTCGGAACCAACACAGGTGGCTCGTGTTTGTTTGAGGGAAATCGGAAACCCAGATCTTTTGTGACTTTGAAGGGGCACCAAAAGACAACACACCATTGCGAGGGTCCCTTCAAAAGCGACGCACCCACATGGGGGTTGATCAATCTTCCATTTCGGGCCCCCAGTTTTGACGGCTCCCCAGCATCCATGTGGTTGAACTCTCTTTGGCTTTCCAGCTTCCAGCTTCCCTCATCCCTTCATGGCGATGGATCGATCGATCTCGATCCGCCTGCCCGATCTCCTCCCCGAAGATTCGGTCCAGCACCAAGGCCAGCGGCTTGGAGATCGGCAGCAGCAGGTACCAGAAGAAGGTGACCAAGGGCACCGACGCCGCGCCGATGCGCAGGCCGTGCTTGTAGCACACCTCAACGAATTGATGGGCCGCAACTGAAAAAATATGTTTCCCGACTTTTTGGCGGCTACCGAAAACTGGCTTTGTGCTCGTTTCTGGCAGCCCACCAACATGAACAGAACCATAAACACCCCAAAAAAAAACAAAACACAAAAGCACCCCCGAAAAAAAAAAAAAAAAAAAAGAAAAAAAGCCCGATGCAGCGAAGACACGGACTGGGGGATGATCTCCCCAAAGGTCACCAGGATCAGCGTGCTGGCCACGAAGGCCGCGGTGCCCGACCAGAGCCTCACGCATGGGGCCTGTGGGGCCTGGAACCGGAAGCTGAGACCAGACCTCTTGGGGAGCTCTTGACGAAAAAAGATCGGGGACATATTTTCGTCAAGGAAGAAAACCACCTGGAAAAAACCACCTGGAACATCTAAAGCCACACCGGGAGAAAAACAAGGAGACAAAAGGTGGGACATTCTCATTTATTCGACTCACACCCGAATTCGCTCCGAGCAGCTCTCCCAGCAGAATGGCGAAGTAGGAGTTCACCATGACATTCCCCAACAGAACGGTGCACAAGAGCAAGTTCCCATCCTTCCGGATGGGAAGAATCCTTCTGGCCCAAGCCGCTTGCTGCTTCGTCTCCTTGTCCGCATCTTCTCTTTGCGCAGCCTTGAGAGTTCACCGGACTATGAGAGACCCAAACTTGAGAATTCCTCTGACTAGTTTCACTGTGAAAGGGCTTCCAACAAGTTTCTTATTTAGGGGCGTCCCTGGAAAGTCGCCTTTTCCACCGCGGCCTTGTCTAGAAGCATGAGCTGGTTGGCATCAAGGCACATCAGCCCCAAGTTCAGTCCCGAGAACACCGCGGACAGCGCCGCCAACACAAACATGCAAGAAATCTTGATGGCCAGGACATGGTCTTCGTCGGTCGCCAAACGCCTCCAACGGCTGTCCATGAGCGCGCCCGCCTTTGACTTTTTTCGGATGAGTTGCGTGGAAAGAGCTGTGAGCTGTGAAGAGATGCGAGATGCTGTCCCGATGCAACCGGACCTTTGCAAGAGTTCTGAGGCGAATGGCGTCGACATGAGACTCAAGCGGGTCCGTCGAATTGCATCCCGTCTGGGTGTTTGGCAGGCACGAAGCAGGGCGCCAGTGCCAGGGCACCTGACAGTCATCCATGCCAATTGGAGTTTGAACAGCTTGCAGGCAAGCGGCAAATCAAAATCAGCGGGCTCCTGCACCCCCGCCCCCGAAGCTCCGTGCTCAGATGCCCCAAGCTGTCCTCATGGCTCCTATTCGAACCCTTGACACCCCTGACCCGGTGTGCGCTCAATGGCTGCGTTGGATCCGATGCGCCAAGCAAGAGACGCTTCACAGTTGCCTCACAAACTGACATTCAGCTGGAGCACTACGCACCTTCTTTGCTCTTGCCGTTCGGCAGAGGCATGTGACTTCGCTTGATTTCCACCAAGGAAACATCGGGCCTCGACGGCCCGCCCTTCTGGCACTAGCCCGTGTGGCATATACATGCTACCCTGGAAAACAACAAGACGGATATCGCCTTTTGGTACAAAGGCGGATATCGTCTGTCTCGTCTTTTCAGGTGAGACTGAATTCTACGCGCGTTTTCGACGTCCTCCGAGTCTAGGAAAAAGGCCGAGGTGCAAGCATTGCTTGCGAGCTATATCCCGAGCGGCCTGGGACCGCCAGGCGGCTCATCCAAGCCTCAAATGCCACGCTGCTCTTGACGCTCTTGATGCTAAGACAAAGGAAGGCACTGCGCAGCCGCTGGTGTGGTGGAGGTGCAGGTAGCTGGCCCGAGTCGTTCAGCACCTTGAGAAGTTGACTCAGGTGCGGTTTGGTTTTCGATTCGCCTTGCCAACGAAAGCCATCTGCTTTTAACCTGCTCAATTCCCGGGTCTGCAAAGGACACGCTCTTACCATCTTCTATCTTGCTCCAACCACTTCATTGTGGGGCCCAACGAAGAGAACCAGCACTGCCAATACTTGCCGGATGGCAGCTCACCTCCCCGTTCGCCCGTTCTGTACATTTCGGCCCGCCTCCAGCTCCACCGGCTGAGCCCGTGGAAGACTCGGACCTGAGACGAGTCGGGAGCCTCCGGCGCAAAACCGAGGCTAAGCGCGCCTGGAGATGTCACAGACTCGAAGCACTTCTTTTGGATCCGCTGTGGCAACTCCTCGCGACAGCCAAAGCTTCACCCCTGAAACTCACAGGTTTGCCAGAATGCGACCGCATCCAACTCACTCTTGATCAATCGTGCAGGGCAGGCGGCTTCCGACGTCTCGGACTTGGCGGACTTGGGGCTGGCGGGGCTGTCGGGGCTGTTGACCTCCGTGCCTGCCAGTCTCGCCCAAGCTGACTGC
>CAUJNA010000999.1:32500-42500 GCA_963377175.1 Effrenium voratum | reverse complement strand
TAGCTCGAAGATAGGCCTCGCCTTGGCTTTGCAGCTGTTGGGAGGATTGACCGGCCGGTATGGGTCGGAGACCCCAACCGTCTCCGATGGTGTGATTCCACGTGATGCACGTACAGGTTGATGAAGTTGGGAAGCGTGACGTGCGCGAGCTGTCAGTTGTTGAGAAATCCCCTCTTGGAGACGAGTCAGTTCTTCGGTAGAGAAATCCGCCGCATCCGAGGATCTAAGGATCGCTTCTAACATCTGCGGTGACATACTCAATGCCGCGGATTGCGTGGCCACGCTGTGATGATCAGGAAAAGACATAGAATCAAAGTCATGACCAGCTTGAGGGGCAGCGACTCTCCGATAGCCCTCTGTGGCCCAGTCTCTTTTGTACCACATGGTGACATTGAGCTGCTCACCGTCTTGGTCCGGGTTGGGAGCATAGAACTCCCTCCACTCTCTATACGTGTGCGGTGGAGGTGGAGCATCATGTTCTTCATGCGGAGTCCATGATCCCGGATGAAAGATCTTGACCCACTGGGCATCTGGTTGTTGAGGATCCGGACACCATTCCAGCCACGGCATGACAACGCAAACCCGGAAAGACAAATTGATAGGTGTACGGCTGCAGACAACAATTACAGAAAGAGACACAACTACCACAGTGCAAGAAATCACTTTTGCAGCAATGCACGGCTCCGGTATCGAAGTCACTCTCCCGAATCGAATTGAACTGAACAGACTCCCCAGGAAGGCGAGGAGGAGCATCAGCCACCATCCGACTTGGAGGATGCCGATGAAGAGGTCAATCCAGCGTACATGAGGTCCGGTGCGCCCGAAGCGAAAACTGGCCGCGCAATGCTAGGGTGTGGGCGACCCAGCCGTTGGTATCCCCTGGTGACCCAGTCTCTATAATGCCAAGTATAGAAGGATGCATAAGATACCGGCTGCAAAACAGCACCTGTATTGGTGCCGCCTGTGCTATCCCTCGGCCAATACACTTCGAAGTGGTAGACCTTGCGCCATTCCCGATAGGTGGTTGAGTCATCCGGGGCTGGTCCCAAGGTGTTCTCGGCGACTGGATGCCACGGACCCGGTACATAGATCCGAATCCATTCTACACTCGTATTCGCGGGCCCATTGACGATGTCGTAGTCAAAGTAGCGAGGCAGGACCCATCGTGCTGCGCTATACATTGTACAATTGAACATATCAACCAGGCAAGCCGCTCAGAGTCAAATGAAAGCGGCGAACAACTGGAGACGGAACGCACAACACCAAGCAAGACAACCCAACATGGAATCGCATACAAAGCAAGCACAACCGCGTCATTTTATCCGACATGTTGCTCAAGTATCACTCCGAATCGTTCCAAGGATCATAGAATGGTGGTGGTGACGGCTCTCGCCACGCCCCATCCGGAACCGATGAGTCCACCAAGGAATTGGCGTCTGCATTCACGAGCATCGCGAGTCCAATGGCTGGTAAAGGAGCTCCAAGTCGTTGATACCCTCGTGTTTGCCAGTCTCGGTACTCCCACACGTGGTAGGACACATACGAACTGGGCGTGACAATGGGATCCGTTGTTGTTCCTCCGGTGCTGTCTTCGGACCAGTACACTTGGAAGCGATATGACCTGCGCCACTCCCGATACGTGGAAGCGTAGACCGGGGCGAGCACTGGAGCATCATCGGGAACGGGTCGCCACGTGCCCGGTGAGTAAATTCGAATCCATTCCACTCCTCTGTCGATCTGGTACTCGAAATATTGAGGGTTCATAGCGGCAAGACAGGCTATCGCGCGGCCGCTAGAAGCAATCGAAAATCTGCGGCGAAGACACACATGCAATGACAACCGCGCGCAGCTGAAGTGATGCAAGGCAACTTGTCAAACTCAAGGTGAGACACAGCAGCGAGGTTTGTAATATACGACGCCTAAGCTTCACCGCCGTTGATGCCGCGCACACCTGCAATGATAATGTCCTGGTCGTCTACGATCACAAGGGGAAAGACATTTCCGCCCATGGCGCAGGAAGGCATGACAGTAATGCTTGCAATTTGCCGATGGGGACAGCGATGGACGGTCAGCACGTTTGGAGGGGAACACGGTAAAGGGCCGCCGAGATCTCCGCGGTGCAGAAGCGGATGCTGTCCGAGATCGTTTGGATGAACGCCCTGGACTGCGTAGCTCTTCATCACGGGAATGGTCAGTGCTGTAGATCGAGCGGCGTGTGCGCTGCGATTTCGATGTGGCAGGGCAGGATTGTCCGCGAGGAGCTGAGATCGAGGGGCTCCGTACTGAGGGCATAAACTGTGGGTGTAGAATCACCGGTGGTGGTGGCGGTGGAGGAGGCGGAGGTGGAAGAAGCAGTGGGAAACTTGGTGGGGGCGGAGGTGACGTAGTCTGCCGAATGGGTCTGTCAAGCAGGGCACCAGGTCCGTGAAACTGTAACCACGTCGGCTGCGCTCCATGGGTCCAAGTGATGTACGTCTGTACGACTTGTTCCGACATGATTTGAGCAACTCAGTCATGCATTCAATTCACGTCAGCGGCAACACCCACAACGGCAAGCAATATTAGCCTGGTAAAATGCCAGTCAAGTGCAAGCAAGCAAATTTCATGTGATCAATAATGACTGCAATCCCAACCGTCGCAACAACCTGCAGCGCTAACCGAATACACCGCCACGGCCTACCATTTGGTCCTCCTGTGGTCGCTGTTGCATTTCATGACCGGGTTCCTAGCCGCGAGCCTCAAGTTGCTGATAGACCTTCCATGCCTGCTTGACTTCCTCAATGGGCTTCTGAAGGAACCGAGCAATGGTTTTGTAGGTGGGCCTGGAATCCTTGTCTTTCTTCCGTCGCACCATCTCATCCAGCTCACCCTGTGTCCATGCCGTGAAAGGTTCACGGTGCGCATTGCGAAGTGCAATGGTGAATTCTTGTAGAAGTTCTCGAGGTCCATGAACCACCGTAGGAGACGGTCGGAACGACGAGGCACCTGGATGTGGACGCACTGAACCATCAGAATCCGAGTCAGGTGTCGTAGGCGTCATCTGTCCTGGTTCTCGTCCGCCGTGTGGGGCTAAGGGAGCAAGCGGCCGTGGTGGTGGAAGTTGATCCAACATCGATTCAGGCCGACGACCAGAATTGTTGTCAGCGGCATCCCGATGTGCCGCACGAGGCGGGGATAAGGCCGGTATATACCAGGTGGATGAAGTGTCCAAAGGTCGGGTTCGAATTCGAGTGGGAGAGCGGGATCGGTCAGACGAAATGCGCTCTGTGATGATGCAAGGGCGCAGCCCGTGCCTGGAGTTCCGTGGTGCCCTGGGAGACACTCTAGTGTCTGACGGATGGCTTCGCTCGGTCATCAGGGCAAAGTTCAGGGTGTCCAGAGCTGTCGCAACTTGGGATGCAAGGACATTGAGTACCGCCACCAGGTTATTCACAAACTCGGCTGACAACTGCATGGCAAATGAACACACAGCAAGGACAAATCAAGCAAGTAAGGCTGCGGAACTGCGAAGACATGATGCTTGCGAACATGCATGCGCCGAAATACTGAGGTCCTTTTGCCGCTGGTGTTCCGTCAACGGTCATACGACAGACCTGATGGTCGACACGCCGGCATGGCCTTGACTGCCGGCGGGTACTTCGGATTGTAGGCATGGCGGCGGGACGTGGGAACCGCGTCGTCAGGTCGGCCAGGAAGCGCCGGTGATGACTGCGAGATCGACGCCGATGAGGCTCCCGATGTCTGGACCTTCTCCTCCGTTTGTGCTCCCAGGAAGTACTGACACTCACCGTGCGGACGTGAGCAGTGTGCTCCGTACGGTTGTCTGAGGTGGCCACAAGAGTGATCGGTGCCGTCATGTAATCTGGCCGGACTGATGTTGCTGGCAAGGGCGGTGGCGTCGTAGTTGGCGGGGGTAGCGGCGGTAGTGGGCCGTCAGGAACCGGTGGCGGCGGTGGCGGCTGTGGATGCCGCTGCTGGCCTTCAAGACGTTGCAGTCCGGCCAGAAGAAGACTGACTTGCGACGAGATGGCAAGCAGCATGTGCCGACATTCACGTAAAAGGTCCCCATGATCCATCACAATGCAGGTGAAGATGCGACAGAGAGGGCCAAATCAATCAGTAATCTACTCAAAATGCGGCGACGGCAAGCAACACAACAAGCATGCAACACACTTCATCAAGACATGAGCCTCAGGCAACCTCATACGCTTTTTCCGGAAGAGGAGCGTCATGATGTACACCATGAAAGTCAGGGCACAAACCACGGTGGGCCTGTGCAAAAGGGTGTCAGACTGCATTGCCATAGTCGTTCACCAGAACATGCCCATGTAGCTGGGCACCGCAATCGATGATCGGAGTTTCCACCTGCCATCTTTGGCGTGAATGCAGTCATAGTAATGGGAAGCAGCTATGTCAGCGTACACTCCGCCACGGGGTATGGTGCAATGCTGTTGCCGGAGACGTGCAGTTCCACCAATGCACACGGGGCGATCCGTGTGAATTCCCGCGAACTGCGCTGCTGATTGGACTGCCGCTTCCTGAGATTGAAGGCTGCCCCTGCAGTAAAATCCCATCGGAGGCAACCAGACTTCGTTCCAGTTTGAGCACTCGCGGTTGGGGGAAGGATGCTCTTGCCATTTTGAGGGTCTGATCAGCTCTTCATCACGCAGGATGTTCATGGCCGCCTGCATATTGGTATTGTGGGACCAGAAAAACGTCGACTGTGACTGAGTGCGATGCTTGTCCGGCAGCAATCGGCGCGGCTCAAACGAGAAGATGATCCCGAAGAGGTTCTTCTGGGAGTTCTTTTTGTCCGTCGAGAAGTGGTGATACGTCCGTGCAGTCCTGCGGATATATGGCCATTTTTCTTCGCAAATGCCAAGCTGTACGATGAGTTGCTGCGGCAGTGACTTCGGGGAGATCTGGAAGTAGTCAGAAATGTCTCTGACCACTTGATCCGTCCAACGTCCCGGGACGCCATGTGGTGGCGGAGAAAACGGAAACTCCGAAATGGACTTGACCCGCTGCTCATCTTCGATGATGCTGCGGCGATGCGGCATGAGGCTCCTGTAGACCGTCTCCCACGATTTCTTCCACTGCTCAGGTTCAGGAAATACTAAGGCGGCAATCGAGGGCAAGGTGTAGTAAAGGACATCATTCACTACGATGGCAATTTCCTCGGCCCGGCAACCAGTGCGCAGCTTGAAGCGATGACTGCCAAAATCGGGTACATGCTGTCGAACTGAGAGAGGAAGCAGCACAACACGGTTCTCGGATGGACTGACTTGAGCGGGAGGCAACGGCGGCGAGCGGGGCCTCCTTTGATCACCATGAGCACGCCTCCCATCACTTTTCCATTCACCCCAGTCCTCCTCCTCATCTGACTTTCCCTGTGGGCCTGGGGTGAGCTTGATCCGGGAATGGCGGGACCTGGGTGAGCGCGAACGTGACCTTCCGGTGTGATTGCGTACCGCTCGGATGTTGGCCTCGGATCCAAGTGCCGGAGCGTCACGGGATGGGCCGTGGGATTGCACACTTTGCTGGTGTGCTAGTCCGTGTGTCCGGATGAACATTTGCATCTCATTGCCGTTGATGAAGTTGGGAAGGTGCTCCAGCGTCACGCGGCTCGTAGTTTGCACTGATCCGTCTGAGCGTAAGAGACTGGTGACCGTGTACTCCGCCATGGTTCTGAGCCAGCTGCATGCAGACACAACGCAATACATCAACAACAATCACAAGCGTGCGCAAGAAGAGACAACATGACAAGCTCACATGCAGATTTTGTCCCGAGTCGACGCCGAACGTCACGGAGAAGGTGGGGGTCGAAACCTTTGGCCTCATAAAGGCGCTTGAGAGCGTTAAGTCCTTGCTGTTGCTGAACCGCAGGTTGTGCACCACGTATGATGAGCCAGGAGCGAGAAGACCAGGAAGAATAAGTAAACATCTGATCATTGGCACTCCGAATTCCTTTGATTTGGGAGGGATGATCAGGTAGCTGTGGTGTAATAGTTCTGGAAGAAGAATCACATCGATAGCCCAGCACTTTGTCATCATGTTGAACTTCAAGCATCACTGGTGGGCGATAAAATTCCAGGGAAAGAAAATTCATGAGCACGGGCGAGTGTGGGGCTGAATCACGAAGCAGAATGAAACGATTGTCGACGTAGCGCTCATGCCAGATCACACCGATATCGGGCATGCGAAAACGCAGAGAACACATTGTCTGGTGCCAGAAGAAATCCTCAACCGTGGCAACCAGATTGCAGAGCGGTGGCGCGGCTGGTGATCCCATAGCGACTCCCCGTTCTTGGCGGAACAAGTATCCATTGATCTCGAAGTGACTGTTGTCAATGACAAAGTCGAGAAGGTGCCGGAGATCTTGTTCATGAAAAGTTCGAGGGATCTTTGTTTGACGGCGCCATTTTCCTTTGAACATACGGCGTCGATGATCAGACTTTACTTCAAACACTGACCATTGAGAGGATCTGCGAAGGCCAACAACTTGATCGTACCGGTGGAGAAGCACCTGTAGTGCCTGGTGGAAGCGTTCCGTAGGAATGGACGTGAAGAAGCCTGACAGGTCTTGTGACACCAGGTGGATGTATTCATCGGGATCCGCCTTTGACAGCGACTCCCACAGCTGCTGGACAAGTTCTTGTACTGAAAGTTGACCTGCAATGTCGGGAAAAGTAGCTTTGGTAAGTTCAAATATGAGGGCGCCGAAGACCGTGAGGAAGGGAGCTGCCCACGTGCGAAAGAATGAAATGATGGGTCGTGCTTTCTGCCAGTCCTTGGTCGGCTTTGGAAGGATGCGAGCTGTGGGCAACGGTGCTTGAAGTCGAAGTCCCCATGCATATCGCTGACGTAGGAGGGAAGGTACCGTAGTCACCACTTCAGAGCGAAAAGATGCTGCGGATTCACGGCATAGCGAAAAGACATCTCCCGAGCAAAAGGTCTTCCGCATCAGTATGGCAAACAGGGACGGACAAATCACATGTGCGCGGGAGGGGAAATGATCCGCGGGGATTACAACCCACGGTGACAGAGAAGCCACGGTGCGCTGCAACGATGTCGATGAGCAATAAGCACGATCTTGAAGGTTAGCTCGATGAGTGTCCATCAACTGAGTCAAAACCGGCTGCAGATCAACAAGAAGACTGGAACCATGCACATGCCAGCGACGAGCAAGTTTGCGAAGTTGCGTGGTGAAACGTTGATGTAACAAGTCGACATCACCGAAATACTGATCCTTCATTGAAGCGGCCATGATTTCCATGTCAATGTCCGCATTGATGCGTGAGAACTCATCAACCATTACAGCATGTCCATGTGCTCGGTGTATATGGTGATCATCGATGTCCAAACAGCGACACGGAAAAGATGTTTCTGGAGTCATCTGCGCTGCCATGTGCGGTAGTTGTAGATCTTGTCGCCCAACGTGGCACTGCGAGTTTCCACCACCCGGATCTTTGGGAGGAAAAGGGAGGGAAACAAATCACGATGAGAAGCAATCCAGTTTTGTAACCATGTGCCAAGTAGAGCTTTCCAATTCCGGACATGTAGAGGCGGTAGGAGTAGTTGTGTCAAAGTGGTGGGTGATTGTAGCTGTCGTTTGCGTAACACCTGGGCGAGGAGTTTCTGCGCCTTGGAGCGGAAGGGCTCGTTGACAAAGACGGAGAGCCGCAGAAAGTAGTAAAGCTGAGTAGGAGGGAAAGCTGCCGACAGAAGGTCACGCATGGCTTGGAACGATGCACCTGTATTGGATCCCAGCTGATAGAGAATAGAGTAATGGGCCTGAATGTCATCCAGCATGTCGGGACGTAGTTGCCGTTGGAGATCCGGATGTAGTCGTCGTCGAAAGCGTTTGTGCAAGCCGAGGGAAGTGGGAGACGACAACGAGTGACGTCGAAAATCAACGAGGTGTTCCCGGAAGCCCACCTTTCGCAGAAGTCTGTGTACCCAGGGTGCATTCAAATGCGGGCGTAGCAGGTATTGCCATTTGCTTTCCTGGACCCAAACCGAGGAAACGGGAAGTTTGATCTCAACCGGAACAGCACAGAAGAGCCAGTAAGTATTGGATCGCTTCCAGTAGTGAAGCGCGGGTTCGAAGAAGGCATGACGTCCCCGAAGTAGTTGTAGAAATTTGCGACTGCGTGAGTGTTCACGTCGTAGAACATCCTGATCAGTCGCACCAACGTAGTAAGGTGTGTGCCATGGGGAAAGTCGGATGTAGACGCACGGTTGTTGATGATGACCTGGATCGTGAATGAAGTCATAGAGGTCCGGAAATCGTGCCCGCAATGAGCGAAGATGTCGCGTGTCGGCAAAAGTGGAGTGCATGATTTCACACAAGAGAGAAGCCTTGTAGAAGTGAAGGACTTCAAAGAACGGCGGAAAGTAGCCATGATCTTGGGAAATGAGACGTTGTAAGAAACTGATCAATAAATAGGCAGTGCACCGACATCTATGAATCTCATACCTGTTGGCCACAGTGTGTTGAGAGTGTGACATAGCGTGATTCGGAATCTGAAGGGCAATCCGGACCACAACTAAGACTTCTAGAATGAGGCCCAACCACGGTAGTTGTGTGATTGATTCGTACTCATCAGCTGGTATCGACGGTGGTGGTAGTCCAGGGAAGCAGTATTGCCAGCACGTCGAGAACATGGTCAACGAGTGTAAAAGGTTGTCCAAAGACTGCCATTGTGCAACATCATCATAGATTCCACAGCGGCGAAGCTCATCCAACATGGTGAAAATGCGACCAATGAAATCTACCATAAGGCGGCGACATGGATACAAGCTGCACAGACAATCACGCACAAGGCAATGCAAGCACAACCAAGCACAAGATCAAACTGATGCAACGCAAAAGGATGACGGACGAGTTTTAACCTTGACTCATCCGTGACACGGTTGCCGCTCCGGGCTCATAAGAGAACGAAGGTCGTTAAGATGCCTGCTCATCAGCTGAGTAGGCGAGCGGTCACGATGAGGTGACTCAATGCCTTCTCAGTGAGCTTGGTGAGATAGCCGGGCTCCAGTCCCCACGAAGCCGCCATCGCCCCGAGAGTGGGTGCGTCTTGAAGGAGCTGCGTCGCCATGGAATCTAATGACTTGTTGCCGTTGAGCCGGGACGGGTGATTGGCCCACTTGACCAGTGACGTCAAAGTTGTGGTTGTGGGCGATTGCTTGAGATAAAGGCGTGGCTGGTCACTGGTCCATGTGTAGT
This sequence comes from Effrenium voratum, assembly GCA_963377175.1. Lineage (NCBI taxonomy): Eukaryota > Dinophyceae > Suessiales > Symbiodiniaceae > Effrenium > Effrenium voratum. The sequence continues at coordinate 33,268 of CAUJNA010000999.1, read as the reverse complement.
ACTTGACAACTTCTTCCGGCGTGCTGTGCATGGTGAGCAATTGTGACGCCGCCGGCTTGGACGGAGGTGAAGACACTCCGTGAAGAGACTGAATGATCCGGGGTTGCACCGCGCTATCAAACGACTTGCCATCAAGGGCCGCTGCGCTGGCTGTAGGGAGGGAGCTGGCAGGTGACGAGGATTGTGTGTGGTTGACCGGTGGCGGTGTAACCAACTCTGCATCATCTTTCTGGCTTGCCATCGTGGGAGAGGTCGAAGCGCGCAGCGATGCTGAATACTGAGCCTGGAGCAGCTCATGCGCACGATTTAGATCATTGTACTTCTTGACCATGTCATCTGTCTGGGTGGAAGGTGTGAGAGAAGCGTGGTGTTGCTGAAGAAATTGAAGTACCAAGCTGGCCAAATGGTCATGAACCTTGATCCGCTGATTGAAGTCATCGATGTTGAGACCCAGCGAGTTGGCAAGGTCCTTTTCCAGGGTGAGCAGGTTGATCGACTGTGATCGTCGTAGTAGTTTGGAACAGGTACTCCAAAGTAAGGCCTCGGTGCGAGTGCGAAAGCCTTCCCACGTCACGAATCTGCCGTGAGCGAACGGTCGGAGCAGCCAGTTGGTGAGGCCCCCATGAATAACCTGAACCAGGCGAACGTCACGAATATCCATGCCTGACATGTCGCGCAGGTTGCCATGCGGAGTGTTAGCAACGGTCATGGGCAGGCTAAAGTTGTAGAGCTGATTGACATCAAACATGCCATCTCCAGGTGTCCAGC
>CAUJNA010000999.1:0-20000 GCA_963377175.1 Effrenium voratum | reverse complement strand
TTCGTTTTGCCGCAGCGAGCGCATGACGTTGTACTTGATGAAGCGGTTCGCGGTCCTGCGGGCAGCAAAAGAGAATCGCCGGCCCGAAACATGCATGGCACATGGTGGCAGAGGAGCGGCAAACAAGCAACCCTAGAAACAAACAAACAACACAAACAGAAACACAGACAGCGACAAACAAACCCTCCATGGGCGGGCAAACTGAGAACGAGACAAAGACTGAGAAAGAAAATGACAGAGTCGGAGACAGAGAGAGAGAGAGAGAGAGAGAGAGACTGAACATACTGCATGTATGCTTGCTGCCGAGGCTCTTGGATTCATGAACCCAGCGACTAAGTGGCTGGATGAACTCCTCCGCTTCCACAGCCCCGGAACCTGCGAATTCAGCGACTCGTCCGCTTTTCTTCGGTAAAGATCGGCCCCCGGCCGTCGGTGTCGATCATCTGGAAGAGTTGCTGCAGGTCCGTCTGGCGCGCTTGGGGCGCGCGCGAGAAAAAGGTCGGGGGGGTTTGGGGTGAAAACCGCCCGGATGTGCTCGAAACCGAGTAAACACGGACCCAAATTGAGAATGCCACGGCCGCACTGCATTGGATCAACCTGGGATCGAGAACGGTTCCGAGATCGAGCCTCGTCGATGTCCATCACCCTCAGGCGGCTCTGGAACTCGGGGTCCTGCGCCGAGTCGAAGGTCTTTCGCGAAAACCAGAAACACGCCACTTGGACCAAACAACAGGGTGTCCCTTCACCAGTAAAGGGGGGGGAAGCGGGTTGACATTGAGGAGATCACCTTTGGTCAACGCCAACAAGAAAAAACCCTTCGCAAGAGGGGAACAAAGGTGACTTGCTGGGTCGATAGGCAGGGAAAGAGACATCGAACCCCTAAGGGGCAAAGGGGAAAAGGTCTGCGCAAAGTCACCTTGCGAGCCAAATCCCCTTCCAGTTCATTCCTTCACCAGAAAACAAGGGGGAAAAGCACGTTCAGAAAAAAACACGTTCAGAAGGGGAAAGGGGAAAAAGGTGCACCTCTTCTCCGCTTTTTAAAACGGCGTCGGGTTGAGATCCCCGGCCTTTTTGGCGCCCTCCTTCAACTCTTCCAACGTCAGCTCGCCACCTTGGCGCGAGACGTTCCGGTGCTCCAGGTTTGGCCCCAAAGCTGAAAGGAACCTCCACCTTTTGGGATTAGGCAAACCCAAGAAAAGAAACTGGCCATGAGCGAGCTTACGGATTTGGTACATCTGTTGCGCTCCTGTTGCCCGTGCGTCGCCAAGAAGCTTCCATCCTCGTCAGCACGTTCAAAAATCTTCCTCAGAACCATCTCTTTCCAAAAAAGGACAGGTTCTCAGCTACTGTGAAGCGCATGGCTTCTTCAAAATTCGTCCGCAACTTCGTCTCGACAACTTGCTGGCGACGTCTCAGAACCAGCCAAACACACAGGCCACGCCGCTGCAAGAACTTCTTGTCTTGCTCAATCTCTTGCTCCATTTCCTGCAAGCGCGACACGTGCGGAAAGGCCCGGAAATGTGCGGAAAGGCAGCCCCATTTTGGTGTGTCGTTTTGCGAGTGCAACCCCCAGGTTTTGTGGCTAAGGGGGGCCAAAAGGGAACCCACCATCATGCACCATGGGGTAGGTCCCCATGTCGGGGCGGCTCAAAAACATCGCAAGTTCTTCCAAGATCTGCGGGTCCTCTGCCCGGTTGAGTATATCCCGGTCGCGAAGCTCTGCAAAAGTGTCGACTACGACGGCGACAATGAGATTCAAGACCTGAGGTTGGACCGCTCATTTTCTAGAACCAGGCCGCAGGCTTTCGTCCATTTCATCATGTACTACGCGGGTCAATATTTGGAGCCACAAATCGGAATCGGTTAAACTGCTAATGGCTACGCCTAGGCAGATCCTCAAAAGTGTGGGGAGCCACAACGGCTATGAAGCATTGACGCAGTTGAACAGTGACCTGATACCAAATTCAATCTTGGTCTCCGAAAAAACAACCTTATAGGGGGGTTGTCATAGAAGAACCGACATGGTTGCTCCTTTTGGTTTCCATTTAAATGGCAACCCAAAGGGGCACTTATGTGACTGGGTGGAGCCTTCCAAACATGCAAGCCGACCGGTTCCTTCATGGGGAAATGACCACGCACATTCGCGTGCGGGTGGAGTGCTAAGCATGCGTTGAGCACTTGAATGATTGTGCCAGCGTGAGGCCAGCGAGGGGCTTGCAGGCGGCGCACAGGTGCCAAATGCGCGTACACGTACCATGTCGCGTGGCACGCGGCCAACGCGCGGTGTGTGATTTGGCAAAATCCCAAGCATGGCAGTGGTCGAGGCGCCGACGTTGAAAACGGAATTCGCGCAGCAAAGTTAGGGACTGCGACTCATGTCAAACAACAAGGTGCAGCGGGGCCGGCGCTCCTTCTTCTCGCTTGCAGATTGCAGGAAAAGTGACCCTTCGAACCAGCATCAGCGTGCACCAACCACCATCAGCATGCACCAACCACCCAGTTGACAAAGGGCAGGGGGCGCACGAACAAAGGGCGAAGTCATTCGAACAACCCCAGCCGTGATACGTAAATATGCAACTACAACAACAAAGCCGCGCTGCGCGGAGTGTGCAGGATGCATGGCTCAAAGATTCCTCAGCCTCCGTGGGCCAACGCAAAGGCACAGAACGAGAAACATACGGCAGCGCGCGCCAAAGGGAACAGGGACAAACGTATTGGACAGGCACGGCAATCACACCGCGCTGCGCCTAGCAACCTTGCGATGGGCCCATCGCCACAAGTTGAGCTTTTTGAACTGGACGCTGCTCCTAAGGGCCAGCTGAGCATCCGGCGCCGAAAACAAGTGTCAGCTGGGAGCCCACAAAGATGATCGCGGTGGCTGGGAATTCCTGGCAAATCCACAAGCAAATTCCCGGCAAGCACTCCAGCCCTCGAACTTTTCTGCGCATTTTCAAGGCGAGCCGTTTCAAGAGATCCGGTAGCGTCGCCCAAGTCTCCCAGAGACCCGCCTCGATCACCGGCACGGCAATGAGACCCCAACTATCTCCCGCAATCACGGTCCTGAAGCGTCAGCTCTGGTCGGCCAGCGGTCAAACAATTCTGACTCCCAACTGGTCACCCCCAAACCCCGAGCGTCTTGAAGAGCAAAAGGTTTGCGCTCATCACCTTGGATGTCAGTAAGTCGCCAGCGGCGACCTTTTGTAGCGATCAAATACCCTTTCTCTCCCTTGCAGCTCTGTTGCCGAAGAGGCTGCGCGCTGACACTGCTCGCAATTCGCGAAGGTACCCGTTCCTTGCTTCGGGAAGCTACCCAGGCAAGTTCGTCCAAGCTTGCCGATGTTTGAGCCCCGCAATGTCGCGGGTCTTTTTTTGTTTGTTACATGTTGGACACAGCTCATCAACGCGGGCCACATGCAGCACAAGTCACTTTCATGCAGATCCAATATCAACCTTGGTGTCGCCATGGCAGCCTTTCCCTATGAAAAACAAAGCCTGAAGGCGCTAACAAAGCACGTCTACATGGTGTGGCTGTCAGCGGTCAGTGATGCGCCTGGATTGCGCGTTTCTTTTTTTGGAGGAAATGTAGCAATCCGATGGCCAAGCAGCGGGTACACGAGCTCAACCATCAACATCGCCCACACGCTCCTGAACACAAGGTGCGCCCACGTGTCAGGCATCCGTCGTGAGCCAGGAAAAGCTGCTTATATCCAACACAACGTCAACTCCCGCGCAACAAACAGCACCGAAGCCACCCACTGCAGCCACAAGGACAACTGACAATGCAAACAAGAATGCCCGCCACTACAACCACAGCAACAGCAGCAGCAACTAAGCAGCACAGCAACAACAGCATCAGCAACAGCGGCAAGAGCAACACCAACAGCAACAACAAGAGCAAACACATGAACATGAACAAAAGCAAAACAAAACACGAACCAGAACAAGAACAAAAACATCAACGACAAGGACAAATGCAACGGCAACAGCCAGGAAAAGAAGGATAGAACAGGTTAAACAACCGGGAAGGGTCACAAATGAACCCTGTACACAGCGCGCTTTTTCCTTGAGCCATACGCAGTCGTAATGATGAGACTGCGCAAGTGAGACATTCATGCATTGGGGTTTTACATGGTTGATAAATACATCACATTGCAAACTACACCCCCCGTGCCCGAATGTGAAACAGGAGGACAAATTGAAGGGATGAAACAACCAACGAAACCCGATCGGCATGAAGTCCTTTTGCAGTACACAAGCACTTGGATTCGAGCAACTGACAGTTAAGGTCTTCCGCCTCCACTGACCGTCGCTCTCGCGAGGCGTGCTCATGCACTGTACATTGATCCCCGGCCAACATGGATTGAGAAGTATAATGAATATTGAATTTGAAGTGTAATTGGATGTCAGCCGAAGTTTGAAATGATTGATGAAGAGATCGCTCATTCATCGCCAATCCCAATTGCGGGAGCTCTTCCACGGGCGCTGATCATCAGACCACCACGAGTCCCAGGACTGGCCCCAGCTTCCCCAGTACGACTGGCTCCATTGACGATCTTGCCAGTGACCACCGGTCTCCCGGAGCTGCGGAATGGGCTTGCGCGTCACACCGACAACTGCAGGGAGCGGAGTGGCCCGTCCAGGAATTTCGATGCCGGGGATCTTCTCTTCGACGAAGCAGAGCAACTCAACCAATACCATTTCGGGGTCTCCCACAGACGAGAAATCCCGGGTCCAGCCCATCACGGGGTAGCGGTTGCTCTTGTCAAGGCTTCCATACAATGCAGCAAATTGTTCTGGTTCCAGAAATCTGCCGCCATGCACCACATACACGTCTTTCGGATCAACCTCCTGCACGTCCTCTGTTGGCGGCACCAGCGTTAGCCGGCGTGATATTTCGGCACAGCAACGCTTCCTTGGATCATTTCCTTTGTTCTCCCGAAACTCGGAATAATGCATCGTGCCACCTTCTCGATAAACTCGAGGGCGGACGGCGTCAGGTCTCCCCGCGCGGCAGTGTAGGCGTAGAAGGGGTCATTGATCAGCCTCTCGTACAACGTGGTGTACTCCTTGTTGCGAAGAACTGCTTTCTTGGCGATGTCCTTCATGATCCCGAGGCCCCCTCTTGCGCTTCGATCCCCTCGCGCATCCTTCCGCTGCGTCAAGATCTGAGTCTCAACCTGGTCCATGGAAAGCGGCACGCCCAAGCTGTTGGCCATCTCCTGCAATCGGACGACCCTGGCTATTTTCTTGATATCGGGCATGCGCTCCATGAGACGGTCACACTGGAAACAGTTGATGGTGCCGACCGGGATGAGGATTTTGCAGCGCGGGCACTCAACGTCGGGGATGTGCATGACCTCCGCGAAGCGCCAATTGGTCGACTTCTGCCTGTTGGGATCCAGGTCCTGCCACAAACCACTCCGGCCTCGGGTTTCCCCGGGCTGCTGCTTCACAGCTCGGGCCCAGTTTCTGTAGAGGCCATAGCGGGCGGTCTCGAATTCAAGCGCGACCTGCTCCTCTTTCGGGAGGTTCTCGTCGTAAACGTCCCTGACCTTCGTCACATTGCCAATGCGGTGGGGCCGCATCATGTCGCGGCACGCTGTCGGGGCCCACTGTTTGTAATAGAGCTTACACTCCTTGTCGGCCTTCGCCATGAACGATTCCAGCACTGGGGTCCCGACAACGCCCTTCTGGGTCTCTTCCCGATACTTCTTGATGCTGTCCTGGAAATTCCGTCTGACGCTGACATACATCCGGTTGGACCAGATAAACTTTGCACATTCAGCGTCATAGGCGTAAATGAGGACCTTGTTCGTGATCCACTCCTCCGTCACCAGGGCTTCCCCGTCTCCGGGTGCGTACAGCCGACATCCCAATTGGATCAACATCTCCACATCGACGGCGATGTTGATGGGTCGGTCAGCACGCGCACCCCCCGCCTTCCGGCCATGCCTGTCCCAAGGAGGCACTACCGTTAGGTAGGCGTGACCACGCGAGGTTTGCCGGTCTCCCATTCCGCCCGGAAAGATGCCCATGTAGATGATGTCAAAGAAATTCTGCATGTTGCACGTGGTTTGTGGTGAGGCGAGTTGGGCAGAGACTGTCGGAGTGATGTTATGTGTGTGGGGTGAGTGGGGTGGAGGTGGTGGGTGGGGTAGGGGGTGTGTCGGCAGGTTGTGTTTTGTTGGTTTTTCGGTTGGTATGGGTGGTGTTAGACTTTAGTTTGATTTATTTTTTGTGTTTCTTCCTTTTTTTTTTTTAGTATTTTTTATTTCTTTTTTCTATGTTCTTTACTTATTTTTTGTTGAGGCTCGTGTGTCGAGAAATCTTGCAGAAAAAGCCGGTCGCAACACCGTCGCGTTGCTCGGGAAGTTGTTTTTTGTAATTGACATCCATTGCGATGGGATCTCCAGGAATATTGTCAAAGCCGCTGGCCTCAGTCACCCAATCGTTGTGGCCGGTGAACGCGCGAATGCGTAGCGGCATGAAACTGAGCCCGTTCCATTGCTGCCCGGCCGGCGCGTACTCGACATAGACCTCGAACCGATTCGATGCGGACGTGGCCTGAAGAAGAGTGTATTGGGTGCAGTTCCAGTCATATCGACGCTGGATCCATTTGGCGACGGCTGCGTAGTCGAAGGAGTTGTCCTTGAGATTGATCTCAGGGATGGATCGCGTCGCATGTTCGTGGGCATGTCCTCGAACCAAATACGACACCTTCTTGCTCAAGAACGTCCTTCTGCCATAGTTCTGGATCTGGGGAATCTTGATTCCTGAGCATTTGATCCACTCCCTCTTGGGTTCAGCAGCCTGGCCACGGGTCTCCCCGGGCTTCTCAGCAGCTTTGGAAACTGCCTTCGCCTTGGGGATGATCTCCGGGCCACGGATCTCTCCGGGCTGAGTCTTGCTGGTCCCAGCCACGGACGCCTGATCGCTGGATGAGGCAGCCTGCATTGGCATTGCCTTTGATTTCACCTTTGGTGTCGCAGCACGGAGAGCTGCAGTCATTTTGTTATGACTTTTCCGCTTGGAAGTGAGGATGAGCTTGATTTGGCCGTCCTCACCAATGTCATTCGGATCCACTGCGGCAACCTCAACGGCCTGGCCTTTCGGCCGGCTGAACTTAGGCTGAGAGCCAGGGGGCAGGTCGAAGCTGATCAGATCCTCCTCATCCGAAGAAGAAGACCAATCGATCACATCGTTGAGGCCGCTGACAGTCGCCGCGTGAATGTCAGGTTGCATCATCTGCAAGATCTTTGCTTCCTCCTTGACAGTGTCAAGGGGGTAGAGGGGGTTTGCCTCCTTTTCGGTCTCCAGGAAAATCTCGCGCTTCGGCTCTTGCGCAGCGATTTCATTGATCGCCTCCAACTCCCTCTCACGGACCTCATTGTCGAAAGGGTCCTCAGGGTTCTTCGCAATTGCCGGACCGCCAGTTTCCTGGGGTGTAGCGCCAACGATCGGGATGGATGTGTCAATGTTCATGTACTCCCTTTCGAGGCGGTACCAATTCATCGCCATTTCGAAGCGGTTGATCTGGCCAATGCAGTACCCGAGCTTCGCAGCAGCTACGAAATATCGAATGTAGTGCTTTCTATTCCGCTCACTGTCATCGGTGTGAATGCGGTCAGCTCGGGACGTGTTGGAAATAAGAGTCTGTGGGTCGAGGACGGTGATGCCTGCGGAACGATGCAGCAGTCGTGCGTGTCCGTCCATCTGAGTTTTGTAAGATTCACTCAGCCCATACGTCTCATAGTCTCTCGGCACGATGAGGACGACCTGGACGACATCTTCCCGGAAAGCAGTATGGCGAAGCCGGTCACGGACAGTCATCACCGCTCGGGCATTCCTCTCGATGATGTCCATCGCAGCCTTCCGCTTTGCCTCGGAATCTGTGGCCCAGCCCGCTAGGGCGGCGGGGTTGTCGATGTAACCGTTACGACCGACAACGTCATTCCCGGACCACGAGATAACGATGACGTATGGCCGGGGCTCAGGCCTTTCGGCGAGCTTGAGCATTGCCCGCTCAGCGGCGTCAAGGGACTCCGATAGCCCTTTGCCCCATGTCATCTCGGACCAGACCTCGTGCTTGTGCCCAAAGAGTGTCCGCTTATTCTCCTTGATGATGGTGCCAACATCTGTCTTTGCTCCATCTTTGACCAACGCATTGAAGGAGTCGCCGAAAAACAGATAGTTGACCGCGGGTTTCCCCGGGCAGAAGAGGATATCGAAAGCCTCAACCGGAGCCTCTTTGAGAATTCCCGCAGTACCTGTCAATGATGACATGGCGTTCTTGGCGAGAGCCAGCGCATCGGTACGTTCACTCATCTTGGCAAGGTCGACACCGGAGTTCACGTCCTTGACGATGAATGATTGAGTTGCCGCATCACGGAACATGTCTGACCAAGCCTCTCGGTTGGCGACGCGCAGCTCGTCGGGGATGACCTCGGCCTTCACCTTCCCATCGTGCAGGATGTAGTCCGAGCCGTAGTCAACTCGAGCAAGCGGCACATCTTTGTAGTGCCTCTCGGAGAATGCCGAGCGTACCGTCTTCAAGGCCTTCTCCACGGGCAGTGCTTCAGCCATGGTCGCAACTAGTATCCGTGTTTGGACAACTTTTTCTTGAACCGACACTGCATACGCAAAAGCCTTGTGGATCAAGTCAGTCATGATGTACGTGTAGGATTCGGTGTTTTTGAGATTCCGTCCCCTACCTTCAGCATGTTGAACAGTGCAAGAACATACTCTCCCATCAAGATAATTGTGGAGGCAATGCATGTTGGTCTTCACGGTCCATGGTTTCTTCATTGGAATCCCATCGGTAGTTTTGACACCAACAGCACAACCGTCAAATTTAACAGAAGTCATGTTGTTTCGAATTACGTGTCAACAGCCTTATCGTCCCAATAAGTGCAACTCCTAGGCCATTCAATAGCAATCAACGGTTTGGCGAATTCCATTGAGTTCACGAGGTCAACGAAGGCAGACCAAATTCTTTTGTAAATGGATCGATGTCGCTTCACCTTCTCTTTCGCCGTGTCATGATTCATGTTAATACGAGACCAAGCAGTTCCGCCAGTGCAAGGGATACTTGCCCATAATAAAACAGGAGTGAAGCCCTTGTTGCCGATAGAGCGGATATGCTTCACCTCGTCAACGACACGCTTACGAGTGGCATGAGAAAGAATATCATCGTCCTGGGTAATCCGAATCACGTGGCAGCCAAAAGCGGGTCGGCGCGAAGTATCACCAAGCTTGGAATCATGTGAACAGCAAACTTCAACCAGAATACGATTAGGGGCACCCCCCGTATTCCTGGCCTCGGATTTCTCCAGGCGTGGCGAAACGGCAGCCGGCATACCTGGGACATCCATTTTGCTAGCAATATTCATGAGTTTGAGCCCTCCCTGCCACTTCTCAGCATTTATGGATGTTCCTTTAACAAGCAAGATGCTCATTAGATAACATCGGTATAAGCGGAAGTGCGATCTACCACTTTCAAGAATACGGATAGTGGCCTGGTTGTCCTCGAGAAAAATGCCTTCGAAAGAAGCATTGTTGATAAGAGTCACACCCTCGCTACCAGCACGTTCATCCCCAACATACTCAAAGTCGGTAAGGTTGTCCCTGATCTCTTTGGCCTCGATTTCGAGATCGGCCTCGCCGGCCCCCCGCATGAAGAAATACGTCTTGCCTATCCATGCGGAGTCGGTTTGGCGTTCTGGATCATTTGGGCAAATTCGGGAAACTTTGAGATTGATGTTGCCATCGCTGAAGAGTTGAACCGTGTATCTGGTGCTGGACAAGGCCTCGGTTCTAACCGGGCAGTCGTCGTTCGAAGGAACAAACAACTGGGTTCTTCTTTTGTTGTGAACTCTGACTATATATCCATTGACCGTGTCGTTGATCCAATAATCGGAAGTTCTTGATGGGGTGAGAGTGCATGTTGGGTTTTCTGTACCACCCCCCGCCGACTGTATGATCTCCCAGAGGCAGGAAGACGGAAGTCCAACAGCACGCAATGCCACATTAGCTGCAATCACCTCGGCTTCCGTGGACGACATCGCAGTGGAAGTCTGCTTTTTGGAAAATGCAGTCAGAGGATAGAAGGTATTAGGGCCAATCAATGCAAGAAAACACCCTGATGTACTGCGGGAGTCATGTTCGCCAGCATGATCCGAGTCCGCAAACAACCATAGTCGGGTTCGTGATGAGGGGTCACCAACGAAACCGTGCATCTCCGATCGACTGTGGTATGGATATAGCACATTAACCGGAAGAGCGCCTGGTCGCAGTCGACGGACCACTTGGTAACGCGAGAAGCCAGTCCCTGGGTCGCTCTCAAGAGATCAAAACGGGCCATCCGCGCAGCAAACAGAACCTTCATCAGGATTTTGGAGGCGATGGGTTGAAGAATACCCTTCTTCTCCGTATCATCTTTGGTGGGTCTTGCAATGCGGTCATCCTGAAATGGAGTGGAAACCTTCTTGAACTGAACATTGCCCCCCGCAAGCTCAACATACCTGTCAAGGCATTGTTTAAGGAATCCGGTCATGTCGTAGGTAACCAGCGTGACGGGTTTGTCCATGCAAGGTTGGTGCTGAAAAAGTTCATCGAGATATGAAAAACCTTTGGCTCGATTGGCTTTCTTGGCGGACGTCTTGTCCCTGAGCTTCTTCACGGCCGCAGCCGCTAGGCGGGCATTTCCAACGTTTTCATGAAAGAAATACGTGGTTCCCACCCAAAGAAAAGGAACAGTCTGAATCTGATCATCGTCTTCATCGAAATGCCAATACTGTTGAGCAGCACCATCTTTGTCAAAACATGGATTGCACTCTGTGTACCTCGTCCCGCCCAACCCAATCTCTTTGGCAACACCGCTAGGCGTGCGGCGAAATTTGCGCCTTGGCTGCTCGTGTTGACAAACAACCACGCCATGTTCTGGATAGTGTTCCCAGTAATCCTGAGCGCGGCGAGCTGCGGCTGCAGTCTTGTCGGATGGATCCTCCAGGTCATGGTTGAAAACATGAGCGAAAGGATGATGTTCAGGCGAAAGTTGAACCTTCTCCGTGACAACATGTTCGCATCCGAGGTACCTACCAACAGCCGAAGGTGGGTCCATGTCAATCTTGGAGGAAATGAGTTCCCAACCTTTTGCAACATTCTGAACCGGTCCCGACATCTTGAAGTCGTCGACGTACACTGCGAGCAGGAGTCGAAGTTTCGGATGCCAGAAAACTGAAGGCCAGGCTCCAGGGTAAATGAGACGAAAACCAAGGGATAAGAGAATGTCCTCACAGTGCTTCTCCCACAGACCCCCCGAATCCGGGTGGCCGTAAAGAGCGAGAATGAGTTGCACCACCGGATCGCTATATTTCGAGGCCCAACCTTTCGGCCAGCGATATTTTGGGAGGCGCACCCATGTCTTGATTCCCTTGTATAATGCCTGCGTATATGCCTGTCGCCCGTCGGATTGTTGGGTGCAGTTACCAGGCATAGCTCCATAAGCATCGATGGCTTTGGCAGCTTCCATGGTGGAAGGGGCCGATCCAAGTTCAGCGAACAAAGCTTGCTCAGCATTTTCGTCCTTTACGTTGTTCCCCTGGAACACAGTCCTTCCCTTAAACTTGCGAAGAGGGTTTCCCTTTTGAAGTTCACTCCCTTTCTCAACACATTTTGCCAACATGGACCTTTTCACTTCTCCCCTTAGCTTCTTTGACTACCTGTGACCACTCACGCACAGTATTGTAATCCCATGCGCCCTTGCTCTCGAGGTTGTGCCACTCCACGTCAATAGACTTTTGAGCATCAGCATTGCTTTCAATCTCCTTACGCCCCACCGGTCTAGCAACCATAGCATGAATAACGGGGTGCAAGTGAGCTTGAAGAACTTTGCAACGATGTTGACCAATTTCGGGATTCGCAGAAAGTGCAGGCAAAACTACAACATCCAGCGCGTCCTCAACAGTCTCCTCCTTAGAGTGGTTCCCAACGCAAGGTGCAACAGGCATAAGAGGAATGCTTGAAAACTCGTCTTCCAATCCTGCTGTGGTCGCGGGCCTAGCCTTGGAGGAAGAAGCTTCCGGGTCCTCGGAGACGGGCTCATCGGGGAAAGCCTTGCGAGCCTTCTCTCGTTCATCCTTGATGATGGCGAGTCTCCTTTGCTTTGTTGACATGGTTTTCCAAAGAAAAGGTGGAATACTGTCGGGTTTGCTTGATCCTGAATACCTCCGAGCTTTCACACCCCCCGCATCGTAATGAGCACCTCCATCTTTGGGAACAAAGGTGTCCTTGCTGGTCTTCAAATCGATGACTTTGACCATTTCTTCCGATGCGGGTCCCTTTTCGGGGGAATCTTTGATCAGCTTTCCGAGGTTTTCAGCGAGTTCCTGATCGTCAATGTCATCCTGGCCTGGCATCTCTGCCGGCAAATCCTCTTCCAAGAGCGGCGCATCTAATGCAGCTGGATCTGGCGTTTCAGGAGCGTATTCAAGCCCTGGCATTACGCCATTCATGTGCAATAAGTGCCGTTCGACCATTGGAAAAGAGAATTCACCATCCGGACATTTGATCTGATTTACTCTCAACGGAGCAATAGGTTGATCGTAGTCCTTCTCCATCAAATCTCGCAACGGAACAACGAGAAATTCGTGACGCCAAAGAAAGTCAGGATGGATGGGATATCCCAGAAATATTCCAGCCCTGGAAGTAGGTTCAAACTTCAAAGGCTTGTTGGGTCGACTCCTCGGGCCAGTCCAAAAGTTGACTTGACAACCAAATGGCAAATATGGTCCGGGAAAATCTTCTCCAAAACGTACCTTCCATGGTGAATGATAATCTGGGTGATCCGTGATGTTATGCGCCATGCAATAGTGTTTGGCCGCATGTGGCCAATACGAATGATGCAAACCAGCTTGCTCAAGGTTGGTCCTCGTGCCCTCGATGATCGCCCTGACGTTCCTCTCAGCAATAGCATTCGTTTTGGAAATGTAGTTTGTACTTTGAACATCCGCCGCTTTCACAAGTTCAGGAGCCCGATCACTGTAAAATACGTTCACGGTTTCCCCGGTGCGGATAAAGTGCTTGAAAGCCATTACGCACTGATGAGAGGTTTTCCGTGCTGCTGGGTAAACATAACGGAAATCAGTGGCAACATCTCGAACCACAAGTGCAACTCTAGATTGATCAGTGCCGATTTCACGATCATCTGATGTGATAAGATGGTCCGCCGTAAGGTGATCGCCAAACTTCTTGGCCTCGACTTGAGTGGAACCTCCCTTTTGTATTGATGGATATTTGTACATCTTCGCCCTGTTACAAGTCTCGCAAAAGGGGTTCTTGGGAGTGTGACACATCAAGTGCTGGAGTGAGGTCGCCTCATCACGCAAAGCGGCTTCACCGCGTTCGCGAGGGGCATCCTTCAAAATGGGCTTAGACACAAAATCGGAAGCGATGACCTTAGGCGCATCGTCAGAGGGAATGTCATGGCACTTTTCAATGACCTCACCTTCCGGTTGGCTAATGGTGTCCTCAAGCAAGAAATCATCGTTCCCCAATTCATCCCCATCATCCTCATTGGTCACAAGCACCTCTTCATCGGCTTCCGGTTCCTCGTCAATGACTAGAACTTCATCCTCAATTTCGATGGGAGCTGATGGTAATGATGTAACCTTTGGAATGCTCTGTGACAAAGCTGGAACAGCATTTTGAGTCGCTGGGGGAATAAACGGGACATTGTCTTTGACCTCGAGCTTGATGCGTGAACCATCCGGAAGTCGGAAATAAGGTCTGCTGTGGGCTCTCCAAACGAAATCATATCCGTCCTTGAGGCATCTCATACCCACAGACAACACGGATGGAGCTTTGTCAAGAACAGATGGCCGAACAACACTATCAGTCTGTTGGATCTTGACCCTGGCCTGCTTGGTACCGATGATATTCCCATTGGCTGTGGAAAATTTCAGAGGTTGAGACGATTCGTAAATACACCCCATCTCCGCATCGGTTCCCGACAGCAAATCCTGAGAAGCTCCTGTATCCGCGATCCACGGAATGTGAGAAGAATCCATTGTCATACGAGCAACAGCAGCTTTCCCCTTTTTGGGGGAAGTCTCGGGCTTCTCTGGCTCAGCCGTTAGGCCTGCGGGGATGCAGGAATCGCAGCCGAAATCAGAGTCGCATTGAAATTTGCAAGAAGTCTTCGTGCCTTTGAGCAAATCCCTCACCATAGCTTCATGCATAGCGCCGACAAGAGTTGCGTCTGAAACTGCTCTCTCATCGAACTTCGGAATGAAATCAACAGGAAACTCATGTGCAAACCTTCTCGACGAGGCAGTGTAGGGCCAAAGCTCGCCGTCAGTCTCATAGTTCGAAATAGATGGGTAATCAGAGAATTGCACACACTTCTTGATACATGGCATGCCCTGGAAAACATCTAGGCAAGCAAGGATACGAGGCGACCGGGTCGAGGGTCGCGGCGCACACCATCGCCTGGAGGAGGCACACCGCGGCATTGCTGCCTTTTGACGATCGCGGAGACTTGAGGGACTGAGAACCCTTCGAATCTTTCGAATCTTGAGAAGAAGGCCTGCTATCCTTCTTCCCCTTTTTCTTTTTCTTGTCTCTCGGCGACGTCTTGGGGGTGTCTCCACTAGTGGTCTTCTCGGCCTTTGGGGCTGGAGCTGCCTTGGAAGTTGCGGGGTGCTGCCATGGGCAATCTTTCCCTCTCTCGCATCTGTTCGCTTTGAAGAACTTGCATACCTGGGGCTTCGAACCAGGAGGACTCTGCGAACGATACTTCCTTGGCGTCTGGGATCTCGATCCGCCCTTCTTGCCTTTCCCCTTACCTTTCGGTGCCTTAACATGTTCGAATCGGCAGTCTGAACCATAGGTGCACTGGCCAGTTTGAAACTTCACACATACACCCTTGGGGATTCCAGGAACTGCAGGGTTGTTCGATGGAGTCCTGCCACGTCCCGTTGTGTTGCTTGACATAGCATCCCGCATGTGAACCAGCCTCTTGCGCTCCAAACAATTCCTCGATGCGGCAATCAAGAATTTATAGGAGTGCTTTTCCGTCCCTTCCTCAGCCCGCTCATACTCATTGAGATCATGACTGAGAGGCCGAAACTTTCGAATCTGGCGGTGGAAGAGCGCTTCGAGGGTCTTCTCGTTCTGCTCGTTGCCCATTCCAGCGATGACCGTGTCCCATCTTGTCATGAAGTTCTTGAGGTCCTCGTTGATGAGCTGGACAGAGAGCAAGTCCTCAAAGTCGTAAATTGCACCATGTTTGATGTTCGTGCTGAAGTGCTTGTGAATCATCAAAAGAATTTGGCGCCCTCGCGTAGCGTTTCTCCTTTGCTTCTTGTTCTTTGAAAATATCGACTTGCCGCGCGAGGTCGCCCTCCAAGATGTTCGTCAACGCCGATGCCAGCTTTGCGTCAAGATGGACAAACATTCCTGAATCACGAAGGACTTCAACAGTTTGACCTGGGATCCAAGTTGCCTCAATCCACTCAAATGCCTTTTCGGGTTGGTCGGAAGTAGCAACAACAGCATCCCTAACTTTGATCCTCCAATTACGGTACTGTTCGGGCTTCGGGAATCGGGGAATCTGAATTCTGTCACCCTCCTTTACACGAACGCGTTCCGCTGTCGGATCGCTCGAATTACCTAGGTGCTTCAGTAGTTTTCGTCGAAAGGATTCATCCGATGCAGTCGAAGTTGATGATGAAGATGACGAGGGAGAAGATGATGGATCTCGTCGCCGGCGTCGGCTACGGTCCTTCTTCTTTTTCTTCTTCTTCCTCTTTTTCTTGTCCTTGTCATTTCCACCATCACCATCATCGCAAGGCCAACCGTCTCCGGTAGCAGCATCGTCCACGGCCCCGGCGGGACCGGATCCGTCTTTGCCGTAGGGGTCGCTCCCGACCTTCGTCCAACTGTGCGAGGAAGCATTCGAAAGTCCGGGTGGAGATGCGGCCAAAGGAACTGTCGGGATAGCCAAGGGGGTAGCTGGTGCCTGCTGAATGGGAGGCGCAGGGGCTGGAGCAGGTTGAGCAGGCGGTTGCTGTTGATTCTGCATCATCTGCTCGACCATAGCCCTTAGCTCCCTGATCTGCTTCTCCTGCTCGCTGATCGTGTTCATGGCGTTTTGGTACTTCATCTCGGCTTCTCTGTCCGATTTCATGGTGTTCACACGCTGCTCCGCATTCATTTGAATCTCGCGTCTCATGGCCTCCGATTGGCTTTGAAGTCCGGCAATAATCTCACCATGCCTTGCCTCCGCCATCTGGGCGACCATGGGACCGGTGTCCTGATTCACGAACTGGTTGAATTGGGCATTGTTCTGGGTAGCGTTGACCTGCTGATAGTTCGTCACGTCCTGGTTGATCGTCATCGAAGGATCGAGGTGGACGTTTGCAACATGTTGATTGAACTGATTCATGGACTGTGGCATAGGGTTTCCCCTTGCGAGATCGATCTGAGGGTCGTACATGACGATGTCACCATGCCGATGCCGATCTGATCCAACAGGTGAAGGAGATCGAGCACCAGACCGCCCAGTCCTCCCACGGTCACTTCGAGATCGAAGCGATTCGGGGCCCTGACTGCTCAGCGCCTGTCCCTTCCTGATGAGCTCCCTGGCCACTTGGGAATTCGCGCGACTAGTCGGTTCGTATTGCGAGGCGTCTTCATCGCCTGCAGGCTCATCAGGTGTGGGACGCACCTCAGTATGGGGTAGTCCAGGATCGCCATCCATGGCGTACAACTCTGTACAAAGAGCCGCTTACGGCTGATAACCTATAGAACAGGTTAAACAACCGGGAAGGGTCACAAATGAACCCTGTGCACAGCGCACTTTTTCCTTGAGCCATACGCAGTCGTAATGATGAGACTGCGCAAGTGAGACATTCATGCATTGGGGTTTTACATGGTTGATAAATACATTACATTGCAAACTACAAGAAGAACAGCAAGAAAAAGAACAAGAACAAGAACAAGAACAATAACAAGAACAAGAACAACAACAACAACCACAACAACAACAACACCACCAACAACTACATCACCACCAACAACTACACCACCACCACCACCACCACCGCCACCGCCACCACCACCACCAGCACGACCACCACCAACACCAACACCAACAACCAACAACCAACAACCAACAACCAACAACCACAACCACCACCACCACCACCACAACAACAACAACAACACCAACACCAACACCAACACCAACAACAGCAACAGCAACAGCAACAGCAACAGCAACAGCAACAACAACAACAACAAGAAGAAGAAGAACAAGAAGAACACGAAGAACACGAAGAACAAAAACAAGAGCAAGAGCAAGAGCAAGAACAAGAAGAACAATAACAAGAACAAGAACAAGAACAATAACAAGCACAACAAGAAGAACAGGAGGAAGAAGAAGACGCAGGAGAAGAAGAAAACAAAAAAGGAACACCACCACCCAAACCACCAACAACAACAACCACAACAACAGCAACAAGTCATCGGAGCCGCTCGCCGCCCTGGAGCTGCCAGCAACTTTGATGGGGCTTCGTTTCAAAACGTGAAACTGTCAAGAAATTGGTCGTGGACGCGTGTGCTTTACGCTGACGTGAGTGCGCGTGGATGCGTGTGCTTCACACTGGTCATGGTGGATGAATGGATACAGCTCTGACATGAGTGCGGGTGGACGCGCGTGCTTGACAGCGGTCATGCAGCTAGGTGGATACAGCTCTGACATGACTGCGCCTGGACGCGCGCACTTAACGGTGGCCATAGTGGAAACAGCTCTGACATGATGCGCGTGGACGCGTGTGCTCAACAGTGGTTATCGTGGGCACAGCTCTGTCATGAGTGCGCGTGGACGCGCGCGCTGAATAGTGGTCATGGTGGATACAGATCTAACATGACTGCGCGTGGGCATGCGTGCTCAACCGTGGTCATGGGGAGCTGTGACATGAATCCGACAGTGGTCATGGATACAGCTCTGACATGCGTGCGTGTGGATTCGTGCGCTTAACAGTGGCCATGGTGGCAACAGCTCTGACAGAACTGTGAGTGAACGCGTGTGCTTAGCAGTGGCCAGGGTGGAACCAGCTCTGACATGAGTGCGAGGGGACACGTGTGCGTGGATACAGCTCTGACATGAAGCAGTCACGAGAACCGGTGAACCTTCCACGGCGGCGAACAGCCCGACTGGAAAAACAACACCAACACCAACACCAACAACAACACCAACAACAACACCAACAGCAACACCAACAACACCAACAACACCAACACCAACAACACCAACACCAACAACACCAACAACACCAACACCAACACAAACAACAACACCAACACCATCAACACAAACACCCAACAACAACAACACCAACACCATCAACACAAACACCCAACAACAACAACAACAACAACAACAACCACAACAACAACAACCACAACAACAACAACAACAACACCAACAACTACATCACCACCACCAACTACACCACCACCACCACCATCGCCACCGCCACCACCACCACCAGTACGACCACCACCAACACCAACACCAACAACCAACAACCAACAACCAACAACCAACAACCAACCACCACAACCACCACCACCACCACCACAACAACAACAACAACAACAACACCAACACCAACACCAACACCAACACCAACAACAGCAACAGCAACAGCAACAGCAACAGCAACAGCAACAGCAACAGCAACAACAACAGCAACAGCAACAGCAACAGCAACAACAACAACAACAAGAAGAAGAACAAGAAGAACACGAAGAACACGAAGAACAATAACAAGAGCAAGAGCAAGAACAAGAAGAACAATAACAATAACAAGAACAAGAACAATAACAAGCACAACAAGAAGAACAGGAGGAAGAAGAAAACGCAGGAGAAGAAGAAAACAAAAAAGGAACACCACCACCCAAACCACCAACAACAACAACCACAACAACAGCAACAAGTCATCCGAGCCGCTCGCCGCCCTGGAGCTGTCAGCAACTTTGATGGGGCTTCGTTTCAAAACGTGAAACTGTCAAGAAATTGGTCGTGGACGCGTGTGCTTTACGCTGACGTGAGTGCGCGTGGATGCGTGTGCTTAACACTGGTCATGGTGGATGAATGGATACAGCTCTGACATGAGTGCGCGTGGACGCGCGTGCTTGACAGCGGTCATGCAGCTAGGTGGATACAGCTCTGACATGACTGCGCCTGGACGCGCGCACTTAACGGTGGCCATAGTGGAAACAGCTCTGACATGATGCGCGTGGACGCGTGTGCTCAACAGTGGTTATCGTGGGCACAGCTCTGTCATGAGTGCGCGTGGACGCGCGCGCTGAATAGTGGTCATGGTGGATACAGATCTAACATGACTGCGCGTGGGCATGCGTGCTCAACCGTGGTCATGGGGAGCTGTGACATGAATCCGACAGTGGTCATGAATACAGCTCTGACATGCGTGCGTGTGGATTCGTGCGCTTAACAGTGGCCATGGTGGAAACAGCTCTGACAGAACTGTGGGTGAACGCGTGTGCTTAGCAGTGGCCAGGGTGGAAACAGCTCTGACATGAGTGCGAGGGGACACGTGTGCGTGGATACAGCTCTGACATGAAGCAGTCACGAGAACCGGTGAACCTTCCACGGCGGCGAACAGCCCGACTGGAAAAACAACACCAACACCATCACCAACAACAACACCAACAGCAACACCAACAACACCAACAACACCAACACCAACAACACCAACACCAACAACACCAACAACACCAACACCAACACCAACAACAACAACACCAACACCATCAACACAAACACCCAACAACAACAACAACAACACCAACACCATCAACACAAACACCCACCAACAACAACAACAACAACAACAACAACAACAACAACAACAACAACAACAACAACAACAACAACAACAACAACAACAACAACAACAACAACAACAACAACA
>CAUJNA010000998.1:93413-121677 GCA_963377175.1 Effrenium voratum | reverse complement strand
GTTCAATCGACATCATGCTTTTATACCAGTACGCTTGCGCCTGTAGCCGGTCATAAGCGGACTGCCTCTCCAGCATGCGCAGGGCGCGCGCTGCTCTCTTGTGAGCTGAGGCGCCTCCGGCGGTGCCTCAACCGGTGCCTCAACCGGTGCCTCTGCTGGTGCCTCCGCCGGCGCCGTCTCAAGTGGAGGCGGCTTTGGCTTGCGCTTTGGGGCAGCCGGCTCAGTAGGCACGTCCTGCTTCGGTTTGTTCTTGCTCCCAGGGGGCCTGCCCCGCCGTTTCGGTTCCGGCGCAGCGTCCTGCGCAGCGTCCGGCGCAGCGTGTGGCGCAGCGTGCACCTCTTGCGCCTCTTGCGCCTCTTGCGCCTCCGGCGCCCTGTCGTGTTCGGTCGGCTCCATTTAATTATACGTGGTCAAGATATAACACGAACGACAAAGACGACCCGCGAAGCCGGACGACGTTGCCGTCCAAGTCGGTCAGGCGGAAGCGCATGTGCCTCAGGGTAACCGGGCCCTGAGGGCCATGAAGTGCCCGTCGTCTGAGCCCGTCTCCACAATGGTACCCACTCCGCTCTTCAGCGTGATCTTGGAGAGGATGTCGTCGCCCAGGTTGCCCAGCACTCTGCTGGCGTTGGCCAGCTGGGCGCAGCACAGGTAGACCTCGTTGTGCGCCATCATCCGGACAAATTCGAAGACCTGCTGCCCGCCGGAGACGAAGCTCGGGCCCAGCATGTGGTCCACGCTGAAGGGCTTGGTGGGAGAGGCGGGCGGCGCGGCGGGGTAGTCCGCCGCGTCGGGAAATTGCTGCCGCTCCAGGTCGTTCAGAATCAGGCGGTTGCCGTCGTAGGCAACGCTCAGACTGTTTGTGGTCTCGCTAAAGGTGACGGTGGCAAAGTTGGAGCTGATCCAGGCGGCCAACCGGGCGCCAGTGTACGCGCCCTCGGGCAACAACGCCCAGTTCAGCGTGCCCAGCGCGGCGTCAACCCAGTAGAGATAGCGGCCCCGGTCCGTGGACAAAAAGCTGTCGGCCAGGCGGATCTTGTAGATGGCGAGCCGGGCGTCGCTGTGCAGGTGCAGGGACTCCCCCAGATCGACCTCGAAGTCGCTGTCCGAGCCGGCCACTCTCTTGCGGCTGTCCACGTAGATAGTGGTCATCCTTTTCTTTAGGAACCCGCCCGTCCGGCGGACGACGGGCGGCTGGACGGCTGCGACGGAGGTGCAGCAGGAGATGTTTTCACACTTCGTGTTGATCTGCGTGGAGCTGGCGAACAGCTTCTGGCCCAGGAAGCTGAGCGCCGCTCCCATCGGCGTCTTTTTCAAGTGCAAAACGCTCTTCAAAGCGCTTGTAGAACATTTCATTCCTCGGCTGTAGGTACAGCTGCATCCTTTGGCAGCAGGGCGCTCAGCTCCTCAATGACGGCGTCCAGCTCGTGCTGGTTGCGCAGCCTCCAGCAGCAGAGGAATTGCATGCACGGCTGCGCTGATGAGCCTCAGCTTCTGCGAGCTCACCCAGGTGCTTATCTGCATGTGCCGGCCCCTGATGAACAGCGTATCCAGGGCGCCGTTGGGTTTGTGGAGCTGAGGCATGTCCGCTAGGTCGTCCAGGATAATCAGCACCTGATACAGTTTCTTCATCTCCAACTTCTTAGACGTCTCCGTGATCTTGCGCTGCTGCTGGATGATGCGCCGCAGCGCCGCCTCGTCCCAATCCTCCCAGTAGGCCTGGTCTTTCTCCACGTTCACCCCCAAGTCCTCCTCGATATACTTCTTGACGGGAATCCAGCCGTCATCGACGTTTATGCTCGGACTGAAGATGTAGATTCTCTCAAACACGCCCCTGTACTGCTCCAGAATCAGGCTGATCAGAGCCACGGTTTTGCCGGACTTGCTGGGAAGATGCCCGTACACGGGACCAGGGGCACCACGGGGTCCGAGGACTGTTTGCTGCTGTATTCCGGCACAGGAAAGAGCTTGATCTTTCCTTCACTTGCCAAATTCGAAGCCGGGAAGCCGGGCGGCGAGTCCGACAGCGCCCTGCTGTGTAGCAGTGCGCTGACGGAGTTTTCCGGGCAATCCGGGCGGCGAGTCCGGGAGTGCGTCTCTGTGTAGAGACGCGCTGACGGAGTTTTCCGGGCAATCCGGGCGGCGAGTCTGGGAGCGTAGTGCTGCACAGCACTGCGCTCCCAGAGTTTTCTGGGATAAACCAAAGGGCTGGTATGCAGCTGAAGTACATGGGGAGCAAAGCATGGCTTGCTCCACACCTGGACCTGCTGGGGGACGTCGCCGTGCTTCACTCTCCCTTCTTCGGTTCTGGAAAGCTGGAGTACTACCTCGCCGCCCGGCGTCCGGCCCTGGAGGTGCGCGGCGTCGACGCCTTCGAGCCCGTCGCAAACCTGCGCCGCTGCTACTTGAGGCAAGACCCGGTCTTCCTGCGCTCCTTGCTGCGCCTGGTGGGGCGCAGGGTGGACAGGCGCTTCTACTTCGGGCACCTTCTGCCAGACACTCAGAGAGGCCGCGCCGGGCGCCGGGCTGCCTGCGCGTACGTCCTGCTGCGCAACAGCTTCTCGGGAAAGTGGGGCTCCTTCACACAGCAGCGGCCACTGGCACTGAGCAGCGTGCGGCGTCTCCAGCCACCGTGCAATGTGACCGTGCGGCGCCAGGACGCGCTGGCCTATCTACGCGCTCTGCCCTGCCTGGCGCACCAGTGCATCTACGCCCTCCTTACATTTTCCCCGGCCGCAGCATGAACTACTATGGTACGAGAGGGGGCCACGACCTGGTCTTTCACACGGAGCTGCGAGACGCACTCTTCGCGAGCGGCCTGCCCTTCATCGTCAGCGTCAACGACGTGCCCGAGGCCCGGGAGCTCTACAGCGGGGCCGACTCCATCACAACTCCATCACAAGCCTGTGCTCGGGCAAGAACAGTTCCAAGCCCGAGCTGCTCGTAATGCACCGGGGCAATCCTGCTGTCAGCACAGGAATGGTTGAAGCAATCCTGTTGCCACAGCAGGATTGACAAGAGCAATCCTGTTGCCACGCCAGGATTGACGGCAGGGCGTGTGAGTGGTGAAAAAACACTCTGTCAGCCATGCTGCGAGGACAGCCTCGCTGACGGACCTCCGGCGCTGGCCCGGTGATGGGTTTTTTGGGCAAAAAGCGAAGTCGGAATTCCGACCTCGCTGAGAGACCGAAGTCGGATTTCCGACTTCGGTGAAACAATCCCGACCTTGGCGCGGGCTCGGCAGGGCTCTGCCAGGCAGGTGGCGCGGCCGGGTGGCGTGTCAGGCGGCGCGGCTGTGATGCTCGAGAAGTGCCTCGGAACTGAAAACAGGCACGGACCATTTTTTGGTTGCCCGCGTGGAGTTCGGAACTGGAAACAGGCATGACCCATTTTTTGGGACATGCCCGCGTGGAGTTCAGCTAAGAGTTGTTGGGCGAACCCGTCGGGCTGTGGCTCCGATGCCGGGCAGGTGGTGCGGCCGGGGAGGCTTCGATAGTGGCTTGCCTTGTAAGAGCCATATAGCACATATAGCACGTATAGCAAGGACCCGGTGGAGAGTGGAGGTTCAGTGGCTTGCCTTGTAAGAGCCATATCGCACATATAGCTTGGTGCCTGCCGCGCCTGCCTGGCATAGAAGCCTCCGCCCTGCCGCGCCACCTGCCCGGCATAGAAGCCCGGCCGCGCCGAACCTCCACTCTCCCCCAGGTCCTTGCTATATGTGCTATATGTGCTATATGGCTCTTACAAGGCAAGCCACTGAACCTCCACTCTCCCCCGGGTCCTTGCTATATGTGCTATATGTGCTATATGTGCTATATGGCCCTATATAGCACATATAGTACAGATTTTCGCGCGTACAGAATAATATAGCACATATAGTACATATTGCAAGGAGCTGGGGGAGAGTGGGGGTTCAGCGGCTTGGCGTGTAAGACCCATATAGCACATATAGCAAGGACCCGGGGGAGAGTGGAGGTTCCGCGGCTTGGCGCGGCAGGAATATGAACACAAGTGGCACTTGTGTTGAAGCTCTCTCTTTAGAGGGCGTTTCCCACATGGATTCTATTCTACCTGAGAGGCTCCTAGCACTCGTCCGTCCAGCATTTGACCTCCTGCGAAGGATTCGAAGTCTAAAACGCTGCGTGGAGGCGTGTGGCTGCAAAATAATGACCCCTAGATATGCGCCGCAAGTTGGCTCCAGGTTGCATTTCAAGCGATGTCAAGCTTTGCCAAAGGAAACCCCTTTTCCCTTTTTTTCGGGGACCACTTTTTTTGGGACCCCTTGTTTTCTTTTTTTTCTTTTTTTCTTAGCCCTGCAAAGGTTGGCTCGCTTGAAATGCAACCTGGAGCCAAATTGCAAGCATATCTAGGGGTCATTATTTTGCAGCCACACGCCTCCACGCAGCGTTTTAGACTTCGAATCCTTCGCAGGAGGTCAAATGCTGGACGGACGAGTGCTAGGAGCCTCTCAGGTAGAATAGAATCCATGTGGGAAACGCCCTCTAAAGAGAGAGGTAGTGGATCGGGTCGAGCCCCGACTGCGCCCAGAAGGAGTCCCGGTAGCTCTCCATCACGTCTCCCACCCCATGAGATTGGCGGTGTTGACGGCCAGCCTGTGGTCCTCTGCGCTCACCGCTTTCCTGCCAGCACGCTGTCGTAGCAGTGCTGCTCCCACACCGCAGGCATCTCCCACGCCTCGGCGCCGCAGAAGTGCTCAAAGGGCATGGGCAGCTTGCGCAGGATGCAGTCCCACGCCTGCTCCAGGTCGCAGTGCGTCCGCCGCTGTTTGAGAGGCCGTCTTTGGGGCGGAGAGTCGGTCGGCGTGCGCAGCTGCAGCTCGGGGTGAAGCGAGGCCATCAGCGGGAAGAGCTCTGGCAGCTGCTTGTGGGTGCAGGCCCTGAGGTCGTCGATCATGCTGGCCAGGCTCGTGGGGAAGACGTTCATGCTGTCCACGAACCTCAGCGGGCCCCAGCTCATCTGCAGGCACTTCTCGCCCGACTTGCAGAGGACTCGGAGGCTGAGGTGGCTGTAGTCGCCCTGCTTGATCGCGGCCTGCAGGGCGCACCAGCCGCTGAGGGGCTTTGGCGCGGCCTTGGCCTTGGCCTTGGCCTTGGGTGCGGCCTTGGGCTTGGCCTTTGGCGCGGCCTTGGCCATGGGCATGGGCCTCTCGGACTCGCTGCCGCTTCCTTCTTGATCGCCTTCTGCCTCGCTCTCGGTGCCGTCGTCGTCGCTGTCCTCGCCAAGCTCTTCGCGCGGCGCCCTGCAGACAGGAGAGCCCATCGTGGCGATGTAGCGCAGCAGGAAGTGGAAGTCGTAGCCGCCCCCGTTGTGAAAGACCACTGGGATGGTCTTGGGCGTCTGGGCCGCAATGTTGCAGGAGTGGCACAGCGCCCCGAGATACTGCCCGGTGCCGTGGCAGTGGTGGAGCTTCTTCTCAGCGGTCTCGAAGGACGCGAGGCACTCCCTGCAGTGAGTGGCGGCCCTGTGCTCCAGCTCCTCCCGCCGGGTCATGCTGACGGGCCGAGTAGGTGGTCGGCCAGCTTGAGAAGGTCGTCCAGCATGGCGCGGACGGCGTGGTACTTGTCGCTGTCCCGCTCGTGGTGCGTGAGCCTCAGCCTCAGCTCCTCGGGTGGCACGTAGCCGCAGCGCCCGACAGCGACGTAGCAGGAAGAAGCCGCGACGGTCTGGCACGCCGGCTGCTGCTGCGCTATGTGGACCGTCGGGGCGGGCGTGCTGTAGACCTCGAGGTCCGCGTAGCACGTCAGGGGCGCGGGCTCTGCGGAGGCCTTGCCCCTGTAGCGCAGCAAGCTCTTCTCGGGCCCGGGCAGCGGCGCTTTCCGAGTGCGCTCGGCTATCTCTCGATAGCACTGGGTAGCGCGGTGCCGCTGCCAGGAGGCCTTCGCGGTGAAGCGGGCCACGCACCTCGGGCACTTGTACTCCGCGCAGCCGCCGGTGTTGGTGGGCGTGGCTCCCAAGGTCAGCCCCTGCCTGCTGACCAGCGCCTGGAAGTTGTGGATCAGGCTGTGCAGGAGAAGCAGCACGGTGTGCTGGACGACGCCCGTGCCGCTCGGGGCGCACTGCTGGTAGTACTCCAGCCCGTCCGCCCACAGGGTTTGCTGCCACACGAAGACGAAGACCTCCACCCGCCCGGCGTTGCGGAGCTCGAAGGCCTCGATGTCGTCGAAGCCTCCACCCCCGCGTCAGCCAGAGCGGGCTGCCAGCCCGCGGGGCGGCGTCCAAGGCGGGTCATCTCGGGGTAGAAGAAGGAGCCCGAGCAGCTTGTGGCCTTTGACCGCTGCCACGGGCCAGGGTCTCGGGCAGCTCCTTCCAGCAGCCTCCCGCCTCGTTGGGCGGCGGCTCGGTGAGATAAGAGACGGTTACCCTTACCATCAGTGGAAAATGCTATCACAGAAGTTCGTGCAAATAGCTGGAGCATAGCACAGATTTGCGTCAATGCGGCGTTTCCTACGCTATCCAGCATGGATTGATGCGATGCAGCACGTGCTATGGTGGAAATCTGTGATTTGGAGATTTGGATTTCAGCAGATGAGATTTCACAATGACGCATTTTGCGTTTGCACGTGATCTTGATGATCATATGACATGTGTGTCATGAGTCTGTGTGCCATCAGAGCATGCAACTCGTGGACATTCTTGTGTCAAACAAGACTGGTAATATGCCAGTCATATTTGAGGCGGGGTGCTATCAACACGTTGTGCACTGATTGCGTTTTGTTCCGCGTGAATTGTTGTTGTACAGTTGAGCTTGGACATGTTTCACATGCACCCTGGATTCACGCAGGCGTCTTTGCGTCAGGAAAAGTTAGCACTCTGAGAAAGCTCCTCGCCCGTGAGCTTGCGCCCGAAACCGTAGCTGCGGCACGTCCGACCGGCGGCCACTTCGGTTCGCAAATTCTTGAGTCGCCATGGCGAAATGTCAAAGGTCGGCTTGCGTTGCTTGCTTTCTGTCACAGCCTTTTAAAGTCTGAGCTTGAGAACGCGTGGCTGAGAATGGGCGCGTGGGCGCGAAAGTGCCGGGCTCCCGTTGTCGTGCTGGCTGGCTTCTGGCTGGCTTTGTGGCTGGCTTCTGGCTGGCTTGGCTTTTTGGCTGGCTTCTGGCTTCTGGCTCGCTTCTGGCTGGCTGTCTGGCTGGCTTCTGGCTGGCTTTCTGGCTGGCTTCCTGGCTGGTTTGGCTGGCTTGGCTGGTTTGGACCATTTTTTTTTAGCTCGCCTTGCAGAAACGCAGCTACGAGGCAAATTCTAGGGGTCGTTATGTTGCAGCCACACGCCTGCACGCAGCATTTTAGATTTCGAATCCTTCGCAGGACGAGGTCGTTTCCTGGACGGACGAGTGTCAGGAGCCTACCAGGTGGAATAGAATCCATTTGGGAAACCCCCTCTAAAGAGAGAGGCTGCGCGCCTTGCATCGGTCACGAAACTGTGGATGACCTCTTGGCCGCGCTGCGCCGCCCAGACGCGCATCATCAGTTGGCCCTGGTGGTCATTTTCTTCGCAGCCATCAGCGCGCCCATTTCGAAGAAAGTACAATTCCAACTGCCTGACATGGTGCGGATGGTCGATCAACTTCAGTCTGGAAACCATTGAGCTCACTCGCTCAAAACCCTGAAACTCAAAGAGCAACTTTCCGCTTTGCTCCACTCCAAAAGAACCAAAAGAAAGCTTTTGGAGCAAGTCCTGGGGCTGCTCATCTGGGCTACTGGCCGAAGTTTAGAATTACGGTCTTGGCTTGCGCCTCTTTGTGCAGATCTGCGTTCGCCAGGGTGCATGATCTGAGTGCGCGCACGCCTGTGGCCCGCATTCCTGTCGGCGCTTTCGCACCAAAGCCGTACTGGCATCTCCCGCGCAAGGCATCTTCATGCCGCTCGGCTCCAGGGTTTTAGAATGCCAGCAAACCCCAACACAGCTCCTCCGACTTGCCTCGCATCGCAGCCATAAACCAGCATGCGTCGCCGACCCAGCTGCCGAGCACACCCGCTTGTCCACAGCAGGCAGGGCGAACGTTGCATGGCTCTGCAGTGCTTTCAGGCAGATTTGGCATGCCCGCTGCAAGCATCCTTGCATGCAAAGCAGCCGCCGATGCTTGCGCCGAGGAGGGCACCAATGTCGGCACAGGTGGCTGGTTTATCTCCATCGGTCTCCTGGTTCGCAGAAACGTGGGAGTTCCAAGAAGTCCAGCAGCAGTGGCCTTTTTCACAAAGGAGGCCCAACGCCACATAGCGTGCTTCGAAACCCTGGCCAACTCGCCTCATGCGCATCGCTTGGAGTGCCGAGGGTCAAGCCGTGCATGGTTTCTGCATGCCTTCCGGCACGGACAACACAGCCTCAGAGGCAGGCGTGAACAAATTGTTCGCAACAGCATGGCCTTTGCAGGTTTTTGTGCAGTTAGTCGCCGCGTGGGCCTGTGGCACAAATGGTCAGTGCTAGCCTCACATATCCCGCGAGCGCAACGTGTGGGCTGATCAGCTCAGCCGCGGCAATACGTCCGCTTTCGACAGCAAGCCGCAAGCTCGCTTTCGTTTTCGCTCGCACGATTTCTGGCCCCATCAATGCAAGCTTTTGCTGCATCCGCCCGACGCCCCATGGCGACCGGAGCATTGAAGAGGGGGTGATGGATATTTTGGGCCGTTTGCTTGGAACCCTGAAGTGGGGGCATATGAGAAGGCTCCGCGGTGGGGTGCAACCACGGGGAAAGGACACGCGCTGTCTCCCCCTGCACCTCCGAGCCTTAACTTCCTTTGGCTGCATGTTCCCTTTCGGATTGAAGCAGTGATCAAGATTCTCACGTTTAGGGTTTTTTCCCTTAAGTTTTAATCTGGATCGAATCTTCGGACGCGTTGCCGTTTTCGCTTCAAGCCATCAAAGGGTCATGCGTGAGGGTTACCCCTCACTTTTGCGCCCACCCTCCCACCCTACACTCAGGTGGACCTCCAGGGCCCAGCCGCGGCTGGGACCCCAGCGTTGTTGTGCTTACCTTGCAACGGCACGCAGTAGCCGTCAGGTTCCACTTTGCACCGTGTGCCTTGCTGCACACTAGCGGATGCACGCTTTGCATCTTGCCGCAGCTGGCGCCCCACAATCACAGTTCATGGCATGCCCAGCATGCTGTAACTGCCGCCAGGCCCCACCTAGCGCCGTGTGCCCCATTGCACACCAGCTGGTTGACGCTTTGCTCCTGCTTGGCTATGTGTGCCGCAACGCACACCAGCCGGATGCCCACATTGCACCCGGCCATCAATGCCTTCGACTGTTTCACAAACCTGCGGTTTCATTTCTTGAAACTGGAAACGCCGCCATGGACGCCTTGCTGTGTTTCGGAGTGTGCCTCGCCATTTACACAGCCCTTGTGTCCGGCTTAACCTGCCTTGCCATCTGGTGCCTTCTACGCCAGTACCGCAAGGCCCTCCTTGGGTCCTTTGATTTTCAGCCGTCGTGCCGCCCCGAAACCGTGTACATCCTGCCAAAGCGCAAGGTGTTTCATCATCGGCAGTGCCACCACTTGGCACAGCGCGATGTCTCAGCCCTTACATTCCAACCATGTGACAACTGTCGCAGCCTGTGGTGATGCACATGCACTGGCGACGCTCTGCCATTTGTGACAGCCTTGCCTTCCTCACCATAGGCCAAAGAAAAAAGTGACGCGACATCGCGGCTGGATCTTGAGCCCACTACATTGCACTTTGCCTCCTTGCACTCGACTGGCGAGCTCGCCTGCAGCATTCATGAGCCTCTGCAAACATGAGCTGCAGTGCACGCCTGTCCCTCCGCTACGGTCTTAGTTGTTGCATTTCAGGCCGCCATGACTGCTGCCATGACTCCAGTGTTTAGGCATTGTACAGCTCCTGCGGGACATTCCCAAGACGCACTGACTGCAGTCAGGACCCAAGCCATGCAATCTTGAGTCCGCTCTGGAATTGCATCCCTCCGGGGTTGTTGCCTTGCGCCGCGAGCCCTTGGCAACCTCCACACGGGCGCACTGACTTCAGTCAGGACCCCAGCCATGCATTCTTGAGTCCGCTCTTGAATTGCATCCCTCCAGGGTTGTTGCCTTGCGCCGCGAGCCCTTGGCAACTGAGGCTCCTCCGGGACCTCCACACAGGCGCAATGCCTTCAGTCATGACCTCAGTCATGCATTCTTGAGTCCGCTCTTGAATCGCAGCCCTCCGGGGTTGCTGCCTTGCGCCGCGAGCCCTTGGCAATTGAGGCTCCTCCGGGACCTCCACAAGGCGCAATGCCTTCAGTCATGACCTCAGTCATGCATTCTTGAGTCCGCTCTTGAATCGCAGCCCTCCGCGCCGCGAGCCCTTGGCATTTGAGGCTCCTCCGGGACCTCCACAAGGCGTAATGCCTTCATTCATGACCGCAGTCATGCATTCCTGAGTCCGCTCTTGAATGGCATCCCTCCGGAGTTGTTGCCTTGCGCCGCGAGCCCTTGGCAACTGAGGCTCCTCCGGGACCTCCACACAGGCGCAATGCCTTCAGTCATGACCTCAGTCATGCATTCTTGAGTCCGCTCTTGAATCGCAGCCCTCCGGTTGCTGCCGCGAGCCCTTGGCAATTGAGGCAAGGGACCTCACCAAGCCCTGCGATCAGGTTTATCCGTCATGACCCCGGTCATGCGTCAAGCCATGCAATCTTGAGTCCGCTCTGGAATTGCATCCCTCCAGGGTTGTTGCCTTGCGCCACGAGCCCTTGCCAACTGAGGTTCCTCCGGGACCTTCACAAGCCCTGCTCTCCAGGCCTAGAAATTGTGTACGCCGTGCATGGTACTTTGTTTGCATTCGTGGATATCAGCCGAATGTTGATTTGCATTTAATTGCATAGCGCTCGTTCACTCTCCGATCCAACGCCTTGCCTTTTGTGCCATGGAGTGTGACGGCGACACCTTAGACGCCATCCACACCACATTAGCCAGAAGCTACTTAGACCTTGAGGTCATGCTAGACGAGTTCTACACAGTCCTTCTGCGCATTAAGCTCTTCTGCCATATCATCGCCGTTTGCCTTGTTGCGGGCACTCGTGCATTGTCATGCATTGTGGATTCTGTACAGCGCTGGGCGGCCTTTGCATACCACGCCCTCACATGATGGGGCACTACTCTTGCCGAAAAAATACAGCGCCTACTACACACTGCACCTGCACATGATGGCTCACATCTGGGCCAACACGGTGAGTCTTTGCCGCCAGGTCAGCGCAACCGGCCAGGAACCTAGCAGTTCCCAGCCCTCAGTGCTCACCTCAATGTGCCTAGACACCATAGCCATTTCGCCCAACACGCCGTAATGGCGCTTTCGCCCCACGAGATTCAGCCATGCACGAATTGGTGGAGCAATGGATTAGCCTGCTTGCCTGCTGGAAGCAAGCTGGCCCTGCTGAACCACCTTCGTCGTTACCTGGACTTCATCATCCTGCGAATTGGCCTTCACGAGGGCTCCGTGCATATTGCCCGCCTTTTGACACTGTGTGCCTTTGCCATTGCATATGCCAATCAGGGCCAGACTTTCACCGTGGACAGCCTGGCTTTGTTTGCCTCCGCCTTTGACTGGCACAAACCTACAGCATGTTTCTTGTGCCAAACAACAAGTCTTTCAGTCAGGGGTCTCCTGACAGCCGCCTGTGACCCTAATTTCAGGCGCTTTGCAGTGCAGCACCGCTGGCACGCTGACCGCAGAATACCCTCCTTCCCTGGCCCTGCAATTGGCCCAAATAGGCGTAGGAAGGGTGAGTAAAACAGGCTCCTTCCGACAAGCGCTGCCACTGCACTCCAACTCCGCTAGACCCGTCACTTTGGCGCCTTGCAGGCTCCCCACCTGCGACGGAGCAGGAATGCACTCATCCGCAGATTGGTGTCTCCCCAAACCCGAACACCCGCTGCAGGCAGTCGCCAGGCCCTGGCTGCACTGGATGCATGAGCGCAAACTGGTGCCACGTATCCTGGCACACATCAAAAGCGGTTCTTCGGACTGCCCACTCTCGCCGTCCGAAAGCCTGGAAGTGGCAACTCTAGCATACACCGCTTTAAAACTGCCCTGCCCTCCAGATATGAGCCCCGAGGCAGGACAGCCATACCGACTCCACCTGCATGCCTTGGCCAAATCTTGGCCTCTTGCCATGGAGTGCCGACAGGAGCCGTATCAGCCTTGCCACCAAGCCTTCAATGGCCAGCAAAGAAGCCAGACTCCGCGCTGCCGCCGGATCTGGAAGTTTGTGAGGGCAACTGGAAGATGGCCGAAGACGAGCCAGAAACCGTGCAAGGCTTGCTGCGCAATGAAATTGCCAACAACTGGATTGTTGAAACCAGCCTTAGCATAGCCGACGCTCGGGAAAAATGGCCCTTGGGCATTGCCGTAGGCAAGCTAAATGTCGTTTTCGCTGAAGGCAAAGAGCCGCGCCTTGTCTTGGACAGCACCGTGTGCCAAGTCAATACCAGATGCCATCTGCCAGAGCGCCTTAGCTTGCCAATGGCATCTGATTTGGCGCTGTCCACGCAGCCAGAAGACACTCCAGGCGCCTTCATAGGCGCCAGCATTGACTTTAAAGCCGCACACAAACAGGTGCAGGTCCGCCTTGAAAAGCATGGCCTTCTACTCTTCGCCTTTCAAGGAAAGCTCTACCACTACAGGGTGTGCCATTTTGGGGGCCGTTTCTCGGCTTTCTGGTGGCAGCGCACCGGCGCATTCTTGCTTCGTCAGGTGCATGGGTTGCTAGCCTGGAAGCTGGTGGATCGACAACCTATGGACAGAGCACAAGCTGCGCCACGATGTTTACTTGGACTACGCGTGACGCGGCTGTTGCTCAGAAAGTTTTTGTGTTTGTCTTGAGGGCCACCGCCCCGTTTGAGCAAGCGTTGGGACTATAATGTTAAAAACACGTGTTGGAATCCATCTGCAGACGATGTTTGACTCCTTTTTCCACTCCCTCCCTCCCTCCCCTTCTTCTAATAACATTGTAAAGCCCAAACGGGGTGTCGGACCCGCGCATTGTAAATGAGGACCCGAGGAGGACCCGAGGAGGACCCGAGCGGACCCGCGCATTGTAAATGGGGACCCGAGGAGGACCCGACAAGGACCTGACCGAGCGGACCCGCGCATTGTAAATAAGGACCCGAGGAGGACCCGAGGAGGACCAGAGCGGGCCCTGAGCCCTGAATGCGGACCCCGCGCCTGCAAAGGACCCGCAAGCTTTTGAGAACCCGCACCCAAAAAACCGAAAAAAAACCCACGCATTGGAGATGAGGACCCGAGGAGGACCGGAAGAGGACCCGAGGAGGCAGACTAGTGAACGCAAGTTTGTGCCTGAGGTGCAAGATTCGGGTCGGCTTCAGCGGGCGGCAACGGCAAGTGGAGTCTGTCAGAGCATATGAGTGCGCTGCAGCTTTTCAACAAAAACAGCAAGAGATTGCTGGACGCCTGGAGCTGCTGAAGCGGCCGTTTCGCCCGGATGTTCTGGAAGCCTTGAGGCCCTGGGCGAACCAATACGCAGAGCTCAAGATGCGCTACAAGTTCCTTGTCCTGCGCGGCGGGTCGCAGACTGGCAAGTCGACCTTGGCAAAATCGCTCGGCGACGCTTTTGGGTGGCGGCCGCCTTATGTCCAGACGGTTCAAAGTGCGCCGGCTCCCGACCTGAAGGAGTTTCAGCGGGAGGAGCACGGTTACATTTTGTTCGACAATGTGAACCACATGGACTTTGTGTTGAACGAGCGAGCTTTGTTCCAGTCCAACAATGACATCCATACTCTGGGAAGCTCCCGAACGGGAATCTACTCCTATCCGGTGTGGTTGTTTCAAATGCCAGTGGTTGTAACTGTGGATTTGTCTGCAGAGTGGAACTCTTCGGAGTTGTGGCTGGCAGACAATATGTTTGAAGTTTTTTTGGAGAGCCCGTGCTACACTTGAGCAATCTACACTTGAGCGCGATCTTAGTGTCAATGAAAAAGGCGCTGCCAGACTTGAAAATCTAAGTGTGACTAATCAATCCGCAAGCCAATTTCCCACGACTGGAGAACCTAAGTTGCCGGGGCGCTTGGCGTGTTCTTTGTGGAAATTGTTGTTGCAAGGGCCAGGCTTGAGCGCGAGTTGAGCTGCGCAGGGCGACTGGCAGCGCGTGGGGCTGTGTGGGAGTTTCGCGTGTGTCTGGCGCCAGGCTCTTGCGGCCAGCCTTTGTCCTGGAGAGAGCTGGCGGCTTCAAGGTGCTACGTGGGTGGGGGGAGCTGTTTCTGCCTTAGGGTTTTCGAGCTGCTGTTTGAGAGCCGATGTTTGACAAAAGACTTGGTCCTGCGGGCAGTGCTTCCCCGCAACGTATTTGTGGTTTGTTGCACGTCCGTGTCGCATTTGCCAAAGAGGCGCCTCTCCGAAAGCTTTCTTCCCAAATACTGGGTCTTTCAAGTTTTTGGTCCAGCTCCGGAGCTTCGAACATGTTTTTCCGAAACGAGGCATTTTGGTCGTTTCTGCCTTAGGGTTTAGGGTGCGGACTTGTCAGCTCGTTTGCCCCGGCGCGGGTTGCAGCGCCCGCGCTTTAAACGCAAAGGAGAAGAGGCAAGATTTCGCATCGTGTTTTGAGCCAATGCAATTGCCAAAGAGGCGCCTCTCCGAAAGCTTTCTTCCCAAATACTGGGTCTTTCAAGTTATTGGTCCAGCTCCGGAGCTTCAAAAGCATGTTTTTCCGAAACGAGGCATTTTGGTCGTTTCTGCCTTAGGGTTTAGGGTGCAGATTTGTCAGCTCGTTTGCCCCGGCGCGGGTTGGAGCGCCCGCACTTTAAACGCAAAGGAGAAGAGGCAAGATTTCGCATCGTGTTTTGAGCTAGTGTTCGAGGAAGGCAGTGTTTTGAGGAGCAGCGGAGTTGCCTTGTAGAGTTTATTTAGTTTGGTGTCGAAGCCACAGTCGCTTCCAGCAGCGCCGGCCCACTTCTAGAGCCTTGCCAGCAAAGTTCAAGTAGCGAGCGCAGTCCTCGGCCATGCGCCAAAAGCAAAGGCCAAGGTGCAGGCTGTTGCGCAGGCCAGCGAGGCTGGGGCAGCAGGGTGTGAGAGAAGACGCGCTGGCCCCCGTTTGAAGGCAGATTCCTGCCCCCGCGAAGGGCTAGTTGCACGGGCCTCCCCAGTACTCTTACCTAGAAAAAGTAGCTGAGCAGCCTTCTCGTTCTGGGAACAAAGCTGTTTTTTAAATGGAGGCGCTGAGAGACCTGGCCGACGACTTCAACGTGAGGGACCTGCGGAAGCTGTACCGACTCGCAAGGCAGCGCAACCTCGACGTGACGCAGGCCATGGCCTTCGAGGCGCTGAAGGCCGACGTGCGTTCCACTTTGTTCCTGCGAAGTCGTTTGAGGCGAAGCCCAGCTCAGGTCCTCGTTCATGTCCGGCCACGTCGAAGAGGGTGGCGCCGTTCAGGTTCGCCTCAGCCATGGCGTGGAGCGGGTCCTGCAGCTCGAAGATCTGCACCATCACGGAGTCGGTGTCCGTGAAGAGCAGCCTCATCTTCGGGAAGAGCCTCCTCATGTGGAGGGTAGGCCTTCTCCATCATGAGCTTGGAGAGCTGCAGCGTGCGGGCGCCGACTTGGCTATCCACGCTCATGAAGGCCTTGCTGCGGTTCGTCTTGAGCGTCTCCACGAAGGCCAGGAACCCCCGAGTCGTTGATCTGGAGCTCGAAGTTCGTCACGGAGCTCTTGCCCACGGCCCGCTCGAACTTGGCCTCCACGTAGGCGTTCGTGTTCCTAAACTGTCGGGGTTCATGCAGCAGCGGCCGATGGCGTTCTGGGTGAGCTTCACCACCTTCTCGGCGACCACGCCGTCTTGAGCTGCCTCCGCTCGCTGTGCTTGAGCTCCATAAAGCCCGCCATGAAGGGGCTGCAGGCGAAGCGGTAGGCTCTGTGCAGATTCTGGCGCCCAGCACGTCGCGCAGGAACTGAGCCGCTTGCCGTCCACGCCCTCCTCTACGTGCATGCCGAGGAAGGGCACGAGCTTCTGTCCGCCGTGTGCGGCCCGTACAGGCCCTTCCCGACCTTTGTGCGCGGGGGAGCCCAGTCCAAGTGGTCGTGCACCTCCGGGGGAAAGTCGTAGTCCAAGGTAGCTCACAGCAGCTCAGTTCAGCCCCAAGAGGCACGTCTCGTGCAGCTCAGCCTTGCGGGAGCCTCTCAGGTAGAATAGAATCCATTTGGGAAACGCCCTCTAAAGAGAGAGCCACTACCGCTCAGCCGCCGACCAGGACACGGCAA
This sequence comes from Effrenium voratum, assembly GCA_963377175.1. Lineage (NCBI taxonomy): Eukaryota > Dinophyceae > Suessiales > Symbiodiniaceae > Effrenium > Effrenium voratum. The sequence goes on along the minus strand of CAUJNA010000998.1, from coordinate 105,451 downwards.
CGGCCTCGAGCATCGCAGCCGCGCTGCTCAGCTACTACACCATCACGCAGGTGGACGGCCTCCTTGCCGGCAAGCTCGGAGTCACGGAGGCAGCCTCGGCCCTGCAAATAGCAGTGCGCTTTCCGGACGACGGAGGGGCCGACGAGGTGGTGGCCGCCATAGGAGAGCAGATCCTGGCCCCCACGGACGTCTCGCTGTCAAACTGGACGGTTCGCCCCAGCAGCGGCTGCAGCGTGGTCCTGGCCACGCACACCGCGGGAGTAAGTGTGGACGGCTACACCCTGACCCTGGCGGCGAACCCGTGGAACATTGTGCGCACCTACAACTTGACCCCGGGCCGAGAGCTCCTCTTCGCCTGCCGCTACCGGCTCGGCACGGCCTCCAACTTCGTGGTGCGCATGTCCGAGGCCAACAACGTCTACGACCCATTGTACGGCAGCTTCGTGGGCGACCAGGGCGCCTGGAGCACGGCCTGCTTATTTGGGCCACCAGCATTGCCCTACACCTCAGGTCCTGGCTAGCACCGCTGTACGCGGACCTCAACAGCCCACCAGGCTCGATGCACTCGATACCGCCTCAAATGTGGTCAGCCTTTAGAGCATCCTTGACTAAGGACCTCAAAACTAGCCATAGCCTACCGGGCTTGTGGATCACAGTGGGCTCCAAAATCTTGGAAATTTCAGGCCGCACCATGCATTGCCCCCAAGACATCCCGCAAGTGCCTGGCACTAGCAAGCCCACATGGGTGCGCATCGCGGACCCCAACAACCCATACACTAGCCTTTCCAAGTCAAGCCAACAGTGCCTTACTTGGCTGGCGTCGTGCTTTCGACACTCGCCTATTCAGCCTTTGGCGCGGCCACACCAGCTGCAAGCTCTGGCCGCCGCAGATGCGTGTGCCGAAGATGATATGGTAGGGATCGGGGGCTGGGCAATCACATCATCCCAAGTGGTGTGGTTCGCCGAGACCTGGAACATGCAAGACATAAGAGCCGTGTGGCCTTGCCTTGTCAAGCCAGGACAGCGGTACATCGCATGCTTCGAAACTTGGTGGTGGGCACTACTCGTTTAGCATGCCTTCAGGCACAGACAATTCCGCCACGGAAGCAAGCCTTAACAAACTGTTCACGACCTCCTGGCCGTTGCAACTCTTTGTGCAATTAACAGCCTTCTGGGCTCACGCTCACAATGTGCTGCTGCAGCCGACGCACGTTCCAGGAAGGTGCAATGATTGGGCTGACGATCTCAGCAGAGGTCGGTTGGCCCGGTTCAGCCATCGCCCTGAAAGTCGCATACGCTTCAGCCCTGCAAGCCTAGCGATGTCAGGCCGAGGCATTCAACTGTGTCCGATGCATGCGCCCTGGCGCCCGGAACATTTGGCAGCAGCCTCCGTCACCGCTGCGCCAGCCTAACTTGCATCCGACATGGCCTCGCGACCAAAAATCCGCCGTTGCCCTGTCAGCCAGAACAACTGGCGACGTCAGCCAGCCGCTTACTCAAGCCGCTCTGACCAGAAAAAAGTGCAGTCACTGCATAACAAGCTGCTCACAGCCCAGCGTGCATGGTCACGCTAGCATCTGCCCTGCCAGGTACAACCCCACTCTGAAGGGCGGGTGATGAGGCCTTCGGCCCAGCGGGTTCGCTTTTACCGGGGTTGCCTGAAACACTGAAGGGGGGGTCAATGTGCCTCCTGCTCCAGGCGCACTAGTGCCCTGGAAGCAGTGCAACTTTCAGCAATCCCGGTAAAAAGAACTGCGGCCGCCTCGGACGAGCTTTGTTCTTTTGAGGTTTCATGTTTGGGTTCAAGCTAGGAGCAGTGCAACATGCCTTAACGCTTAGGGTTTCTTTTCCCTTGTGTTTAGGGCATGTGGTGAATCGAACTATGCGTTGGCCGTTTTGCTCCTAGCCTTGACCCAAACCTGCGGTTTCATTTCTTGAAACCCACCCACCCGCCCTGCACTGCCCTATGCCAGGCTTTGCAAGGATAGGTAGCAGTTTCTCTGCACTTTCATGGGTGGCCTCCGGGCACTTTGGTCTCCGGACCAGGTCTCCGGACCAATTTCGGTGTCTGGACCTCGAGTCTCCGGACTTTCGGTCTCCGGACCTTGGGGCGTGGGCACGCATGCCGCGCCCCCCAAGCACTGCATTTATACGCAAGGACACGCATTGTCTTGCCTTTTCACATTTCGGGGGGTCAATGTGCCTCCTGCTCCAGGCGCACTAGTGCCCTGGAAGCAGTGCAACTTTCAGCAATCCCGGTAAAAAGAACTGCGGCCGCCTCGGACGAGCTTTGTTCTTTTGAGGTTTCATGTTTGGGTTCAAGCTAGGAGCAGTGCAACATGCCTTAACTCACAGGTAACAGACCTGACACTTGGTCGAACACGCACTGGTGACCACGGGGGCACATGAGAAGGCCCGCGGTGGGGTGCAGACACGGGGAAAGGACACGCGCTGTTTTTCCCATGCACCTCCGAGCCTTAACTTCCAAGCAACGCCTCACAAAGAAAAAGAACATACTGTTTGTCGGTCGCACCTCTTCTATCTTTGGCTGCATGTTCCCTTTCGGACTGAAGCAGTGATCAAGATTCTAACTGCGGGGTTCTTTGACGTCAGCTACTAACTTGATTATTTTCGACGAAACTCAGCTACAGTGATAGTTTTTCTTGCCAAGGCGCTTAAGTCCAGAATGAAAGACATGCTAAAAGCGTGAAAATCAGCCGCCGTTGGACCGTCGACCAGCAAAACACTATGTGTAGCAAGTTCTACAGCAGGCATGGCTGTCAACATTCAAGTACCCGCTTTTTATCCTCAAACGCAGGATCGCTGCCAATTTGCATTTTGATGGTGATCCTTGACGACAAAGTTTCCAATGTAGTTGTTTTTTTACGACGGCACGGCATGTGGTCGGTTTTCAGGCATTGACCCCTCTGGTTTTCAGCTACGCAAGGGTGAGCGTTCATCTTTTGTTGTCGGCGCCAGGATTGCCGACGACATCTCAGGCTCGTCTAACTACGTTGTTCACTGCGAATTATCATCTTGGTACAATGAAGCTTGGTGTTCTTCTTTTTGAACGTCGTTCTTTTTTGACTTGGTTAAGGCTGCGTCCTGACTGTGCATTATTTTTGCAATTTGTTTGGTGGTGCGTTGTTATGTTCAGTTTGCTTTGTTCAAGTTTCCTCTTTTGTCCTATTTTAATTTGTTTCTTGGTGCCAAGATTGCGGACCTGCGTGAGTGCGATCGGGCGCTGTTGCTGCTTGCATACTTGTGGTAAACGTGGCGAATCTAACAAGCTGAAAACTCTTGAACATTTAACTTCAGCATGCTGGCAGCCAAGTTTGCTTGGCAAGGTCACTGGGATTGCGCCGATTTATTGTTGAAGCGCAGGTGCAGACATGCTCACATGCATTCTAGACACGTGTGGCCCCGCAACTGGGCATTCCGGATGCTTTGGAAGCAGAGCGAACATGGCAGTTGGTTGCTTGCCTGTTGGGAGAATCATATTGCCAGAGATTGCTCCGATACCACAACTAGTAGCCCGCAGAAATCACATTGCGCCAACACCTTCTGAGGCCATCGCAATGCTTTGTTTTAATTAAACAGTCGGATTCCCCTTGTCCGCTCCTGTTCTGAGATGGTTGTTCGCTGCGCAGGGAACGATGATGATGCAGTTTTGATCAATGTTCAACTGGTTTCTTGGTGTGTCAGTCCCTCGTAGCGGGACGTCCTGCATGGCGTTGTGGACGGGCGCATATGATGACAGGCCCCCTTGGTGCACAAAGCTGAGTTGGGTGCCTACCGAGTCATGTCTTTGCACGCAGGGCTGTGAGCATCACTTCTTGGGCGAGTTCAAAGTGAGTCTTAAGGAATGTCACGATTGTGGGAAGAGTGGGAAACCCAAGTTGCGCACCGCGATTCCGGCCGAAAGGTTTTTTGGGCTCAGTGCAGTTAGGGCACATGAGCTGATCGAAATGTGTTGAGTCGTGGCACTCGCAAGTTTGGCCCAAATCAAAATCATTCGATGCGCAAAATTGCGAGGATCCTACGAATCAAAGGTGGCTCAACAAAGGACATCGATGTATTTGAGGGCGATTCCTTCAATGACTAGGGTACTTGGGAGTTCATCCGAACAGTATCAGGGACACAAACGACACTGGCACATATGCTTGCAAGGACTTCCACTTCCACTGCTAGCTTTCCTATGCGGTTGCATGCAATGCTTTGGAATTGCCTTCCACTCTTGTGCTTGGTGCAACCAGCCTTGGCTGCTTGGCTGCACTCGATGCTGAAACTTGATTTCCTTACGTATATGGAAGTAGTTGTCAACATTCTCCATTCAGAAACCGATGCTGACAATGATCATGTCTCTGGGTGTTTCATGGTGGGCCGACTCACGCAAATTTGGCTTTTGCATGTGAAGTCAACACGCGTTGTCTTAGAGTCATGCAAGCGTGACCATCTGGCATGCATCCGATGTGGTGGCTCCCGATCGATCATATTTTTTGAGATTACAACTTTTGGCAGAGAGCTTAAATGGCCATTCAAAGCATGTTGCTTTGTCCTCGCTACTTACGAGTGTGACGGAATGAATCTCAAACAAAACATCCCTTGCGTGAGGAACTCAAAGGCCAATTTCACACCCAGCCTGACAGCCAAACGGCTGGGGTTTGCTGTATCGCTCCATCTTTCCAGGGTGCAGAGGATGCCACCGGTCTCTTTACCGTCTTCCGAAGCCGGCCCTTTTTCCGGAATGAGGGAATGACACTAAACCATCCAACTGGTGGTTTCCTCTAAGGGAATCCCAAAACGGTTCATTCCAACTCATTCCCTGCCCATCGCGCCGATTGCAAGTGTTTTCCCCAACAGCCGAAAGCTTTGGGGTCTCAGCCCAGATAGGGTCCAGGGTGGTCCGCGGCCCTGAGGGAAGGTTCCACGAGGGCTCCACCAGGGCTCCACCAGGGTTGCGAGGGCTGGGTGGTGCGAGCACTAAAAAGAGCACCGCATCCCGTTGGGGATATCGCCTGTGCCGGATCGAAGGGTGGGCCTACGGTGCTGGAGCCGGGACCCAAGCTGGGAAGGTGTGGTCTCTTTTTGGGATCCAAACTGCCCCAAATGGATTGGAATTGTTGTTTGTTTTTGTCGCTTTTGGCTTCTTGGCTTCTTGGCTTCTTGGCTTCTTGGCTTCTTGGCTTTTTGGCTTCTTGGCTTCTTGGCTTCTTGGCTTTCGGATTTTCCTTGAAGCCAACCAAGCGGTTTCGGGTCAGAAGATGAGCCACCCAAATTGGACACCAGCAGAAAGGTGCCAAGGTGCGGGTCACGAGAACCTGGCGAAGGGGTATGGACCCACGTGAAGAATCGAGAAGAATCCCGAGGGCACCGATGTAGGGCGAGTGTCCCCCTCACGGGCAGCAAGTTTCACTTTCATTCCATACCACGTAGGGTCTGTGGAGATGCACAGACGGGCTGAAGCAGAACTAGGTGCGGCAAGTCTCTCCCGCGCTTTTTGGATTCTATGCATTCTGGGTAGCCCTCTTTGCCAGGCTTGGATTACTCAGGTAGGTGGCTGTTGCAGTTGATCACGCCAGACAAATGTGTGTGTGTGTGTTGCCGCAGGCGGGACATTTTTTTAGCAGAGGTTCTACATTCCCAGGCAGTTTGCATGTACTAAGGGGTCTAAGCAGGCAATGGACACCCAGAGCCCCTATGCAAAAATCATATGCAGCAAAGGGTCTCCTGGCAATTCACAGAGCTGAGGCCGGACTTCGAGCTCGTTTCCTTCACGCCGGAGGATCTGAGCCCTGGTTGTAACCACAGAGACTTCTAGCCGAGTGTGGTGGGTAACTCACCAGGCTTACGATCGCCACTTCCCTGACATACCAAATCTGCATCGATCGCCCGGACTCAACGAAATGGGTGCCAGAAAGGCAAATATGTTTGCCTCACAAGGGCACCTGAAAGGGGTCTCTGACATAAATGGGCGTTGATATCCGTAGTCCCTGCGGCCCCCAGTTTTGACCATGGGTAACCTTGTTATATATGTATATATAATATTTTATTTTATGTGGTTGAAACATATCACGTCTTGTTTTCGTGGTTTTCCACCCAATGGTCATCCCACGCATGAACCTTTTGATGAACCAATGCATTTTCAATCTCCTCCCCGAGCTACTGCCCTGCGGACGCAGGAGCATGAACTTTAGGAAACCACCTGAAAGGGGTGGGACGCTCCCACCTTGCCATGGCATCCCTCGAGGCAACTGAGTTTCCAGGTACCCTCCCACAAATGCCATGGGGGAGGGTAAATCCTCCATGTCCAGTCTCCTGACAACCTTTGTACCTTTGGGTCGTGTCCTTTTCTTGACAGGATGGCAACACGCTGAGTGGGCGGCAGGCGGGAATGGAAGCCACAAGGATCTGGATGTCCTCAAGAAGCGATGTGCTGATCTCTGGAAAGGCAGTTCATGGGTTTTAGTTGGCATGTGGACAAGCAGTTCGCGGGTTTTAGTTCTCGTTTTCTGGGTTCAATCTTATTGTCTCTTGATCCCTTTGAGATTCTGGTGTGAGTGCGTGCAGGGTCAAAACTAGGACGCCCTTTTTGGACCAATGTGAAAGAACAGCACAACACCGAAAATTGCTCAGAATTGGGTGGGGGGTCACTGCAAACAGAGCCAGCATGGGTGGATACTTTCGATTCTGCCTGAAAGAATCTAAATGGCCACCGTTTTCACATGGCTCATCCCCTGGCATTGCTTGAGCTACAATTAAAACCCGAATAAGATGAAGGTTAGTTAGTGCAGCCGCCTAGTTAATTCCACCGCGGTTCTGGGTAGCCCATTTTAAAACCGATCGGTTTTGATCATGACTCACTGGATTCTTCCAACCTTCGCAAAACTCCCAGGAATATACCATATAATATACCGCGACCTTCGAACACTTCCCATTTTTCCGCGGGATTGAGAGAAGCAGGCCCTCACCGTGGTGTACAGTTTGGCGGCTGATGCCTCAACCGAGCATGGCTGGTGGATTCGGTTTGAAGCGCATGGGTTTGTGATAGGCCCAAAACCCGCCAACATAAGGCACGGCTTTGGGGCATGGCTTTGGGGCATGGATTCCTTCTGGTTTCTTGTCTTGTAAACGCCAAAAAGGGGTGCCTCACACACAGGAACCCATTTGAGTGAGGCCTGGTGGGTATTTCCCTGGTCTTTTCGAGCGGAGGTGCCAGGTCCTCGTTCATGGCCAGATTGGTGAGGCTAAAATGATTGAGACCCTTGGTATGGGATCGCATGCTAAAACGGGTGAGTAGCAAAGCGGTTGCCAAGTCAAAATGAGTTTCCCTGAAGTGCTTGATGATGTGGCTTCATATGCCCTTGAAGTGGGTGGCAATTTTCTTGGACACAGAGTCATGTAGGTGAATGTGGAAAAGACCATCAAAACATGTTGGAATATTGTTTTAATATTGGGTTGTCACCCAAGCCATGATAGAGCACGAACACTCGTTTCAGGCCCCTGTTGAACAGATGCAAGCAGGGGGCAACCAACAAGTCCCACCAGGGGTGGACAAATGGATGATGCTTTCTTTGCAAACCTGCATGTGAGCCACAGTCAAAACCCGGGCAATTGAAGGGTAGGGGCCAATCGGCCTTTTCAAACTCGTTGCATGGTTCTGGGTAGACCATATTTAGACCCGATGGGCCACTATGACTCATAGCTGTCAAACTGTGGACGGACGAACTCCTGCACCTCAGAAACCCATTCGAATGAATTTTTGATCCCCCGCCTTCAATTCCAACGTTTTGGGAACCCCACGGGAACGTCTTGGGCGGTGCGAGAAGCGGAGTTCGCGTCTCAGGTCCTTCCCTTGGGTGCAGATCTGGGGGATGGCCCTCTTCCGGAGGAGCGAGAGAAGCAGCCGTGCCTCGTATCTCGGAGGGAACATGGCCACCTTCAACTGACATGGCGACCAAAGAGATCTGCCTAAAGATGTGCATGTAAACAAAAAAAAAAATCCAAAAAGCACAGCTCAAAGACTTTTCTTACTGCATGGTACGGCCTTCACTCTCCCACTCATTCTTGAAGAGTCATACAGGCAACAAAGCGGTTGGTGGTTGCATAAATCCATACCAAAAGGTTGGTATCTAGTATCTAGTGGGGTATGCCATTTTTGTAAGGGTACCCCGTTGTTTCATTCCTTCTGTGTGTTTTGTCTTTTTGTGGGGGTGGGTGGTCCTTACAACAGACACACATGAGAATCTTCCACCGGGTTGCTCCCTTTCAACCCTCAAGCTAGCTGGAATCCTGGTTGGGTTCCAGGGAAAGGTGGGTTGCCACTGGTTTCTCTTTTTCAGCGGCACTTGTGAGAAACAGGGTCTGCAGGCAGAAGCAATTAATTTTTGATACCATTTTTTTTTTTTAAACATGTAGACCATAGTGTATATTGTGCTGGGGTAATAGCATTGCTCCCAATGCCTCCTCTCTAGAGATATTTGCGTCGGTGAGATTTCCCATCCATGGGTCTCTTTTCCAAATGCCCAGCTTTTCCCGTCCGATCCAACTTGGAACCTGACTGGGTCCTGTACGTTTTTTTCCCCCCTCAATTGGGACCCATCTTGCGTCAGTGTGGACAGGAGGCGGGGGTGGGGGGGATAAAATAGGGGAACGCCCGCAAAGAGCTTCGGTTTTCCTTTTGCCTTCCCTAAGGCGAAGAGGGTGCCCAGCCTCAAGAACCCCAGGCTACGGGCGGACACCAAAAAAAAGTCGGATCGATCCCCAGGCGGGAGGGTCTCAAAATAGGGCACCCCTTGGGTGGTTTGAAAGGGAAACCAAAAGGAAACCTGGCAAGGTCCCCAAGTTCGAGAGACACGTGACCTCCCTGCACCTTGCAGGAGTACGTGCCGTTCATCCTTGAGGAGCGACTCAGACAGATAGCTTTGTCGCAGACAACCGCGCAGCCGCCGAAAGCGCGCAGTTGAGCCCTCATCAAAAGGTCGCACTTCTGGTGGGAGGTGCACCGTCCCTTGGGTCATTTTCCAATGGTCATGTAGTCCAGAGACGCCCTACAGGTTTGAAGGGGAACGAGCCTGCCACCAGGCCCAGGACCAAATTGGCCCATGTCCAATGTGAGGTTTGGTCAAGATATCCACTGGTCTGTGGTTCAGTTGCAAGGGGCACACTCTAAATTTGTCACACTCAAAAACTAGACCCTAGTGTTTCCATGTCTCCGTATGATATCCGCATATTTTGACTGGCCCACAGCCTGTCTCGAAATGGCCTTGTTCTCGTTTCACCTTGATGTTTTTCTTCAAGCCCCCAAACAGCGCATCGAACATCCGCATCCCAGCCGCGCATGGCACGGGCTTCGTCTCGGATCGGAAAAGCCCAGCCCGCGCGCGCGAGAAAGCAGTCGTAGGGCTCGGAAGTTCCTGGGCGGCTGCATTGGGTGAGCTCGAGCATCGCCCGCGGCGGCCTCGGATTCTCTTCAAAACGGTTCAGAAGTTGAGCCTTGCACGCCAGAGCATTTTCTGAAGACAGCTCTTACATGACAAGACCTCAACATAGCCATCCCATCTCCAAAAAGTGGCAGGGGAGCCGCACGTGGTTTGGTTTGGATTGGATTTGAACTTTTGGTTCTTGTGGGCAGATAAACCTATCCAATCCCACTAGTTGAGTACCTGAAAGTTGAGTGAGTGCTTGGTCCAGATGGCCCAGAAAAAAAGGGAAAAAGTAGGGGGGGGACCCATATTTCTTGTTTCGGCGGGGTGGGCCATGTGGTCAAAGCCTTTCTTTGTTGATGTCCCACATACCAAGTCCTCTCGGTTTTTTGTCCGTGCTTTAGGTTTGAAGACAGCGTTCGAGACTTCCAGCAAAAAAGCCGCGCGGTGTCGTTGTCGCCTTTCCATCCTTTTTTCCTTCACGAGAGGGACCTAGTTCTGTTCGTGCGGGGCAGCTAGGTGCCCTTTCTCACCCTTTTTTGGTTCGGAGGGTTCCCCTACGAAAATAGAGAACCAAAAAAAGTGGGTACCCTTACTCTATCCTCTCGACTGGAGGACCTAGATCTTTTTTCCTTCACGAAGGATGGCCTTCTCGAGGTTTCGACCCCTCGGTGGACTGGCCCACAGATCTGAAGGCGGGAGCTGAGCCAAGCAGATCGGAGGGCAACCCAAAGCCTTTTGTAGGAACTTCACCGTTGGATCAAGTTTGGTTCTGTTCATTTTAAGCGGGCGGAAAGAAAAAAAGGAAAGAAGGAAAGAAGCACCCTTTGTGTTGCAAGCCCATACTTGGGCTGTAAAGAAATGGAGTGTCCTCTTCCCCAAAAGGTTCCAGGTCGGTTTTGGGGGGAGGAACTCACGAAGCCAAGCGTTCCTGTGGGTCTTTCATGAATCCCACGCGCTCGGCGAAACTGCTCGCTCGGTTTCGCGCAGCTCTGAAGCATCTCTGCCGGCATGGCGCGTTGGCGTCCCGGCAAGTCCACTCTGAAGGTTTTGGGGAAGCCTGGGATTGCTTAGGGCGTCAATGAAAGCTCAAGCTTTGCATTCATTCACAACTATCTGGTTGGTTTTGGTGGGTTGCCCAGTTTTTCATGGTCTCAGGGAATGGAATCGCCCTATAAACCATCCCCTATGGTTTCCTTTCAGGGAGTCCCAAAAACCGGTTCATTCCCGAAACCCGGTCTCGGTCATTCCCTACACCATGCCCGCGTCAGAGTCCTCTGATTGCCCCTTAAGCTGCCTAAAAGGAACCACCCTTCCTCGATTCTAAACGGAATCTTCCCTTTGGAAGATAGGGTTCTGCCAAAGGATCCAGGGATCACTTTTGGGTTGCAATGGGAGTCAAAGCATGCCCGGCTTCCCCAAAGACATGTGGGACCTGGAGCTTTTCGGGACCTGAGAAGTGGCTTCGAGAGAAAAACACGACTGCCTTCAATCCATCTTTTTGAGGGGACCCGCACAAACGTTTTTTTTTGGGTTTCACTTCAAACCAACCCCAAAAAACGGAAACTTCTCTCTCTCTCTCTCGCTCTCTCTCTCTCTCTCTTTCTCGCGCAAACAGAATTTGGCCTCGTGTCAGAATCGGGGAGTTTCAATGGCCGAGTTCCTTTTTGCTGTTCCTTTACATCAACTCCCTCAATCCGGTACCCCAAAAAGCGACCCGCTTGGAGCCCACAAAACCCGCGCTCAGCCGCTAGGAGCTGATTGTCACCTTCAACTCTGCCTTGAAGAGTCTGGTTCTGAGTTTTCAGTCGCGGCGGACTCCGGACTCCGATTGGGACCCTCCAGCTTTTTCTAGTTTATGGCGTTTTGGCAACACGCCTTGGGGAGGATTGGTTTCATGCGCGGCCAAGAGAAACTTTTCTTCAGACCAACCTGTATTTCCGAATTGAACACGTCGCCCACCAAAAGTAGCAACACTTTGAGTTGGCAGCCATAGGAGGATGTTTAAAGGCACCATAAGACGGGCAAGATATTCTGGAACTCGTTGGGCTTCTGGTTTGCCACTTTCTGTGAGTGGAACTTGTTCAATCCCTTTTGAGATGCAGTAGACCAGGTATGGGAATTAACTGCTCAACGGTATAAAATGGAGGTCAATGATAGTGTGCCTGCCTTTATTAGCTTGGTACTTGTAGCTTTTGCCCTGCTTGGTGCCTTTGACTTGTGCCGACAATCAAAGGTTTTGCTTTAGCAACTGGTACCAATTAGAACAAGGACTTGGTACACGAAAGGAAGTACTGACCTTTTGCTTTAGCAATTGGCACCGATTCGTACAAGAACTAAAAGTTTTGCTTTAGCAATTGGACTTTACTTGACTTTCCGTTGTTTTTGCTTGGCTTGAGCTGCTCGAGTTTTTGGTTTGCTTGGCTGGGGCCAGAAAGTCTCGTACCTAGGCGTCAGCGGCAAGACCCTGACGAAGGCTCCGAAGAGGTGGGGGCCAGCTGAGTTCTAGGTCTGTGCCAGTCCTTGGTATTCTTTGAGTCCGGGCTTGTGAGGTTCCGGAAAAATCGCATTCCGCAGGGACGAGACGAGTTTCTCTAGGGAAGAAGAAGGTCT
>CAUJNA010000998.1:73413-88413 GCA_963377175.1 Effrenium voratum | reverse complement strand
AAGGGGCAAGTCGACGTCAGTTGAGCCTCACAGGTGGCGAAGGAGGACCTCCGGATGATCCACCCGGTGATGAGGACGAGGATGACGACGATGAAGAGGACGAAGAAGACGAGGAAGAAGAAGAGGAAGAAGATGACAGTCGGACACGGAGGAGGCGCAGAAGATCGAGGGATGATCGAGAAATCAAGAACGAAAGACCGAGGATTTCGAGGAAAGAAGCCGAGAGGGTGTCTATTCCTGCTTGGCCAAAGATCCATCAACTCGATAACTGGAAGATGCAACTACTGATGAATGTTCTGAGCGCATGCGCAGATCCAGATACTGACGCATGGACGAAATGGTTGGAACAGGCTCTTGGGTTAAACCCAGACCTAAATGTGCTGAGCGACTCCGGCGGCGACAGATTTGCTACGATAGATATCAAGATGGCCATGGGCATGCAGAACATGCTGAAACAAGCACCTGACGAAGCCAAAGACGTGTACCTCGACGCTACGCGACACTCGGAACTACGACATCAACAAGGGGTGATCGTGAAGGGACGGGAGTTGGTGGCATTGGTTATGCAATCATTCAGAACGTCTGATCGAACGGATCTTGTCTACCACATCGAGCACCTATTCAACCCTGACTTTCCTGGAGACAAGAATTTGGTTATATTCAGGAATAAGTGGTATGATTTGTTGCTAAAGATGAGGAGCGAAGACAGACCCAGCAAGTTGGCTCTCAGAGATATTCTCTACAGGAAGATCAAAGGGAGCAAGAAGATGGAGTTCGGCCTCAACGCCTACCATAGATTGCCGGACAAGCATCCTCAAAAGACGTACGAATTCTTGTTGGCATTGATCGACCATCAGATCAAGGCGGATCGGGAGGACCTGATGCTTGACATGAAGGAGAAATCGGTCAAGTCGATGATGAAGTCGGGCGGCAGAGATGCAGCCCCGGCCACTGGCAAACAGGAGAACCAGGGTGGCAAAGGCAGGAAGGGGAAACCCAGTGGGCCTGATGCTGCTCCTGTACTCCCAAAGGCCAAAGCAAAGGGTCACGCTGGCAAGAACGGCAAGTCCGACGGTGCCAGCGACAGAGGCAAGAGTCCGGGCGGAGGTAAAGATAACCCATGTTGGTATCACTTCAAGTCAGCGAAGGGATGCGTAAAAGGGAATGAATGCACATTTTCCCACAGCAAGAAGACGGAGCACAAGCTGGAGAACATGTCCAAAGGGAAAGGAAAAGGTAAGTCCAAATCCAGATCATCGTCACCAAAGAGGGATGATGGAGCATGCTTCGCGTTTCAGAAGGGAAAATGCGACAGGGGGAGTGCTTGCAAGTATAGGCACGAGCTCATCAAGAACAATTCAGCTCCGGCAACGTCAAGCGACAAGGCACAAGCCAAGTCGAAGGCTGCCGCCAAGGCCGCAGCGCCAGCTATTGCAAGAAGGGCCATCGCGATGCCTGCGATAGTCCTGAAGCAATCGGCTCCTGCGGGAAAGGTCAGCTTCAAGAAGGACGTTGACCAGGTCGAACCGGATGAAGCCGAGACTGTCTACCACGAGCATGATGACGACGCAATGAGCGAATCATCAAGATGGTCTGGCGAGTCCGAGATCCCCGAGAAAATGGTATGGTTCAAGGAAGTACTCGATGTCGACGAGAATGGGGAGATCACCTATCTCGAAGACGAGAGAAGGCAATGGGAACGAAAAGGGGAGTGGTACGGCTATGAGGACAATGAGAATGAGCCTTATCAGTACGTGCGCGTCGACGAGAAGAAGTTTAAGAGCAGTGATCATCGAGAATTATCAGCCTATCAAGTCCAAAGATCATTGATAAGAGCGAGAATACTGAGAGAGGTGGTAGACGACGTATACAAGAAACACTACTTCCCAGTAACCAAGGAGAGCAGCGTAATGTTCGAATATGATCGGAACAAGGATGAGATCAGAGAATCGGCCGTCGACTGGAAGAAACAGCATGGTTTGCCGAAGAATGTGTTCGCAATGTCAACGTGCATCAGCAAACGGGTGAAGTGGTTGATGGACACCGGATGCGGTCATGATCTCATCGGACGAGCCAAGGCAAAGAGCCTGGGTGTCGACATTGTGAAAGATGATGACGAGATTGTGTTCCAGACCGCAAATGGTTCCACTTCCACGTCTGACGTGGCCAAGATAGTCGTGGACGAGTTGGACGAGACTGTCGAGCCGCACGTGTTGGACGAGACACCCACGGTGTTGTCAGTAGGGAGGAGGTGCATGAAGATGGGTTATGCATTTCACTGGATGCCTGGTAAACTACCTTTCATGGTTACACCAAAGCAGGGATTCGTGCACTTACAAGTCAAGGACGACATCCCATACCTCGTGAGTGATGGTAAACTTCGGAGTAACAGGCATCGCCCTACGGTAGACGACCTCAAGGAGCACTTTTCGGAAGTATTGGCAATGGTAACGAACGATGCGGCAGATCAGGATGGCGACGATGACAATGAGGTCACACCCGCCGCTGTCGGTGAATCCGCAGAGGTCGAGGGCGAGCGCCATGATGGTGCGTTTGACTTCGGACCACCCGGAGGAGCCGGTCCGGTACGTCCGCCTCCCGTAGCTGAGGAAATACCTGTAGACGTTGGGCCAGTCCCGCGTCGACATGGTGATGCCGAAGCTAACGAGGAAGAGGTTGATGAGGATGATCCAGATGCCGGAATTGAAGTTGATGTGTACGAAGGATCATCAATAAAGAGGAAAGTGGGAGTCCTCAAGAGGGACGCCAACTCCATTGCTCATTTGCTTACACACAGGTATCGAAACCCTTTCTGCGAATCATGCGTCAAGGCAAAGATGAGACACTTCAGATCACGAACGGGAGCCTTCAAGAGGGAGGTAAAGATGTTCGGGGACCTGGTGACGTTCGACTTTGTGACGGCATCAGGAGATCATGAAGTGGAAGGCAGGTATGCGCTCATTATTCGGGACATATATACCGGAATTATCATGGCTTATCCAACTGCGAGAAGAGACACTGACTCCGTCGTCAGGGCCATCAAGCACTTCTGCGGGAGGAGGAAAATCAAGCAGGTATACTCGGATGATGGCCCGGAACTGATCAATGCATGCGTGGAGCTGAAGCTGAACCACGACCTGTCGCTGCCTGGACGACCGCAGAATAATTCCCTTGCTGAAAGAACAAACCAATTCATCATTGACCAGACTTCGGCTTGTCTTGTACATGCCGGTCTACCCACGTGCTACTGGGTGCAGGCCATCACCACGCTGTGCCATCTTATGAACATTGAAGAAGTAAATGGGTCGAGCGCTTGGATGAGGCTGCATGGCGAGGAGTTCAAAGGCGAGAAGATACCTTTTGGTGCGCTAGTAGACTTCAAGCCGAGTGAAGCACGAGGAGAGAAGAGGGAGAAATTCGAACCAAGAGGGGAAACCGGTATATTTGCTGGATACGTGTTGAGCACCGGGATGCATTGGGCGAACAAGTATCGGGCTTGGGCCCTCACTGCGTTTGCAGGTGCAGAGTTGAACATCAAGAAAGCAAAGGTTCCACCCCGATTGAGAATGCCACATCAGACGGAGAGGATGATTCTCAAGTCACCTCTAACATTCCCAATACAACAGAAGTACAAGGCTGCCAACGAGACTTTGGAGGGGATTGAGATGTCTGTCGATGCAATCGGTCTGGATGCACGTGACCGCCTGATCGAAGATGAGGACTACGAGCCCGAGTTATTGCAGAGTGACGAGAAGCGACTGCTCGACGATGAGGTCGATCAGATCGCTGGTCTGCTGCTTGACGATGGTCCGGAAGTACTTGTCGGAGGTCGGGGGGACCATGTAGAAGAAGACGATGCTAGACCGAGCTCATCAAAAGGAAAAGGGGATGGACATGCCAAGGGCGACGACGAAGTTACGAAGCCCGACCTTCCACATGTGTCAGCTGGACTACCTGGGGATGGCATCACGTACGTCAACGATGATGGTAAGGAGGTAAAGATCGATAAGGCCGGAAGACCATATCCTGTCGGGAAAGATGGATTCAGGTTAATGAAGACGACGAGACCTCCAGAGTACACTCCCGATGAGTGGGCAATGATGAGGAAATACTACACCGAGGAAGAAAAGGCCGAGGTGAAGGGCGGTGGCAAGAAGAAGAAAGACGACCCCAAAAGTAAGGAATCTGAGATTTCTGCGCCGGCAGAGGCACAGACATTGCAGATGCCCGGTGGTAAGAGAATTCGAGCAATGCTTCGGAACCGCTGGGGTGGAGTTGAATGGCAGTACAATTGGGGATTGCGGAAGAACATATCAAAGATCAAGAACCCAATGGATGGGAAACACTTGGCTGAGCTTGATTGGGTCAGGATAGTTGTAAATCCTGTTGACGGAGTGGTTGTTCTCATGGATTCCAAGCAATCCCAAGACGTTTTGAGACGAAATGTCCAGCTTGAGAAAGAATTTGTTGCGTGTCTGGTGGTAATTTGCCTGGAAGTTCAAATCTGAGGAGCGGTCGAAGTCGACTCCAAATTGGACGAAGGCAGTTGCATCAGTCATAGAGAGTCAGAAAGACGAAGCTGAGACGACATCGGGGACAGATCCAACGATCGATGCATCGACGGATTTTACCTGGTTTGAATGGGAGGAGTCTGCTGAGGTAGTTTCTGGAAAAGTGCCACTCGCGTTGCCTGCAATAGGAGAAAACGGTGAAGCCAAGAAATACCCATCGATGCCGTGCGTGACTTCTGAGCGAATACAGCACAGAGAGAAAGCCGTAAAAGTTGTACGATTCTTCGACGCTTTAGTGTCCAGACCGGTTGGCCGGAAAGAAATGCTGACCAACCCTGATGCGTTGGCATCAATGAAGAAAGAATGGTCGGGATTAATCGACCAGGGCGTCTTCGACCTTGGCGCAGTGCGGGAATATGACGCTGTGGCCAAGGAGGCAAAAGCGAAAGGGGAAGAGATACACATGGCTCGCGCACATGGTATTTGTGTTGAAAAGCACTCACAGTTGCCTGTTGGTGATCCTAAGAGGAAGTTCAAGGGTAGAGGCGTGTTGCTGGGGAACCAAGTGAAGAATCAAAGCTTTGAAGCTGCGATGTTTCAAGATTTGGGGAACTCTCCTGCTTCGTTTGAGGCCTCGCGTTGGGCGGATTTTTTGGGTTGTCATGATGGTTGGGATGTGCAGATGGCCGACGCTGTTCAAGCGTACATCCAGGCCACCTTGAGAGGCACGCCATGTTGGATTGAATTGCCACCGGAGGCTGTGCCGAGTGAATGCAAATGGGGTAAGTACAGAAGACCAGTCGTCCCATTGAGGAAGGCGCTGTACGGACACCCAGATGCGGGAACATTCTGGGAGCAGCACTGTGATGAATCGGTGCGCGCCGTTGGTTTTGAACCCATCGGTGAGGAATGGCCGTCAGTGTACATTCATGAAAAGCTCCAGCTTGTTCTGGTTGTGTATGTCGACGACTTCAAAATGGCAGGGCCGCAAAAGAACCTTGCCCAGGGATGGAGCATGTTACGTACACGTTTGAAGATTGAGCCCGAGACTGGACTTGACATGTACCTTGGTTGTAACCAAAGCAAGGGAAACGTCACTCTCGGGAACGGACACCGCGTAACAACGGTGACCTATGACATGGAACAGTTCCTACGTTCCTGTGTCGACCGCTATCTTGAGGTGGCGGGCGATGTAAAGTTGAATAAGGTTGTCACTCCTGAGTTGCATGAAGAAACAAAGAATCACGTCTCACGGAAGCCTGCCAGAGAGGGGCCGTCAGTCGTGTGCAATTGGTGTAACAATCTTGTGCCCACCGACGGTTCTGCCACAGTGCCGGACCAGCGGGGAGGGACTCCTGAGTTGGCCATGAAGGAGCCCGTGCGTGGACACCTTGCTCCGCATGCCGCTAGCGTACTAATGAAGTTGCTGTACGGTGCGCGGATTGCCCGCTTCGATTTGTTGCGGCAAGTGAATCGCCTGGCACGGAATGTGCACAGGTGGACTGACTCCGATGATCGGGGTTTGCATCATTTGATGTGCTATGTACATCATACGAAACATTGGCGCATGGTCGGTTGGGTCGGAGACTCCATGGATGATGTGCACTTGGCCTTGTATGCGGACGCTGACTTTGCAGGATGTGTCGACTCGCTACGTTCCACCTCTGGTGGACACTTGAATATACAAGGGCCTAATACTCGGTTTCCGTTGTCTGGCAGCTCAAAAAGACAGGGTTGTGTGAGTCACTCAACTCCTGAGGCCGAAATAGTTGCGGCCGATGTTGCCATGAGAGCGATGGGTATGCCTGCTCTAAAGTTGTTGCAGCGGATTCTCAAGAAGTCACCGAACTTTGTGTTCTATGACGATAACAAGGCTATGATCGGTGTCGTGCGATCGGGGAGAAACCCCACGATGCGCCACCTTGAGAGAAGCCATGGTGTTTGCATTTCGTGGATGCATGAGATGTTCACACGTGATTACATGTATTTGGCGTATGAGGTCACCGACAGAATGGCGGCTGACATCTACACCAAGGCGTTCAATGATGGACGCAAATGGAAACATGCATGTTTGCAGATTGGTCTACTCGACCCGAGCTTGCTGTCTGACCCGGATACCCTCAAGGCGCTCACACCTACGTGTGATCCCATAAAAGGGACCATGCAGACTGCTTCGGGAACGGTTGACGGAGTTCCCACATTTCCGTACACACACATTCCGATCATGCCCCCGGACCTGTGGTGGTCCGGATTGACATCCAAAGAAGGGATTGCATGAGCATGAAGGACATGATCCGGTTGTCGTTGCCAAAGGACCCAGATTGATGCGTGTGAAACCTCCACTCGCGGTTGTGACACCATTCGGGAGCAAGTGGCTTCGTTCCACTTGGTTTCTGAGGAACGGGTCATGGCTCAAAGTTGAGGACAGGGTCGACCCTGGGTTGCAGTGTGAGCGGATTGATGGGTGGGTTGAACGCGCAGTTTGGCAGTTTCATCCCGTACCGGTTGCTGTACCGGCGCGGGAGCAATCTCCACGACCACGACCAATTCACGTCGGGTCCGGGGATGTTGACATGCAGTCCGTGCTGGCCGCATTCGTTGAAGAACTGTCGAACGAGCGCATTGAATTAAAATGTGTCAATGACCTTGCTTTGGAAACTTTGCTCCGGTTGAAGCTGCTTATGCGTTGTCTGCATATCAGCCATGAGCAACTCGTTCCTGGTCGTTGTTTTGTTCCGTATCGCATTGCGGTGAAGCACAAACCACAGTTAGCGCCGGGTATTGAGCTCGCGATGGTTAAACATGACGGTGGTGTGCTTCGCGCTCCGGTGCATGTCTCGCTTCCTGGTATGAGAACTCGCACAGTCGTCACTTTGTACAGTGTTGACTTGGCTCGGCCTATTGTGCTGATGGCATGTTCCGAACCGCGTAACTGGTTCACTGCCCTTGCCCGACATAACGGGCCGCAGGTCGTCACCATCACTTTGGTCGATGACTTACTGAGCGAGTACGGGGGGAGAATCGCCAGACATGTGCTTACTAAACCTTCCGATTTGTTGTTCTTCGCCGGGCCTTGCACGGGGGGATCATCATGGGCACGCCTCAACAAGACTCGCGGAATTGACACCGCAGAGAAAATCGAGGCCAAACAGAAGGAATTTTGGAAATTGTTTGAACGGTTCGTTGAAATCAAACGGCATGCCATGACGAAACGCGCTGCGATTTTGTTTGAGTTGCCTGGAAGTTGCGATTATTGGAAGGATGAGAGACTGCATGAGGTTGTTCATGATGGCATTAGTCATGAGTTTGATGGGTGTCGCTATGGCTTGAAGCAAAGGTATGCGAAGAAACCCATGCCAATCAAGAAACCATGGAGAGTTGTTTCGTGGAACTTTGACCTTGGCAGCTCGTTGTCTAAGAAGTGTAATGGAAACCATGAACATGGACCTTGTGCCGGTCGGGAAACCAAGGAAACCCAGTTGTACACGTCGTTAATTGTGGGTGTGATCCTCCGTCGTTTTCGTGCTCGAGCAAAGTGCCTTCAGCCGGCACCATTGAAACTCGCTCTTGCTTGCATTACGCGAGGGAGATCGCGGAAGCATCAAGCTGCTGCGTGTGAGATTCGCACCACCCCGACTGTACCACCGAGGAGCTGGGCTAGTCCCGAACCTCTGGTTCCAACGGGGAGCTGGGCTAGTCCCGAACCTCAAGTTTCGACGAGGAGTTGGGCCAGTCCCGCACCTCAATTAGAAGCTGGGCGCATATTGGGACTATTCTGTGGCTTTATTTGCAGCTGCCTATTTTGGGTTTTCCCGGTTCTGGAGAATATCATCAAGATGACTGCCAATGCGACCGTCGTCAATACGAATGAATTCTTCTGCGTGCCTGTTGGGAAATCCAGGCAAGCGGCAATATTCTTGGGGAACCTCGTGAAGAACGCCATCGAGGAGGGCAAAAGAATCCCCAAGAGAATGGAAATGGGCAGCGACCTGGGTATATGCATAAAGTGGATCGAGGACATTGGCGTCCCCGCTATCTACGCCTACTCAGCGTACTACTCTGCCAAGTGCCGCGGAATGATGAAAGGAGAAGGGCAATCCATGAGGGTTGCATTGGAGTTTATCAGTAAAGTTTTCGGACAACTTTCTGCTGACGAATGCATGCTTGGTTGGAGGGAGTTCTGTAGCAAAGGGAAGAAGATTGTGGCGGCGCTGAACCAGCTTTGCGGTGAGGCATCACTACTAGCGAAGAACCCTGAACTGCTCAACGTCACCAAGTATTGCATCGAAGGGGCAGATATGTTGAGATCCATCACAGATATTTGGGATCTCGCATCAGGTGTGGCCGAGGACAATGAAGAACGGTCTTTCAAAGCTGCGTTCCACCAAGACACTCAGGTCGGGGAAGTCTACAAGGAGTTCAAGATCGACAACGAGATCATCGACTCCATATTCCGCATGAACTCCGGTGGTGATGATGACAGATGGACAATCATCAACCCAACTGCTGGACTCGACACATACACCTCATTCGAAGGGGGTATTACTCTGAGCGGCGCGACTGTCAACGTGAAGTTTAACATAGACGCCAACACAGGGTACCCAATCATACAAACTGTATTTGGGCCGTGTCTCGCAGACGGGAAGAACGCGACATATTGGGAGTGTATGCTGAGATGCCTGACTTCTTCGCTGTTACATTTCGAGGAGAAGACCAGCGCGGAGAAGATCATTCTTTCCTATGTTGGAAAAGGGAATGCGGCATGGCTTCAGCTGTATGCTTTCATGTGTGCCCAAGCAGGATGCTTGATTACTGGACGCCTTCCGGGCGCCAAAGCCATCAACGCGTTGATCCAGGCAGAGAAGAACCCAGACAACGCACCTGGACGGTTGATCCGGATCATCAAGGGGCAGAAAAGGGGGCCCATTGGTGGGGCAACGATTCGCGACATGATGATTCAGAAGAAGAGCTTCTTGGTCCTGGATTGGCCCCTGAGGGCTGTCAATGCGAAAGGGAGCACGAAGACCTTCCAGATGATGGTCAACGAACAGGGATGGACAAACATCGAGGAGAGATCGTACTACGGTTCGAGTGAGCAAGTCTCCTCGCCCGCAGATACGATGAGCATTATCTCCCGATTGCAGAAACTGGAAAAGCTCATCGTCGAGCGACGGAGGCGTGGATGACTCACCTGTGTCGGTACACATTTGGATGTCGCTCTATGATTGGGTGTGCATGAGAGGGTGCGGGTGGCAGGTGACCGCCAACCCCATCATTGACTCCTTGCAAAAGGCGATATCCGACCTCGTCAACACGTGCAAGGGCTTGGTTGTGGTGTGCGTGAATCGCGACGTAGCTTTCCATGGAGGAAGAGGGGACTTGGGGACGATCGCCAACAAGGTGAGCGAGATCTGCAAGGCGGCAGGCGCGTTGGTGACCGAGAATGATCGCCTGTGGCGCGTTGCCCACGCGCTCACAGGTAAGAACTACAAGATCCCTGGAAGCTCGAATCTGCAACATTTCCTCTTGAAGCGATTGTTGGTGGAGAAATCCATCGATGTGATCGCGCCAAGCAACGCGTTCGTGCGTGAGCTGGAGGAGACATGCATAAACGAGCCCGACCTTCGATTCAATATCCCGAAGAACATGGAGGAGTCGAAGGTGAAATTCGAGTACAAGCCGACCTTCACTGCTCAATCAAAGCGGAAGCAAGAACGGCAGGATGAAGGACACGGCGGACAAGATGCGTTTGGGAACATCGATGTCAGTGATCAACGTCTTCGATGGTATTCGGTCACCGAGCTCAGTGAGTTGATCTGCGAACTTTGTGTGAGAGAGATGCAGATGAACAAGTCGAAGGTGCTCGGGTCAAACTCAAAATTCAATCCCACTTCTTGCGTGAACTGTTGCGCGAACTGGAATGCGGATACGAACGGTGTTGTGAGATCAACCGAAGGGAGGAAGCTGTATACGCGACTTTTCGCAGAATGCGTGGTTGCAATCCCAGATCTTCAAAATCTCATGGTGGACGTCAACAATGTTCAGGCCATGACCACGATTATACGGGAACTTGCATATTCCAAGCTGAAGAAGGAGCTATCCCACGTGGGTTTCGTGAGCATGACAATGGATCAGGCAGCACAGTTCTACAATAACGGTCACGGGAAGCAATTGTGTGCATCCCGGGATGTGATCACGTGCAAGAATTCCGAGGGAGTTGAGGAGAGGACCTCCATCTTCGTGATAGACAAGGATCTTGGCAACGTGGCCTATTCATCCTGGATCAAGAGCGTGCTCGATCAGGGGACGATGTATGACCTCCTGGGACAGACTACGAATGAGGAGTCCTTGGGGGACGTCGTCGAGATGATATTGGGATTCTTTGAGGTGATGTCGTACTTTCAGCACGAACTTCCGCTGTGGAAAGATATATGGAAGATCAAGAGGGAGTTTGAGCATTCAATCGTACGACACCTCGCCGGGAACGTGAGCCACACGACGGGCCAGAACCGAAAGCGGAATAAACCATCCGCCCAGCTCGGGGCGCCCACGAAAGAAGTGCTGGACATCATGAACAAGATCAAGCCCAGACATCCGCGATCCCTGATGACCGAGCCTGCCACCCAAGGATCCAAGAGGAAGGCAACAGAGGGCGAAGGTGACGGTCTTGGTCAAGTACCAGACCCGAGCCGAAGCTCTCAGCCCAACGCTGAGAAAGAAGAGAAGAAGCAGCGAGTGATTGATGGGCGGAGAGCGGCACTCGGATTCCTAGTCTCAATGGAAAAGTGCATGGGAGAGATGGGAATTTGCATGAGATGCGCGAACCTGGCCCACGACGGCGACTGCAAGAACTATGAGGAGGCTGCTGGGAATGAGAAGGCGATGAAGAAGATCCGTGAGCTTCTCAGCAGCGATCATGTTTCCTCGGATGAAGAAATGGGGGATACGGAAGAGCCGTCCTCATCGACGTCCAAGGAACGCAAGAAAGGAGGACAAGAAGGGAAAGAGACAATAGAAATGTATAGCTATACCATCAACCTGGTGGAGATGGCTGACACGGCTGAGGGAGGAGAGCTACAATGCGGTGGCGTGGACCTCACCTACAATCCGTGCGGGGACAACAGAACGTTCAAGACGACGCTAGAGCGAGGATGTGACACCATCCCATGCTACATCCCGAAGTACGGCGACGTGAGTGACGTGCATATGCCATGGGCGTACGCGTCTATTGTTGACCCCAAGTACTTTCCCAAGGGTGCCAACCTTGAGCAGGTGGATGTGATGCAGCTTGGCAAGAGCGTCAATTTCTGCGTTGCTCCTTTTGACGGTGCTCCACTATGCAAGATTGGCGACGATCGCTCGGTATTTGCTACGAAAGATCAAGCAAACCAGCTATCTCACAACCTATGCAGAGTCCTTCGGCACAAAATCGGCAATTGCCGAGGAAGTGTTTTCAGATGCGATGAAGGTGGATGGGTCGACATCGACGCAGTCATTGACGACCGAAACAACGACATATTCCCACCTTCAACCTCGAGAGCAAAACGATACATGGGCATCATGGAAGTGATCAAGTGGCAGGAGTCCGGACATAAGAAATCGAGATTTCAGGTCCTGGCAGCAAGGTTTCCAAGCGTCATGAACCCGAATGACATGAAGGCGGCCAGGGAGGAGATGAACTATGCTGGCCTGGATCGGGATGACATCGACAGGATGTTCAACAGATGCGATGGATGGTACAGGCCTTGGTGCATCCGAGTCACAACTGGTCACAGTGATTTTGGATTCATGAGCTCATCCGCACTGGCAAATAGGTATTCCGCAAGAATGGGTGATTCTCTCGGAGGAGCATTCCATGTGACGTATGTGGAGAACCTGCCAAGCATCGTACGCTGTGGGCTAGTCCCCGGCGGGATCGATGGCGGAAACAGGCTAGCACTGCACTTCGGAGCATTTGCTCCATGGGATGAGATGAACGTAGCAACGAAGGTGACGCTACGAAACGTAAGGACGGGGGATCCGATTGCGATCATCTACATTCCCAGTGCAACCCCCGCGCGGTATGGAGCTGGAGTCGCGGCAAATGGGACATTTATGGTCTTTGACGTGATCCCGTTCTATGAGGTCAAGTCCATTTGGATTGGCAAAAGCAACGGAGGGAAACGCCTGGAGTACGGGGACGTCAAGCGAGCGTACTCAAAATGTGTGGAAAAAGAGATCTGTCCGGGTTTCGTCAACTCCTCCCAGGAATCGGCTGCGATGTTCCTCCAGAACGTCGCGAAGATCAACGAGAGGATGCCTGAGACCGAGGCAGGTGCCGACAATCTGCACTACATCAAAGACATGGTTGATCGTGCATGCGAACTGTTTCGGGAAAACAAGTTGGAGGAGTTTGATGCGCAGACCAACGAGGTCAGGGACGAGATCAGCAAAGTCGTCATCCTGAATGACGAGACATGGGAAGGACTGAGGTGCCGGATATGTCCGTCATGTGCGACCGCGATTCCCACATGCTTCTGTGTGTGCCTGGAATGTGGAGCGCAATTGATCTCTACCGGGAGATTCTACATCCACATCAGTTCCGACGACGATGAGGACAACCAAAGGCCCAATGTCTCGGGTGATGCCAGGCGCGCACAAGACGAAGCCAACCTTGATGCGGCAGCACAGGAAGAGGATGATGAGGCGGAGGACGTTCCTGAAGAAGACGACATGGACACGCAAGGATACACGTCCGGCTACATGTCTGAGGAGGAAGATGGCGGTTGGCAATACCGCGACAATGACTTGGCATCACGGGATATCATAAATACCCAGCGGATGGCGATTTGCCTTGATGAGCCGCGCGAAGCTCAATACATGGCGGGATTCATCGCACTGCAGATGTCAAAGATGTGGGGGATGTTCGAAGGTGGTGAAAAGAGAACGATCGATGCCGCGCTCGAAGGGAAGCCAGGCTGCCCATACCACAACGACTTCATGAAGTACCCCAACATGACTGAGCACGATCAGGAAGGGATCCTTTTGCCATCAACGGTACTGAAGATTTCTCAATCTCAGAATGTTCGAACAAGGGTCTTCCGGTCGGCTGAGGAGCGTAATGAATACATTCGTCTGATGGTATACAAGTGCGAGGGGCTATACATATTCTACAAGCTGTGGATTGCAGCGAGAATCCTCGACGTCACCAAGGACGAAATGAAGCTCCTGGTCAAGGATCGCGTGCACCCGGTGGGTGATATTATTTACAGATGCTTTTCCCTGGCTTTCAACTGTAAGTATATATCGTTCGTGAGGGATGGCTTGAACCTTGGCAAATATGGTTATTCGGTAAATGTGAGCGCCATTATTGCGGCCACTGACCCGAATAAATGCGACACACCTCTGCTGGATTGGTGCCTTCGAATGGGGCATTGGATACCAGAAGATCATCACAAGAAGTGTGTCCGGGCACAAGAAGCCCAAAAGAATTTGGACGAAGAGTTCCGTCGACGCACCCACAGACTGTCCATTGGAGACAGGTATGCGTAATGCAGATGTTGATTGCGGCACGATGTGGGCTAGTCCCCGTCTGTTGCTTGCGTCTCATCAATGTTATTGCGATGGAACGACTCCACATCATGATATGATTTCATGCGTCCAAGATGAATGGATGTGTATACATTTACATATTCCGACGGCTATGACATTCCGGATATTCATGGATGGAACTATTACCTCATGGATGATTTCCTTTTCATTATATATTATTCATGGTACCTGGAATGGCTATGTTTTGCATTGATTGCTCACCGATATTTCTTTGCCGGTGATATGCAGATTGCTTACGAGCAGGCGCTTCTGTTGAACTTCTATGGCCACCCCATTTCTGTGGATGACGGCTGCGCGATGCGCAAATGCGGCAGCTGGGATGTTCAATGGTTGTAAAATGACGTGACGATAGTGTATACATTACACCTGCATATGGGACTGTGCTACGATTTGCGGATGCATGTTTCATTTTCAATCGAACCCGGCAGGTTTCACAATGAATGAACGGTGTAGCGATAGCGAGTGAAAGAGTGTTCGACACAGTTTCGTAGCTGAAGCCGTGGCCAGTGGAACGTGTTGTGGTGTTTGGACCGCATGATGAACAATGCGACCCAAATGGGGGATGTTAAAACCCTCCTGGCCCCGTGCCTAAATTGGGAAGCAGTTCTGAGGTCCGTGTTTGTGTTGCTGACAGGGTTCCATTGATTGCCATTTGGCTCAAGTCACAAGTGAGGTTCAAGATCTTATGTGAAGCTGCGTTCATACGTGATCGGCAATTGAGAGCGGAAAACACTTCGCTTGCGCTGCATTTGTCAGGACCACTGTTGTAACTATCATTCCTTCTCCCTTACAACGTTTACACGGGTTCGGCTATAACGGCATCGTCCGTATACACCTTTCTACGTGGTTGGTAATACAGCTTGAGGGTTCGGTGCATAGCGTCCCACGGGACGTCACC
>CAUJNA010000998.1:9008-71508 GCA_963377175.1 Effrenium voratum | reverse complement strand
CGTTTTCGTCCAGGGTATCGCTAGGAACCTGCCCCTCAACAGTTCCCTCTTTAAAACAAGCCAAAGAAAAAACGTTTGCGTGTGGTTGGTTTGCTAAAAGATGCATAATCCACGGGAGGCGTCCAACTTACAGCAGCAAGGAAGCCGTTTGACCCGTTGCTCGGGAGCCGGAAGCTTTTGAACAAATTTTTGTGGGTATGGGTCTTACCAGGGCAAGCAGTGTTGGGAACATATTATTGACCCACAGCCACGTGACTGCATAGGAGTGGCTGGCACCATCCCCACCAAGCTTGAAGTTTTCTTCTGTGACAGGAAGCCGGACCTTTACAGCTCGCCATCCAGCCAGGGACGATGTGTTTGGTTTTCTTCCGAGTTTTTCCAGATTGGTCGGGGGGGGGGGGGGGGCTTTTTGGGGCTTTTCCTTTCTTGCCGGCAAGCAACTGTGCATGTTTTTGATGGCCATAGGTGAGATTTCGATGGTTGGAACACCCGGCCAATGGCTGAGAACAGCTGGAGGCTTTCAGAAGACTCCCTCAAGAACTGCCTGTCCGCTTAAAGCTTCAACAAATCAATACCCTCCCACACCAAGATGGAACCCGACGTTCGGGAAATGGTGCCTTTACAAGGAATATGGTCCAAACCAGCACCCCCCCAAACGTCGAAGGGTTCCATGTGTTAAGTGGTGGGAGGGTAAAGACAACACCACCATGCCCGCAGGAGCAGAAGTTTATTCCCAAGGGCGCTCATGCCGGGCCCTCAAAAAAATGAAAACGAGCCGCGCGTTCGCGGGCCGGTGGGGGCGGAACACATTTTGTCAATGCCAACTATGGAAAGTGCATACTTGGATTTACCGTGACTCATGTGTGACTCATGTGGGTGGCGGGTAGAGTTCTGGACCCTTTGGAAACTTGCATGTTGAGTTGATTGACCCTTTGGGCCCAAAAGTCCTGAGAAGAAGTTGGGGCGTATGCTGGACACTGAACGGGTCGATTTTGCAAGTCCTGGTCTTTTCGGGTTGGCTGCAAAAGAGACTCGTGGTCATGGGTCGGGGGGACGGGGGGGGGGCTTTGTTTTTTTTTGACTCCGTTCAAATTTTGGGCTGCAACCCAAGTTTTGCCAAGGGAGCCCAGCCAAGTTCTAGTTTTGTCATTCGAGCCAGTCATTCGAGTCAGCAGGTGTCAGAAAAAAAGATATCCCCTTACGGGTTGAGGTTTGGGCTTCCCTTCCGTTTACATCTTCTGGGGTTTCCTGAAGCCACAAATCCTGCAGGAACCTGCCAGCAACCCCAGTATAATTTCGGTGACTTACAAACACAATCGGGTACTTAGATGGTTAGCAAGACTGGTGAGATCACCCACATATCATATATCAGCCATTTTTTTTTTTCTAGTCTCCGTGTGGGTCATAACTCACCAGGCAAACACCGCTGACCTGCTGTACCGAATCTGCATCCATCGCCCCAAGAAACAATATCCTCTTGGCTGAGGAATGATCGATTCCCCCGTACGGCACATACTCCTCGCCCCTTTTGGCCCCTTTAAGCAAACAACCCCCTTTTTTCGGGACATAAACCAAGCTGAGAAACAGGAGCATAAAGCCAACATGCAAACCACCAAGTAGGGGGAAGCCAAAGAACCCGTTCTCCTTGGTCTTTAGTCACCGGGTTTCGGTGACTCTTGAGTCGCCTTTCTTTAAGCTCTCACTGGCAAAGCAACCATGATAGGGTGAGTACAATTCCTTTCACTAGCATAGCACCTATAAATCAGCACACAGACAATCAATTTCCTCTTGAGAAGACCCCCCCTGTTGCTAAACCCTAAACCCTAAACCCTAAACCCTAAACCCTAAACCCTAAACCCCCCTGTTGATACAATACAAGTGCAGGTTGCACACCACCGCCCAAGGGGGTTTCTTCGTGAGGAATGCCCCTCGGATGCGCGGGTCCTCGTGACCTTCAACGGCCCAGTGGTGCTGCAGAGGCGCGACCAAAAAGCCTTAGCGAAGTGGGAGCCATTTTTATTTTTTTACTATTATTATCATTATTATTATTATTATTATTATTATTATTTTCGGGGTCGAGGGGGGAAAAAGGGGCGATCTTCTAGGGGGTTATAGATGCAGACACTCTTTCTTTTTGTTGTTGTTGGATATTTTGAGGGGGAACCGATTTCCAGGGGGGATAGATGCAGAAACCATTTTTTCCCGGAGAAGTTTTAGTTTCCGGGGACTGATGATGTTCTAGTAGCTGATTTCCAGGTCATAGGCGGAAACTTCAGGGTGTGGGTCAAACATAGGGCAACCCCAACATGGGAGAACCTCTGGTTCTGGAAACAAAGACTCAAACCTGCGGTCCGATTCCTGGTTTAATTTTGATCCATATCCGTGTTCCTAGGGTATTTTTTGTTTTTTTGGCTCCTAGAAGCTCTAGAGTTTGGGCTCTTTGCCTTCAACTGATGGACAAGGTCCATTTCGCACCAGTTGGGATTTGTGGTTGATCAAGAAGTGGTGAAATCAGGTTTCATGTAGCCCAATGGGTGCAAAACGGATCTTTTTTCCAGCCACAGTAGGTGTCATCATGGTTTCCACAACCCCAAAAAAGTGCCAGGGGTGTACCATTTTGGGGAGAGGGGGGCAACTCCCAAGTTTCAACCCACGGGCAGTGGTTGGTAGGGGAACCCCAACTGCAAGAGCACAGTCATCTTCCAAAGCCCGTCCACTTCCATTCGAAAGAGTCTTGACACGTGGCTGTGGGTGAAAAACGGGGTAACCCCAAAATGGCTTGTTCTGGTAAATGGAGCCAAAGACTCAAACCTGCGGTTGTCTGGTGGCTCAATTTTGACCCACAGCCACGTTGGCATGGCTCTTGACACGGGCTCCCTTTGAAACAAAGGTTGATTGGGGCCTCGATTCCAACCTCCGTTTTGGGCGTTTTGGGCGCGAATCCATGCGTTGTTTGTTGCATGGGGCGGCTGTCTCTTGCCAAACAATCGAAGGTCAGGCCACCCTTGGTTTGGCTGGGTTTGGATGGGTTTGGATGAGTTGAAGCTGTGGTTCTTGAGGGTACACGGGAAGCCACCACCAAACCACCGATCCAAACCACCAAGTTGAAGCCAAAGAACCCGTTCAACTTTTTGGGCTTTGGGCCGGGTTTCGCCTTTCTTTAAGCTCTCACTGGCGAGTCGCAACCATGATACTGTGGATGGACGAAATCCTGCACCACCCAAGAAACCCTGGAATGATGATTCCCTCCGTAAATACCAACAAACAATGGTTTCCATTGGTTTCAAACTGGTGCGAAATGGATTTCGTCCATCCACAGTAGGGTGACACTTCCTTTCACCAGCATAGCACCTATAAATCAGCAGACAGACAATCAATTTCCTCTTGAGAAGACCCCCCCTGTTGCTAAACCCTAAACCCTAAACCCCAAACCCTAAACCCCCCTGTTGATACAAGTGCAGGTTGCACACCACCGCCCAAGGTTGAAGGTTGAACTTAAAGATGGTGTGCTGATGTGTTTCCAGGTTCATCAAGGATCCGTCCATGTTCGAGCTCAGAACAGGCAGGATGCATGCATGTCACCGATTGCAGCATGTGAGAGGGTTCGAATCCGTTTGTTTTGACGATTCCCAGCGAAAGGTTTCCCTTCAAACACCTGGCTTTCGACGAGTCGTTGCTTTGCTAGTTCGGCTTCTCCGGCTTTTCTGTGTGCCATGGAAATTTTCACCGGTTCCTTCGCTTGGGGTTGGTGGCGATGCCCATCATGGGGACTTGAGATGGCCAAAGGATCCAGCTTAGGGAAATATTTCCTGAGCCACATGGGAATTTTCGCCGGGGCACATATGAATAGGTGTCAAACTGGGAATCGTGGCCAGGTGGTTTTTCTGGTGTCCCTCGAAACCAACCCGAAAGGGTACCCAAAGAAAAGGAAGAAGGAAGAAGGAGAAGGAGAAGGTGAAGGAGAAGGAGAAGGTGAAGGAGAAGGAGAAGAAGAAGAAGAAGAAGAAAAAGAAGAAGAAGAAGAAGAAGAAGAAGAAGAAGAAGAAGAAGAAGAAGAAGAAGAAGAAGAAGAAGAGGAGAACAAACAGAACTCATGTGGCTGTGAGTTTTAACGAGGAATTCCCTCCAAGGTGGTTGGTAGACACAAACAATTCGCACATGATGTTCACCGCAGAGTCCCACAAATTAAATTCACACCCACATAAAGTAAAACAACCTCCAAAAAAGATGGTCTATTTTAGTCTTTCCAAGCGGGGTGTTGGGGGGCGGGCTGTTTGGGGATTGGTTTCTGTTTCGTTCCCTTTTCCCTTCAAAATGCTGAGTCCCCTTGAAGGAAACCACCAGTTGGATGTTCTCTGAGAGTCGTTCCAACGCATTCCCTGCTGGTGCTCAGCAGGGAATGAGTTGGAACGACCCTCACAGACCATCCAACTGGTGGTTTCCTTCAACTAACATCAGCAAGAAAAGCGAGATACCCACGTGAACGTGGCAAGGCCTTCTTCAGCAGTTCGCGGTGAAGTCTGTGGCACCCTGCGAGGGCGAGGCGAGGGCGAGTCTTCTGACTTTGGGGTCTCATTTTGGATGGTAAAGGGACGCAAAAAGGACACCTCCAGGAATTGGTCCCCAATCTTGAGAACCCAAATCAGTCTGTTCTTTACAAGGATCCTTTTACTTTTTGCATTTGAAGAAACACAGAGTGGCAAAACTACCACTCTTGCCAACTTACAAAGACAGGATTGGGCACGAAACTCTGGGAATTGGAAACTCAGGACCATTGGTGCAGATGGTGAGTTCCGGAAGGCCGCACTCTCTGAGATCCGACTTGAACTTTTTGGGTTTGGACCATTTGACTAGCAAGAGTGGGGGCGCTTGTTCCAATCTCGGGAAGGGACCAAGAAAGTTTTGGGGGTAGATCCCTTTACCAGGTTTGAGTTGCCGCTCAAGTGACACTTTGCAAACATCCCATCCACTAAGAGCAAAGTGCCAACATTGGGAACCTTACATGGAACCGTCCACAGTAGCAACCTGAAATTCCTTGTTACCTCACTTGTTTGCTCAACTTGCTCCACGCGCATGACGTGCATGCGCCAACAGATGGGAAGCCTCCTGTGTTGGACGGTTCCAAAAAGGCCGTCGCGGGATCGCCCCGCGGCACTAAGAGCCTTTTTAGGAGCGCGTCCAGGTTTCTGCAGTGGCAGCAAGAATCGCTTCGCGGGCTTGTTGCTTTGGAGCGCCTCTTGTCTTCTTGCGGTTGCGGATCCCGCATATGTGCATGAGTGTCAGATTTACCCTGACACCACTTTTTTCACCTTGGACACGATTCTCTTTCGGTTGAAGCAGGGGGCAGTGGCCCACTCATGAGCCCACTGCCAACGAAGCTGCTCATGAGTTGGGAGGATATCCGGAGTGATCATTCGGACGTACCTGCAGTTGCAAACGTGTGTGATTTGTTTTGCTGTTGCTTTGTTGACTCCGGTTGTGATGTGTTGCCGCTGTATGCTTTTCGTCAGCCAAGCGAAGCCATCGGTCTCGCCACCCGAAAACCCACCCACTCGAAACTTACCGGTTGTACTCGAAAGATGAGAGCTCTCCTTCGGGAGTTGAAGTGTGTGTGTGTGTGTGTGTGTGTGGGGAGGGGCGTGCTTGTGTGTGTGTGTGGTGTGTGCGTGGGTCTCGTTGCTTTTCTCCGTTGTTCCCCTTTTTCCTTGTTTTTTGGCTTTGGCGCTTTCTTGCTTTCTGTCTTGCTTTCTTTCTTTTCTCTTTCTTTCTTTTTCTCTTTCTTTCTTTCTTTCTTTCTTCCCTTCCCTTCCCTTCATTTCCTTTCCTTTTCATTTCTGTTTTTCCCCTTCTTTCTTTTTTCTTTCTTTCTTCCCTCTCCTGCTTGTCTCTTCTCCTCCTCCTCCTCCTCCTTCACCCCCTTTCTTTCCCTCCTTCTCTCCTTCCTATTTCCTCTTGGTCCCTCCTCTTTCTTCCTCAGTCTCTGAGTCCTGCTCTGTGTGATCCCCAGCCAGCGGTGCGCGCGTGAGCCGTTTGAGGCCCACGCCCACCGGCGCCAGCTTGTAGCTTTGCACCCAACAGCAATACGGAGCCCGCGCGTGTTTCTTTTTTGTGACAAAAGCCAATTTTCATAAGAGCAGCGATACCTTTAAAACAGTACATGGCCCAACCCCCCCCCCAACCCCCACCAAAACTCCCCCCTCCCCCCGCCTCCCACACTCCCAAGCCAAGAAGCCCGGCTTGGGTAGGCAGCAACACCTCTGCGCCTGGAGCTGGGTGAGCCGGCGGCGGTGAACGAATCCCGGTGCCGAGCGCCCAAATCCGGGAACGGATGGGATGGGACGCCGGCAAGTGGCATTGGGCGTACCCTCCCACCAACTAACATGGGTTTGTGCACAGACCCCTGTAGAAAGACGACTTTCCTCTTGGAAAGGGGGTATGTGCACTTCCATGTTAGTTGGTGGAAAGGTATGGTTTTTGGAGGGTAGCCCCTTTGCTTGCTGGTGCGTGCCATAGGCAGGGAAGGAGGGAATGAACCGTTTTGGGATTTGTAGGTTTGTTGGGGATGGTTTGTAGGGGTCATTCCCTCATTGAGCACCGGCAAGTTTTTGGTGGTTGAAAAGGGATGACTGCATCGCCAAACAAGTGCCCTTGAGCGCTGATCACACCGAACTGCGACTGCAGCAGCACCTTGACCAGCGCCCGCAAAACAGCACCCTGACCAGCGTCCACCACAGCACCCTGCCGTCTCAAAACAAGCAGGTGGTGGTTTGGTTGGCAGCTC
This sequence comes from Effrenium voratum, assembly GCA_963377175.1. Taxonomy (NCBI): domain Eukaryota; class Dinophyceae; order Suessiales; family Symbiodiniaceae; genus Effrenium; species Effrenium voratum. The sequence goes on along the minus strand of CAUJNA010000998.1, from coordinate 64,727 downwards.
GAGCGCAAACAGCAACCTGACCAGTAGCTGCAGTGCCAACCTGGCCCGAACTTGCAAAAGAGCCCCCTCTCTTTAGAAAGAACCCCTTGCTTTCCGAAAAGACACTCCCAAATTGGAACCAAAAAGGAAAACCTCAGGAGAAATCCAATAGAGTCACAATCAAAACCCGGGTAGATGAAGGTTAGTAAGGGACGATCCCAACCATAAATTGCCGCGGAATTCCGCCTTCTCAATTCTTGAAGCATGGTTCTGGGTGAGCCATTTTACCGGGTTTTGAGCAAGTGACTCAGAAGCCAACCGAGCAACCAAAGGAGCCGGAATGGAGCGTGGCGCTCCACGCAGACAAATCCCGGGGAAGCGAAGCCGAGGGGAGGGTTTGGTATATGACTGAGCCAAGTTGCTTGGGAAAATCCCCCAAAACGGTTTGGTTACATCAACATGTTTTGAGTTGTTTTTTCCCCGTTCTTTTTTTTCTTCTTTCCTTTCGGTGTTGCTCCAGAAATGGAAAGCTGAATGGTATGGCATGTGGCTGTGGCTCAAAGAACCGGAATTCCAACATGGCTTGCCCTGGTAAGTGGAAACATGGACCAAAGCCTGCGCTTTGCCCCTCCTGTTTAATTTTGAGCCAGGGAGCAAAGACAAAAGCCTGCGGTTTTCATTGAATTTGGAGCTGCGCCCACCGGTGACAAGGATGAAGCGCTGGCTCACACCAAGGCCTAGAGGTGACCCTTCCAGAACTGGAGACTGGGGAGGCGTGGGCTTGCTTGACCCGGCGTTCACCGGGTGGAGTCCTTTTAGCTTCCCCAACCAACCCCTCAAATATTTCCCCCTCAGAGAAAGACAGACCCCATTTTCGTTTCCCTTTCTCCGTCGCCGAATTTTGAGACCCCGACTGAAAATTGGGTGGTTTTCCTATGGTGGAAAATTCCGCCCTTCCGCAACCAACGCCAGACTACGGGTAAGTTTTGTCAGTGACTCTGGCGATTCATGTCGATGACTCAATCTGGTGGATCTCCTTTGGGACACTCATTTAGTATCCAGGGGCTCATTCATTGTGGGTTCCCACTAGCCAACTGAACGCCCAAAATTCGCTTGGCCATTTTAGCAGGTGGTACATCTCGGCTCACAAAGGTTGCGGCAAGGCCTATCGAAAAACCGTTGCGCCGTTTTCCACAGCCTGCTTGGACTTGCGCCTCGCCAAGGAGCTGCGAGAGTCTTCTTTTTTTGGTTTCCGCGCACCGCGCTCTTATTGGAGCGCACTTATTCGGAGCCCGTCGCGGCCTCTCGACCCATGTCCAAGTGCAACGACAAAGTCGTGTTAATGTGCGACCGGTTGAGGGTGCTTCATGCACTTGCCCGGTGGAATTTGCGTGGACTCCGCTCTGTCTGCGCAAGTCTTCTCTTCGCACATTTGCTCACTTCTCTTAGCAAGGAAGCCGTGAAGGTGATCGGAGCATTTGTCAATTTATGTTTTGTGCAATTTGATTTGTACAATGTGATTCATCTCTGCTCCGGTTCCGCGCATGTTTCTTCCAAAAGCCATTTGTGCGTTTGGCTGAAAACCCTTCGAGGTCATTGCAAATGGCAAAATAACACAGACCCGAATCCCTGACCCCCAACACCAAGCTTTTGATTTGAGCGCATATCTGTTGGCTGGGTCAAATGGAGTTGCGTGTCCAGAAAGTCTGTTCCGGCTCGCTGGTGAGTATTCGTGGAGTTCAGGGTGCGAGCAGCGCAGTCAGGATGGGACAGACTGCTCAAGATTGAGTCCCAAGCCCTCAGAATCCGCATCGACTTCTAGGTGACTCAGCTGGGTGCCCTTCTCACCCCTTTTTGGGGGAGGGTTCCCCTAGTAGAATAGACTACAGAAAGATATCGGGTACCAGCTTATTCTAAGCCTCTCTACTGAAAGACCTAGTCTCTGTTTCGTCAGGAATACGTGCTGGGCCTCCGCCCGGGCGCCAGGCCGGGCTTCAGCACTTCCGCTTTCCGCTGCGACCCCCGAGGCTTTTTTGCGCGACGCGCAGGTACCATCCCTTCGCCGGTCCGTTTAGAGGCGCGAGCGAGCTGGTGGGGGCGGTGCGCGGCACACGGGACGCGGAGAAATGAAGTTGACTAGAAAATGTGCAGTGAGCTCTGGAAACACCATGAGCAGACATTATGGGAAGGATAGTACAGGACGTGTCTGGAGCAGCTTGCATCTCACTTCTTGTTTTTCCGCAAGACCAAGCCAACTTGTGGCACAGAGCACGCCGTGGCAGGTAAGTCGAAGATCCGGCTGACGGGCCTCCGGCCCTTTCGATTTAATTTCTTAAAGCCAGGCCCTCAGTGCCAAGGGCAGGCGGCCTTCTGTTCTTTTGGAACAGAACAACGCAGGCGTTTTTTATTCTTTTTCTTTTCTCTGAGATGGGTTCTCGTTGCAAATGCTTGTTTTGCGAGTCCTTGCAAAGGGATACGGTTGGGTACGACATCTATTTCGCACGAAAGGAGACCGTTGGTTTTTCAGCATTTCTTGGTATTTACAGGCAGGGGAATCGAAGCAGTTTCTATTTTCATGGGTTTCTGAATGTAGGTGGGTGCCTATTGTTTGGCATTTTTTGTGGGTGCCCAATGTTGAAGGTGGGTGCCTATTGTTTGTTGTATTATTGTTTTTTCTACGGGCAGGGACATTATCAGAAGTTTCAGGGTTTGTGAAGGGTGCCTGCGCAGAATTTGATATGAGGATTTCGCCAGCGAAAGGGATCCGATCGAGATCCGGCGCCCAGGCGTCGTTACGGAAAGGTCTGGACCTTAGGGCCATGGTGCGGAGGTCTCAGTCCGTTTCTGGTGGCTCAGCCGGCTAGGGCGCTAGTCCTTGGGCTGACAAGAAAGAAAGAAAGAAAGAAGGAAGGAAGGAAGGAAAGACAGGCAGAGAAAGAAAGAGCGAGAGAGAGAGAGAGAGAGAGAAAGAGAAAGAGAGAGAGAAAGAGAAAGAGAAAGAGAAGAGAGAGAGAGAGAGGAAAAGAAATGGAGAGAGCGTCCTTGCGTGCCAGACTCGAATTGATTGATGCCACAGACAGCGGTCTGCCAGTTTTCTTGCACATTTGCGCCGACCCTCAGCACCTACTCAGATTCTACACACCCCCACATGCAGACATGCACCCCGCTTGGAAGACTGAACATGCAAATTCTTTTGAGCTATTTTCGTTGGATGGTATCCCCCTCGTGTGTGCATATTTGTCGCATGTGAGCAAGGCAGATAATCGCGCAGAAACACGGCTCGCTGGAAGGCTGTCGGCTGCATGTTTTCGATTGAGACTGGCGCATACGAGTCCGCACTCGAGGAGTTTTTCAAGATCTACTTGCGCCATGGCTTGCAGGCTCGATCCAGATGCTAAAAGCGGGCAAGAGATCCACCAGATCTGGCCGAGTTCGAGCATTCCAAGAGCGCACCGGGTACTTGAGGTACTTGTTCGAGTATTCAGAAAACCACCCCGAAATTCAATGGGGATAACGGCAAACCTTGAAGTCCTCATAGCCACTCTTGTAGATGTCGAAGGTTTGGTTTTGGCGCTCATGTCAAGTTGGCATTTCCTGTCTGGGTTCTGTAGATATGGAGGCTGGGTTTTCTCCAATGCACTGCCCAAGCAGATGCATGGACAGTTGTGTTCGCCAGACCTTGCGGACCGTCTGCTTAATAGCCCAATGCTAATCTTACAAACTAATTTTGTAAGGGCTTCGCTTTTCAGTGGTGGTACGCCTTTCCAGTGGAAGCCTCTCAAGAACCCCTGATTAGGGGCCACTACCTGGCTGTGGGTCAAAAATCGGTATTTGGGTCCAAATGCTGGTTGTTTCATTTTGGTCAAGGGCACAACCCCAAAAAGGCCGTCCCAAAGCAACGAGATCGAATGCATTGGCCCATGACTTGACCCGACTCGCAGGGGGCGAACCGAAGTCTCGATCACCTGCAGCACGCCTTCAGCGTCACGAGCATTGCCGACGGACAGGCCCGGGACGCGGAATATCGCCTCAAAAGTGAAGGTTTTTTTTTCTTCTTTTTTCTCCGGGTTGCCTGGAACTGCTTATGAGTCTTGGGTTCAGAAGCGATTGGCGTTTTGCTCTCTTTTCGGGTTGCTTGGAGCTGCTTATGAGCGGTTTTGTTGCCTGGAACTGCAGGTGAGCTGACAAAAGCTGGGCTGAGGTGAGGACAAGGAGTTTGTCCATCCAAGCTTCTGAGATTTGAACCAGGGGTTGAGACCTAGACAAAACAGCGCAACTTTGTCTTGACTGCTATTGGGTTTGGATCTTCAGACTTTACTTTCTGACGAGAAACCCCTAAGCTTTTTGAAGGGGGGTCAACAGCAACCAAGTTGTCCAGGGACTTTTTTTGTCCAGCCATTGTTTTTTTCCCCGCGAAGCGGTCGGACCTTCACCCGGCTTCTTGGGGTTTAGTGGCGTGTTGCGGAAATCCAATGCCGAGCCTGGTCGAGGAAAAAGAAAGGGGCCAACGCCTTGGATCTCGTTGTTTTGGGGTCGTTTTTTTGGGGGGGTTCTGGCCTTGACAGCATGATGTCTAGATGAAGTTCATGCAACTGTTGGAGCAAGAGGTCAATACGTTCTTCGAAATAGGGAACCCCAAAAGTGGTGGGTCAAAATGACACCAGGAATTGGACCGCATCTTTTAGTCCATGTTTACATTTACCAGGGTTCCATTTTGGATACCTATTTTTGACCCGGTTTCCTGGTCTCTAAATCGATCCTTTGGTGTCCAATCGCTCTGGTGCCGCTCGTGGGTTTCTGAGAAAGCGTCCAAACCAGACAGGGCAGCTCTCGTCAGGTGCCATGTCCTTCGCTTTCTTTTTGCGCCTTTTCTACCCCTCTTGCTGTGAGAACGGGGTATGCACTAGAGCTCGGAGACTTTTAAGCATGGCAAGTGCGTTATAGCCAGGCTTACTAGCCACTTACGCCCTGCACCTTCAGGTACCCCACTTGGCGGTAAGACTGGGGTCATAGGCGTCCTTTCTGGTGGTTTTGCTCGAAAATGAATGGAGGGCGATTCCTGGTTTAGATGGTGGTTTTTGCTCATCTACCAGGTTTCCACCCATCTATTTCCCCTAACAGGACACCTATGCCAGGGAGGCGTTCCATATCCCCGGATATCCCCTAAAAGGAAACACCTAACGGGGCATGCGCTAGAACTGGGATCAGCCGAAAAACTCGAATCCAGGCCTCGGACCTGGGACTATCAAAGAAGTCAGAAGCACAGTCCATGCGCGGACCGAGCGCCAGTTCAGCAGTTGGGGATTGGTGGTTTAATCAAGTGGGTCTTTTTTTTCAGCTACTGGGTGACCTTTCAAAAGGTCAACCAAGTCATTTTTGTTTAATGAACATTTTTTACCCCCCGACATGTTATCGGCTTCTCCTTTTGGTTTCCCTTTAAACACACACACACACACACACTGGGCCTAAAAAACAGGCCCCCCCCAAAAAAGAAAGAAAGAAAAGACAACGAGCCCGCAGGAGGCACCAAGCCAAAACGCGGGGCACGCCCCAAAAGCAGGGGCCTCATGGCAGGGCCCAAAAACAGGCCCCCCCCTAGAAAAAGAAAGAATTCAACAGCCCCAAGGACGGTACCAAAGACGCGAGGCACGCCCAAAAGAAACACGCGCCGTGGCAGGTGCTGGAGCACCAGCTCAGCTTGCCTCACAAGGCCACGCTGAAGCTGAAGGCCGGTTTTATGCCATCCGGTTCCTCAGCTTGTGGCGTTTTGGTGGGTTTAGTGGTTGGGTTTTTCCATTTGGTCCACTAGCTAAACTTCTCTTTGGCGCGTTTTGCCCAAGGGATGGTAGGACTTTAACCTTTTGCCAACGAATGGGTTTCCGTATTAAACCACTGAAAGTTATTCACTTTTAGCAGGGGAGCAGAAAGCAACCGAGATCCGGTTCCTTAGCTTGTTGGCTTTCAGTTGGTTTTGTGGTCGGGTTTCCGAACTTCACCCACTAAAACCTAAACTTTTCGCCGGGGATCTGAGGAGCCCAGTTTCTTTTTAATGCACCGAAAGTCCCATCGAGCCCACCCAAAGTGGTACCTAGGAAGCAGAAGCAAGACACGTTTTTTTCTTGCAACTTGTCATGGACGCCCCAAAGGCAGGGGCTTCAGTCGAAATTTGATTCGCCTGCGTGGTCTCTTTGGCTGTTTGTATACCTCACCCTGCACCATTCGCATGCAATGAAGCCGGCCCAACCGGCTTGACCTAAGGCCACCCCTTTTGGCGATGTCCCACGTAGGGGTTTTACGAATCCACTGGGCGCGCATGTGGGGTTGATGAAAATTTCCTGGCCCCCAAGTGGCCATGGGTGACTTTTCCCATTCAGTGGGAGGAGAGCCTTTTGATCAACAAAACGTCATAGCTCAAGTTTTGCGAACAAAAAGTCCGTACCCAAGATCGCTAGACTCGCTGAGCACGAGGAACCCTCCAAGGTCCCGATATCAACGGGGATCTATTTTACTCCCCTGGCGCTTTGAATCTCTTGGTCTGAAATCCGATATGGCCTCAAAGGGCAATTTTGACACAGTTGGCGGTTTCTCACTTGAACCCCGCGAAAAACTCAGGCCCCTAAAAGGATACCAAATCTCCCACTAACATGGCACCACCTCACAGGGGTTAGCTTCCAAGAGGAAGCTAATCTTCCAGGTGCTCTTTGACAGGTGCCATGTTCGTGGGAAGGGTCGCCTCAAAAACAAAGGCCCCACAAAGGGGTAGCCTCAACAGACGGGAAGCCCTAAACCAGGCCCAAAAAACGGCACCCTCAAAAGACGAGCCGAGCGCCCCCCGAAGCCAAGGCCCCCAAAAAGTGAAAGGTTGATATGTCCTGTATATATAATGTGTTGTTTATTTCTGTTTTTTATAAGCAACCAGACATCAAAGAACAAGCAAAGGGGCCCCCACTTGCCGTCAGCACCACATATGAGAGGGACTTGAAGCAAAAGCTCAGAGGAAAGGCAGCAGAGATGAAGTGATTCTGCTTCAAAAAGGAAACACACATGAAGGGGGGCCAAATGATTGAAAACAAATAGGAGGGTCAACGGAAATGGAGGAGGCCCACATGATTGAAAACAAATAGGGAGAGGCAACGGAAATGAAGGGAGCCCAAATGATTGTAGAAGGTTGTTTCGCGTTTCATTTTTTCAGCCTGCCTCTTTTCAGCGCCCGGGGCAGAGGCTGCGGCCAGATTTACAACCTGCCCGTTCAACTGCACAGGCAGGTTCATTTATAAAAGGAATCAGAAGGCAGGTTGATATGACAGTTCGCTGCAAGGCAGTCTGATATCAGAGTTGATTAGATGATATGAAAACGCGAAAGAAGCAGGACCGAGATCCTACCCCAAGGTGTTGGGTGGACAATGGCAGTGCTGAATAAAAAGAGATAGGGGCCCTTGGCAAAAGCGCCCTGTTTCTTCTGCTTGCAAGTTCGTTCAGTAGTCGAGGGATCTTGGTTTTGTGCCGGCATTGCCATGTCTGCTCAACTCCTTGGGGAGTAGGAGGTGTTGAGGCAGTTATAACCAACAGCTTCTGTTTGGGCTTGGGAAACGCCATTGCTTGATGGCCTCCTGGTATTTTCTGTCACCGTGTACTCTTGGGAACCGCCATTCCTTCCCTCCTGCTATAAATGTCACCGTGTAGGGTCAGCCGGACTTGAACAGGCTTGGGAAACGCCATTGATGAAATGTGACCGTGTATGACTCGTGAACGAGCTTGGGAAAGTTATTGCCATCTGAAGCTTTTTCGCATCAACCAGCACACCATCAGCTCCATGCTCTCACCTTCTGCAATGGCTGCCCTCCTCATCTCACGCGCAAAGGAGGCAATCAAGGCTTTGCAGGCTTTGGGGATCTAGCCATGTCCGATGACCCGACCCCGGACTATGTGCTTTGCCTTTCGTTCAGCCTTCCTCTAGCCATGTCCAATTATTCAGCCTTCCTCTAGCCATGTCCAATTACTCTGTTCTGGATAACCTTGATGACAAATTGTTCCAGGAAATTGCCCATTTGGTTAGCCACGTCAAGCAGATCCAGCCTGATGACCATGTTTCCAACCCATGAAGCGGTGGAGTACTTGAAGGCTCACCACGCCCGCATCGGGTCCCAAAGCGGGCTGATCATCAGCAAGGCTGAAGCCTTGAGAGCGCAACTGCTGGCAACTAACACGGACAGCTTTTTCGCTTCCCTGGGATTGGCTCGCGTTCCTGAGCCGGGAGACAATCAGTGCCTGTTTCATGCCCTGGCTCGATTCGAAGGCCTTTCGGGTAATCCAAATCAACCTTGTCCCAATTTTCTTGGTTTTCAACCTGCCTCTGAACGGCTCCCTGTCCTTCTCGAAGCCCCCTTTCAAGGCTCAGAAGCCAGCGCAACGGGCGCGAAACTGCTTGACCACATTGCTTGCAATGCCGACACGTACTGGCACGAGGTGGAGCTCTTGTCTCCGGGCCACATTCCCGACTACGTGGAAGGCATGGCCTCCCGCAACGCTTGGGGTGTTGAGATGCAGGCCTGCGCAGTGTTCCAGCGCTCCCTGCTTGTGTATGGCATGAATAGGCACACAGGGTTGTACCAGTTTGAGACCTCCTACAACCCTGTGGTTGGAGAGGCCTGGAAAAATCACACTGGCATATGTGGGGGCCAACCAATATGATGATGCGATATGGCCTGCTCAGAGGACCGGTGGTCTGCGGGTCATGTCATGTCAACCATCAACCTTCCCCCGCCCTCGTTTTAGGATGTGCCCGACGTGAAGCCCGCTCCCATCAAGAACCCAAAGCCAGCTTCCAGCAAGAGCTTGAAGCCAGACGAAGCCAGACCCCAGCAAGGGCTCGAAGAGGAAGATGGGATACGACTTGTCTGGCCGCACCGCCTTCAAAAAAGGGGAGGCCCCCAAGAACAAGCGGTCCCCGCCAAATGAACCGAGCTGACGCTCCTAAGATTTGCAACGATGCAACTCTGGATCACTTCCTCAGCCGCAGTGCCACAGTCCAGACGAAGTTTTACCGGGCCGAGTCGCAGGCACGACTGTGCAAAGAGATGTGGGCCCTGGCCAAGCCGCCCGGGGCTCGCAAGAAACGAGAGCCCGCAGTGGATGTGGACTAAGGTGGGTTCCTTTGTTTGGATCTTTATTCTGACCATTATGAACCTGCTTCCAAGTTCAATCCTCATCCTTTTCAGTCTGCTCATTGTGTTGTTTGATTGTGTTTTCTGGCGAGGATCATTATGAGCCTGCCAACACTTGATTTATAGAAATGGTAGTACTTGAATATATATATATATATGTGCGTGTGTTGGCCCCCCTCATTTCTGTTTCCTATTTGCTTTCAATCATCTGGGCTCCCTTCATTACCGTTGCCTCTCCCGTTTGTTTTCAATCATTTGGCCCCCCTTCATGTGTGTTTCCTTTTCTGTTTGTTTCATTGAAGCAGAATCACTTCATCTCTGCTGCCTTTCATCTGAGCTTTTGCTTCAAGTTTCTCTCATATGTGGTGCTGACGGCAAGTGGGGCCCCTTTGTTTTTTTCTTTGATGTCTGGTTGCTTATAAAACAAAAATAAGCAATACATTACATATACAGGACATATCAACCTTTTACTTTTTGAGGGCTCCCATTTAACATCATCCTTACTTCCCATGTGGTGGAGGCAGTACACGGGGAAAAACAGGGCCTCAAAAGACGAAAAGCCCTAAACCAGGCCCCAAAACGGTACCCTCAAAAGACGAGCCGAGCGCCCCCGAAACCAAGGCCCCCAAAAAGGGGTAGCCTCAAAAGACGAGCAAAAACCAGATGGCGCTTGAAGCAAAGCATTCAGGTACATGATCTGGAGCCAGAGCAGCAGCTGCGGCCTCAAGTTTTGGCTGCGGCTCAACCTGTTTGTTCTTTTTTTGAGACCGGGTGTTGGTTGGTGGGGACGTGATGTTAACATGAGAAATGCTACAAAACACCGTGTTTTACGGTGTTTTCTTTTGTTGTTGGGGCAAACCCAGGGGTAATGTTGAAGCAGGATTTTCATAAACCGTGTTCCCTGCAAAAGTGGTCTGAATCCAACCACTAAAAGGGGACACCCCCTTTTTTAATCCGGGGTTAACAGTACTCTGAGATGTCTCATTGTAGAAATGCCTGTAAGACGAATTGTCTTTTGGGAGGGGGTATGACCGCAAGGGTACTTCAGACTCTTTGAATGCATGGTTCTGGCTTGCAGGATTCCCATTTCTCGATGACAGAGTGGTTGCTTAACCTCTCGTTTTTCACAACGTTGCCTCATCACCTTTTGGTTGAACGAGTTTCAAGTGGCGTGTCCTGGGATGATGTTTCCAGCGGGATATGGATTCACCCTGACCAAAGGCCTGGGTTTAAGTCAGCCGAAAAGCCGTTTCGGTTCCCGAGGTACTTGATCCGGGTATCTCCAACGAGCCCTGCCGGGTGCTGAGTGGCAAGTGCCACGTGAGTGGCGTTTTGGTTTCCTTTTGGTTATGCGGCTGACCGGATCTTTGGACTGGCTGACCTTGTGGTTGAAACAGGAACCGGATTTTTTCTTAAGTGGACCCAGACAAAGTGAAAATTTGTGGAGTGGAACAGCAACCACTTAGTGTTCACTCGGGCCAGGGGATGCGTCACGATCACATTCGTCACGATCCTTTGTGAAGGTTCCAAGTAAATATGTCCTAGCTTAAGATCTCTCTCTCTCTCTCTCTCTCTCTCTCTCTATCTTTTTTGTTTTGTTTTTGTTTTTGGTTTCTGCTCATTCTCAGGTCTCTAGAAACAAAGCAACGCTGTTTTTTTTGCTCATTTTCGCAGCAAAGTCTCTGGTTTGGCTTGGTGGTTTGGCTTCTGCTTTGAAGCCCTGGTTCGTGTAGAGGGCCACATGGGAACCGTCCCTAAGCACCAGACCACCAGGCTCCACACCAGGCTCCAAAGCACCAAACCACGACGTAACGAGGAAAAGTATCTTTCTCTTTTGGTGGTTTGGTTTGGTGGTTTGGATGTTAAGGGGGTACCTTCAAACAAACAATGGCTTCAAAAGGAAGTGCACCAACCAAGCCATGCCAAGGATCCTTCTCAGCTCATTTTTGCCTCATGCCCAGGTTTTCGACGGCACCGGGCTGCCGCTGGAGGTGCGCCCTTCGCACAATGTCAGCACGCCTCGCTGGTTGTATTTTGTGTTTCGGGCCGCAAACATGGGTGTCCTTTTCCAGGCGGGTTTTTCTCAAATCTATTTCCCTTGCTCAGGACACCTATGAGCCCAATTGGTAAGCTGACCCCCAATTCATCAACCTGTCCTTTGGTTGGTCAGCGGTGAAGCCCCAGTAAAAAGGGGGGGATGTGGGACCCGTTCTGCTTGTCGCTCGTTGGACACCCCTTTGGGTGGGCAGTTCGTTGGACGCCCCAAAAAGACGCGCACGTCGCGGCAGGCATCGGAGGTGCGGCTGACCATGAGCACCCTTCCAGGCAGCTCGTGGGCAATGCTTCGTTGCTTTTTGTTCTTGCTTTTTGCGGAACTCTTTGGACAATGTCTTCGTTGAGCACCATCTTTGTTGGACTTTATATATAATCTTTTTTGGACATCTTCTGGATTTGTTTGAACGCTTTTTGGACATGGCAAGCCTGTTTGATGACTCTTCTTGAGTGCTGGGGCATTCCCGCTCGGCGGGTCGGTTTTCTTGGCTTCGAAGCAAGCCAAGGGAGCGAGCGAGCGCCTTGTGAGACAGACTCACATGCCGGGGACAATGTTGGAGAGACCGAGCATTCGGAGTTTTTTTTCACAAAAAAAACAGGTCACCTTCAATTGGCTGTGGCTCAAAAAACCGGAATTCCAAAATGGCTTGCCCTGGTAAGTGGAAATATGGACCAACACCTGCGGTTTGCCCCCCTTCTGTTTAATTTTGAGCCACACCGAATCGGTAAAACATAGCGAAGCAGGTAGCCCTCGCGTGGCTTTGGTGCGGGACACTCAGAAACCTCCAATTCAGGCTCCAAACTAGGAGGCCCGTGTTTTTTTTCTCCCCCGACTCTATGGCACACTTTTGCTCCAAGAGGGGGTGCCATGGTCCAACGGTGGTGGCAAGGGAAATAGGAGAAACCACATATGTTCTCATAGGGTCAAAGTTCTTTGGCCCTAAGATGAGGGTTCTCTGTCCACTCAGCGTGTTAAAGTAGTTGTGCTCTGAACATGGGCGGGTTACCGTTCCCCCTTGTTTTCCGTTCAAGACCAAGCTCAAAGCCGATACCGAGCCCTCGCCTCAAACGAATGGCATCGGTTTCCCCCTGTCCCCAATCCGCAAACCTGGCCTCCGCTTCACCCCTCCGGCCCTGCATGAGTGTTCCAGCCACCTAATACTGTGGGTGGACGAAATCCTGCACCACTTTGAAACCATGGGAAACCATTGCTTGTCGGAATTTACAGGGGGAATCATCATTCTAGGATTTCTTGGGTGGTGCAGGATTTCGTGCATCCACAGTAGGTTACAACTGTTGCAACCGTGGTTCCTGGGCTAACTAGGGTGATCGTCGCCTTATATCCACGACTAGAACCGACTCAACTCGCGTTGAAGATCGCAAAGTGGGTCTGATTTTTTTTTGAGTTGGCTTACCCTTTTGTCTGACTCTTACCACCGGGAAATCCCACCACCCACCCCCACCCCACACCACCCTCACATTTCCGGCGCCCTGTTTGGAGCCCCCCCCCCACACCTCCCCCACCTCCCCCCTACCAGCCCCCCCAACCCCCCTGCCAGCCCCACCAACCCCCCCCCCCACCCACACCCTGCTTGGACCTTCCTCCGAGCCTTGAGCATCGAGCCTCGAGCGGCCTCGAGCGGCCACCTCGAGGCGTGTTCCTGGCCCCGCAGCCGCCCAACCCGAGCCTCTGGGCCGCCAGCTGCGCGGACCGCTTCCTGCCCAGCGACTTGCCGGCCGCTGGGCCGCAGGCTCCTGCCCGCCGAAGGGCCGAAGGGCCCTTCGGTTTGGTGGCCGTGGTCCCCTTTCCTTTTCCCCGCTTTTTTTTGTTGACATGATTTTTTTGTTGACATTTTTTTTTCTGACCACCTTTCTGGTTTTTGACCATGTTGGTTTGAATTTTGACAAGGAGATCCAGCAAGGAAATCCAACATGCCTGTTGTTTGGACCATTTTTTTGTTTTACAACATATTTATATGCCTTTTTGTTTGACCACGTTTTCATTTGTTTTTCGACAAGGAGATCCACATTGTTCGGGAGAATTCCGTTTTGGTGTTTTATTTTGTTTGTGACCATGTTGGTTTGGGTATTTAGGGACATCCCCATTTGTTTTGGGGGCAAATATCGGGTTTTGCCTTGCTTGTTCGAAAGTCAACTTGAGACTGTTAGCATTTTGGCACTTAAGACTAGTTATTTGGATGTGTTTTTTTTAAGGCCCATGTTGGTTTTAAGGGAAACCACATTTGAACACTTACCAACGACTTGCCGTTTTGAATTTTGAGACTTGTAGAGGCGAGCGCCACTTTTCTTGGGGGACAAATGTCATTTTGGGGGCCGCCCCGTTTTGACATATCAATGGACAGAATCCGCACCGATCGGCACTAGTTGGGATGTATGCGCTATGACCACTGGTTGATAAACCACCTTGTTTCAGAATTTCAGGGACCTCATAAGTGGTTGGTGGACATGAATCCAATTCCTCCCAAATTATGTGAACCAAAAAGCATACCGACTTGCCGCCCGGAAAATCCAATTATTTCTGTGCTTCTTTGTTGCTGGCTCGGCCGCTCTTGTTCTAGCTGATTCTTCTGCAACAAACATGCCACATGAGCAACAGTCAATATTTACTCTCATCTACTGTGGCAAAGAGGATGACGCATTCTCTTTCTGACACCGTCTGCCAAAACCGCTTGCCCAAATCGCTTGCGGTTTGGTGTATTTTCGCAAGCAATGAAGCTGAAAGGGTGTTCGTTCCTAGAGGACACAGGTCTTCCACAAAGTCCTCTGGTTCCATGTTGGGTATCTGAGAGCCCCAGTTTTTGCGGTTTTGCCCAGAATCAACAAACAAAAAAACGCACACCCGGTTCGGTTGGGTTCGCGGGCACGGTGTCATTTGGTGCGGGTTGAGGTGTGGACTCCTTGAGGTGCCGGGTTTGGATACTCTGACGCGTGCGGTCAAATGTTTCTATGGGTCAACTGTTTCTGCGCCACCAGGAATTGGAGCCACACCCCTTTGACGTCGAGAAAGTTGGGGGCCTATTTTTTGATGACTCATAGCCAAATGTTTCTATGGCCCATGGTGCATGTTGGGACGGGACATGATTTTGGGACTCACTCAACCTACGCTTTTGCCTGGTATCACACCCGCTCAGCATGCGGGAGGCCCCGGGCTCAATCCCCGGACTGTCCATGCTCATTTTCACTTTCTTCCTGCTGTCTCTGCGTGCTCTGCGTGGAGGGCTCTCACACTGACTTTGCCACACTGGCTCTCACACACTCAACTAACACTCACTGCCTTTATCACTTGTACCAGCAACAGAGACTTTGACCTTGGCGAAATCGACATGTCGTGCGGTGAGGCCACGTTTCCGATCCTCCAGCGGCGGCCTCCTCCGATGATGCTCGGCGGCTCGAAGCAAGTTCAGATTCGCCGGGCGAGTTTTTTGAGACCGCTCGGTGCTTCGCTGCCGTCCCCTTGGGCTTTGAGGTTTTTAGTTGGTGTCGTAGGGGTTTCTTTTTTTTTTAACCCGCCAAAAGAGCAACTTTTGGGCAAGGGAGCTGAGGAGAGCCCGGTTCAGAGATGGGCTTGTTTCCAACTGAGCAGTGCCCAAAACCCCACAAGAGCCATTGTAGATGGTTCTATCGCTTATGCGTTTTATAGCGAAGCCCATATGACCCTTACAACCATTCAAAAGGAAACCAAAAGGAAAAGCGCAATCCATTCTGGGGGTTCAAATCCTCTTGGACATCACCGTGGTCATTTCGTTCGGGGCCGTGGGTTCAGGCCCCCACTAGATCCACGTGCGGCCCTGGACCACATTGCTTGTCCCCACACCTGAGACAGTCGGGTGGTACTTCTGGTTTTTGCGGGGAATTTGGGCATGAGTTTCATTCAGGGACCGACATTTGGGTTTTATGTCCACCAATCACTTTCCAGGAGGTTCCTTATGGAAATTCATGGCGACATATTCTGCATATGTAGTTACATGTGGCTTCAAACATGAGCAGGTCGGAACGTTGATCCAGACGCGGCATTGCAGGCGGGACTGATGAGTTGCCATTTGAGCCACAACCGAGACCCGGGTAAGCAAGCTAGTAGGGAACAGTCCCCACCAGGAAGGTGGTCTGGGTAAACTCCTCTAGTACCAGGTTTTGATTACGACTCATTTTCTGATCATATGTTTAGAGACGCTGGTTGCAACCTTGCCATGGTCTGCATATTGAAATCGCTACGCGATCCGCCGACGCCATCTGTGGTGCGACGACTGCCGCCACTAACTGCCTATCCCTCACATATGCTGAGAATGCGGAGGATGCAGCCAGACTGCATACCAGGCCGGACAGAATGTCCAAGCTTCGGACGCAACAAATTGACCAAGTATTGGGGATGGCGGGGGTGCGAGGAATGCTGGGAATGCAGGGAGTGCTGGGATGCAGCGTGCAAAAAACCAGCGTTTCTTACGATTTCCCCAAAGTCAACCATCGAAAAAGGATGACAGCAACCCCCTCCAAATACCCGACATATAGACTTCAACAAGCACAATAATGCTGGAGATGTCGCGACAACTCTATAGTGATGGGGGAATTCGACAAGAAAACACATCTTTTATTTTAGCAGCTGCTTAGATCATTATTACACTTGCCCCTGCCAACACCACAAATATGCCAAATCCAACATCGCTCAAAACAGAACAACACGATTGATATCAGCAAAAAGAACAAACAGACCACATGCCGCCAAGATGGCTTGGCCTGAGAATGCTGGGAATGCAGTGCAGATTCTTGCCACCGTAACCCCCCCCCCCCCGGAACCTAGGCAAAGCGAACGTTTTTGGGCGTTCGAAGACCGAAAGCCTTCGGCTTCAAAAAAACAATTCCGAAGGAAGAGCAAGTTTCGGATTGGGCCATATGCTCCACTGGCGTCGGAGGATTTTGAGGTATCAAAGTGGGGGATTTGTTCCTTCCCAATGCGAGACAGTGCTCATTTGCCCACGCAGTGCGGCAGGCAGTTGAACGCTGAGGTGAGACCCTATTAAAGCTTTCTGGCCAGCCCAGGACGCCAAAAGCGAAGAGTTCAACTTTTTTTGAGAGCACTTTGGCAGCTGCCACCCTCTACGAACAGCGCCCACAACTTGCATTGGCCATTTATTTGATGCTTCTACTGGCTTGGTAGGAAGTATTGTAAGGCCTGTACAGACGTACAACATGAATCTCAGAAGAACAAACAGTCGATGGGTTTCGGGGATGGCTACGCCATGTATATAGATGAGCCACAGCGAAACAAATTTTTCCCCACGACTCCAGTTCCCGAGTTGTTTCGCAGTTCGGCGGAAGCCTCCTTCCACGTTTTATTTAATTCAATACCTGACGCCCGCCAAATTCCCAAAAAAGGACAGTTAGGGGAACCAACCGCAAACCAACAGTTACACTTTGCTGTTGCGATAGGGAATGACGGAGACTGGGTTTTGGGAATGAACCTAGGGATTCCCTTAAAGGAAAAATAGGGGATGGGGTCATTCTATCTCGTTCCATGCCTATCGAACCAACAAGATCACGAGGGCTCGAATTTCAAGAAGCTGTGGCGCCTATGAGGGTTGCGCGAGGACCAAGGAACCTGTCTGAACAGGCTGCCATCCCCGAAAGATCGCACCGCAGGGGTCTGAGTCTTTTTTGGGAGTCTCAGTACTTCGTATTTTTTGTGGGTTCGGGGACACCGCCGACAAATGGCTTCGGGTTTCCTTTCGGTGTCCCATGAGAAAACCATCACCAAAGAATACCCCGAGAAAAGACACACAGCCAAAGGATCGTTCAAAGCGACACACGCAGAATTTCGGTTTCCCAAGAGAAAACCTACCAAAGCAAAGGATCCTTCAAAACGACGACGCCCCACTCCTCCCGACTCGCCGCGCCCAGCCAGCGCGAGCGCCGCCCATAGCACACGCCCCAAGCGAGCGCGCGCCGCGCATAGCCAGGCCTTCGTCTGTCCGATCACGTCCACCGAGGAGCTCGGGCAGCACTGGCCTATTACTCCAACCCAAGGTTGTGGGATCAAGGGGTTTATCCCCACTTCTGTGATACCCCTCTTTACATGGCGGAGTAGTCTTTGGGGACCTTTTTCTTGTATCACAGAAGTGGGCATTTACAGCCCTGCCAACCAGCTGAAAGCTACAGGGGGGTGGTCTTGTTTTTCAGGGTTTCTTCTTTTAAGCATCCCCTTTTTTGGTGCTCCAAGCTGGTGGTCGGTACCTTCTTTTTTTTGGTGGTGGAAGAAACCAACAGTTCAACCACCTTCCGGGGGGGGGGGGGCGTCTGGGCGTCTGGTCTCTGGCAGATAGGCTCCGGGGTGCTTCGAAACGGGCAGCTTTCAGGGAGGCTTCAACATGAGATTCGCTTCCAGGGCGTTTCCGGGGCCGGGGATGCAACATGGGCTTCCTTTTTCACTGGGACCGCGGGAAGAAGCGTAAATGCATGCAAATTGCCCTTGGTTTGTTTCTTGAGGCATCAGGGTTCTACCAGAGCTCAACTGGAGCTCCGAGATGTCCAAGTCGTTGACCCAGGGAATTCGCATGGAGCAACCGAAAGGCGATGTTCCAAATCCGGAAAGGCCTGTGAAGACTCAAGTTTTGGTCCTTTGGTCCACATTTCAATTTTGGTCGCCAAACGTGGGCGTAGCATCTGTGGTTTTGGCTTCCGAGCCACAAGAGACACCCTTATAGAAATGGGTATGGGTGAAAATAAAACCACCAGGGGACCGCAGGTTTTAGTCTTTGGTTCCATTTACCAGGGTTCCATTTTCGGTGCGCATTTTTGAGCCAAATCGGCAGCTGTGAAAATCCGCCCCTTTCCTTTTCCCGGATCAACTGAAGCAGACCCCCTCTGCCGATTCGATTGGGCCAAGATTCCTTCGAATTTCCTTCGGCTGGTCCGGATTCCTAAGCTGGATCGGCTTAGATCTTTAGGGTCAGAAAGAACCGTTGAGCCGAAAAGGAGGTTTCGTGGCGTTGAGTGGGGGGGGAAGCATCGTGTGTTTGAATTAATTAGAAAAGAGCCACAATCAAAACCTGGGTAGATGAAGGTTAGTAAGGGACAATCCCAACCCAAAATAGCTGCGGCCGCCTTCTTAATTCTTGAAGCATGGTTCTGGGTCAACCATTTTAATACCGGGTTTTGAGCAAGTGACTCAAAAAAGAGCCGCCCCAAACTGGTGGGGAAATGCTCCCCCCCAACGAAAACCACAGACAACCCAACTGGTTGGCCATGACTCTTTGATCAGGAATCCACCTCAGCGTGTGCTGGACATGAATCTCCAGCTGAATGATATGCACCCAAGGTTTTTTCTTCTTCTTTATATATATATATATTCACCCAGCTTCCAGCTTCAAGGAGCGTCCTTCCGCCCCCGTTGCTGCGGTTTTGAAGACGCCAGGGACTTCCTCAGCTTCTTCTTCTCGCCCGCCAAGGCGGCGGATTTTTGTTTTTCTCGGAGATCCAGGCGATCCATGGCCCCTGAAAAGATCACATGGAAAACGTGGCCCTTCTGGACCAGAGTCTTGGGTTTCTTTTACAGGGGGGGCCCTTCTATTGGACCTGAGTGGGCATAGGCCAACTCGTGCGTTGTTTCGGATGCGCTTGTCCCTTGTTTGAACAAACGATTTGTGGGTTCGCGGGGGTCACACACCTGGGCCATCAAGGGCCGTGAATCGCTTCTCGTAGGGCCAGAAGCTAAGGTAGCGGCAAACGCTCGTTACTTCCTGGCCACTTGCATCTTTGGTCCATTTGATTTTGAGGTCCCACCACTCCTGGTGGTAAACACAATTGGACAAACCCATACCCGCCCGTTGGCTCGGAAGCCCTACGGCTTCGTCTCTCCAAGCTCGCCGGACACCGATCTTGGGTCAAACTAGGCATCGGATTTTCAGGTTCTTGTCCTTGGCAAGCCATTTGCCAGGGCAAGCCATTTTCTTGACTGCTATTGGGTTGGATCTTTAGACTTTAACTTTTTGGGAAATAAAGGTGTTTTCCACTAAACCCACAAACAGTTACACTTTTTGCTGGGGGGTCAACACCAATCAAGTTTTGGGCGCCGAATTTTTGCCCCCCGGCCATTTGATTTCGAAGCTCTCCGCTTCGGGCCGCATCACCCCTCGGGTTGAAGCAGAAAACCCCTCGGGCCCATGTGACTCGGCCTGGGAGTCCTGCCAGTGGGAGGACCATGGACTCGTCGCAGGAGTTTTGTCAGCCACATGGGGTTAAGGTTAAGGATCCTCATCTTACCGCAACTTTTCAACTTTTTGGGTAGCATGGGCTATATATATGTCTGTAAAAGATTAACTTCCCCAGGGCTTGGAGTTTTAAGGGGTAAGTCATATGGGGTGACCCGTTGAATGGGTTGGTCTTTCGGATATTACACACATGAAAATGTTCGGTTCAAGCGATCGAATTGTTCGTTTGGGAAGGACACCCAAATCTTCTCCAGGAGGGGTTGAGACCACGATTTTGGGGAGACTTTTGTAAGGTTGTGCCGTGTTTTTGGTTTGGGCACACAGCTTTGTGTGGTTTGAACGGAAAGCTTAAAAAAACATCACCCCTTTTAGGTCCTTTCCAATCCCTTTGATCGCTTTTGTCCGGTAGGTGAATTATAATCATTTTTTTTTAAAAAAAATAAATAAATAATATGTTTGTTGGAAAGTGTTGATATTTTAGGAAACATAAACGAATAAAGGGCCTGTTTCCATGACAGGAGCCAATGGACGTGTTGACAGGCAGACGACTCCATCCCAGGGCCTTGTGCCAGACGCAGTGCAAAGGCAGGACTCGACACAAGCGCGGCCGGACTTTGGAAGCCATCCCAATTATAGGTGTCCTTTTCGGTTGTTTGGTCGAAACATCGATGGGTTTCCTTGGTTTTTCTTTGGTGGTTTAATCATCTACCAGGGAAGCCCATCTATTTCCCCTAAAAGGACACCTATGATCCCAATTGGTTGAAAGCTGACCCCGGATTCACAAACCTGCCCTTTTGTTGGGTGACAGTGGTGAATACACTGAAAGGGGGGATGTGGGGTTCTGCTTGTGGGTCACTCGTTGGAAACCGAAGCGTCTCTTTGTGGGGGAGAATTTTCTCAGGGGTTCCATGGTTTCTTGGGTTCCATAGTTAATTGGCAAAAGGGTAATGGTTTCGGTTTTTGAAGGTTTCCTTCTGGTTTCCATGGAAAACCGACCCAAAGGTCGGGAAATGGGTGCCTACAACAGAGAGGACGAGTCGCAATCAGTATAACGCGCTGAGGTCTTAGTCACGCACTTTCCAGGAACGCGCGTCTCGTGGCATTTGCACGGATGGGGACACCTGTGGCACAGAACCAACTCCAGCTCGAAACACCCCACGCCAAGCCTCACACCTCCCTCATGGTTCTTTGTTTGGAAGAAGCAAAACCTGATTGTCAAGGCGAGAGGGCAGTGAGTGGATTGCTGAACAGCAATTGAGTTGCACACGCCCACCCAGGATGGATAGATAGACAAGTAGATAGATACATGGAGAGAGAGAGAGAGAGAGAGAGAGAGAGAGGGAGGGAGGGAGGGAGGGAGGGAGGGAGGGAGGGAGGGAGGGAGGGAGGAGAGAGGGAGGTGGTAGATAGGTTTGTCGGTCAGTGGGAAGGTCGGTAGGTGAGGTGCCATAGACAACAAGTTAGGATTAGATTGGATCAGATAAGAATTGACTAGATCAGATTGTAGCGGGAAGTTGGAGGAGTTCAGATTAGATAGATAGACAGATTAGATTAGGTCAGATCGGACTCGACTGTTCGGTGGAAGGCAGGTAGGAAGGCAGGTAGGTAGACAACTGGATAGATAGGTGGACAGATGTACAGATGTGTAGACAGACAGGCAGATAGATGGATAGCTAGACGGGCACAAACAGATACACAGATGAACAAGTAAGGCCCCAAGACCCAAGTTGCCACAAAGCTCGTCAGGGTTGACCAAAGACCAAGTACGGGTCAATATTGGTAGCCTCAGTTGTTCAGTGGCACCCTTTTCCCCCCTTTTTTTTTGGTGGCTGCCCCACTAAAAATGGTCTTCTTCCCCAATAAGGGTTCCCTTTTTTTTCCACGGTCACTGAACAACTGAGTGGCCATGAGGGGCACGTAGGAACGCCCGGGGGAGACCTTGCAGCCCTTGGGCAGATTCGCTTGGCGGCTCGGCCGGCCCTCAAAAAGGATTTGGGGGTTGCTCTGAAATAGATGTTGCTCTCAATAGGGGTCCCCTCAAATGGTTGGTTCCTTTGGGTTGCACTTCAAATGCCAACCAAAAGGGTACTGTATTCCACCCTTTTCAAGCACTCCCCAAGTACGAAGCACTTTTTTTTGGGGGACCTCTTTTGTCTGGTGAATAGAAAGGACTGAAGAAGACCTCCCCCCCACCCTCAGCCCCCCACCCTCAGCCCGCCTCCCTCAGCCCGGCTGCATCCGTGCGCAGGCTTATCCCGGCGTCGTCCTTGGCTCCTCCAAACGGGAGGTGAGGTACAGCGAGGTGCCCCTCTCGTTCCAGGCATCCAGGCCAGAGGCTCGAAGTGGTCGGTATGGGAGGTGGGGGGGGGTTATCTCCTGGATTTTTGGGATCGACCTGTGACTCTCTTTTTTGTAGCAGGTAGTCGCTCGTTTTGGAACACCGCACAAAAATTGAAAATGCAATCAGCAATCATTTTCCAGCACCTAGTTTGTGCTTGAAGTGGTTGATACGGCGATTTCTACATGGCCGGGCCCGTGACGTGGATTCAAATTTCAAGGTGAGCCACAACAAGAAGCGCAGCACAGCAGCTTTGATGAAACGGTGCCTCTCTTTGGCCAAAAGAAGGCCCCTACGGTGGATGGACGAAAACCATTTCGCACCACCTAAGAAACCCTGGAATGATGATTCGCCTGCAAATACCAACAAACGTTACGGTTTCCCATGGCTTCAAAGTGGTGCGAAATGGATTTCGTCCATCCACAGTATGTTTGGCAATCCTTCCAAGTGAGTCTGTATATGAATCACAGCATAGAGTGAAGGGCATGACCAGAGGTGAGAACTTGAGACAGCGCCACAATCAAACCCGGGCAGATGAAGGTTAGTAGGGGGCAGTTAGGTGCGGCTGCCTCATGCGTAGACCATTTTAATACCAAGTTTTGCTTGTGACTCATGTCACAATGTGAGTCAGTGACAAATTCATTGCTAGACTACTGTTGGTTTGAGGAGGACCTCAGGGGAGTGGCCAAAGTTGCAAAAAGGTACAGAACCGAGCCCAAGATCTCTAATTTTGTCGGTTGCTCATGTTGGGGGGGGGGGACGGGGTGTGTCGAAATATGGACGGTTTCTTTTTGGACCCTGGTGTCGGTACGTGCCACCTTTTTAATGGCGATACCTCATTTTGACGAGCCCCACGTTGGAGGCTTTTGTTCATGGAGTACACCTGCGTGGGAGAGAAGGTGGGCGTGCATTGCCCCGTGGAGCGTTGCTTGGCTGGAGTGAGCAGTCGCGCAGAAGCGGGATTTTTTTTTCCTTTTTCCGTCGGCCCAATAGACCACTACCCTGAATGGATTGCTTTGGGGATGTGAACCTCGGGTTCTTGCTGAAGCTAAAAGAAAAGCTGTCCCCATAGCTTCCAAACCACAAATATTCAGGTTTTGGGTGAGATGGTGTGTCAAACAAAAAATGTGGGGTTAGACACATGCCGATGGTTGGTTTGGAGAGGAGGACAAGTTTCAAAACCAGCGGAGCTTGTTCCCAAGGGTGAACTGCAATCTAAACTCCGGTGATTGAAGACTTCCACACACTTTGGGATAGATATCTCTGATACCAGGTCTTCATTTGGGTGTGTCATTGGTTTTAAATGGGGAGCGCCCAAATTGGCATCCGTTTTACTTTTGGTTTCCCTGCCACAGACAAAGGGGTACCAAGTCCAAAATAACTCAGACCAGGGTTGTGGAATCAAGGGGTTTATTCCCACTTCTTTGATACAGGTTGGAATCTCCCCCCTGTATATGGGGTGTTAGTCTTTGGGGTTAGGCCCTTTTTGTTCACAGACTCGTGGATTCCATTTCCCACAACCCTGAGCGTTGTCACAGATATCCCTTTACGACTTGAGAGGTTTGGGCTTCCCTTGGGCAACCAAACATTTTTTTGGGTTTCCTGAAGCCTGAAATCCGGCTGGAACCTGGCAGCCTACCAACTCCAAAATAACTCAGACCCATGGCTCGATGCCTCGACCCATGGCTCAGAGTCTCCGCTCAGGTCCCTCGAACCGAGCGCGGTTCCTCAATGCGGCGTCCTTCCATGCGCTCACAGCGGGAGCCCCAGAAGGAGACAGAAGCGCCAAGGGTTGACTTGCTCCCCTACATAGTCAGCTGCCATGGTGTTTGGTCCCATCGTTTGATTCCAATTCCAAACCAATGACTTTTGAAGATGAGTTTCATGGACAAACACCACAACACCAAACGACCTGCCATGCATGGTAGCTTTTCCTGTGTTTAGCAGTTGTAATGACTCACGAGCTTCAGGCGCGTCTGGGGTTTCTGAGGGTTGAGCCGGTTGAAGCACCCCCGAGCCATTTTTAGGTTCGGAATCTCCTGCAAGAGAGCCTTCTGGTGTCAAAAGTGTGGGGCAAATGTAGAATCTGCGGAGCTGCCAGAGACAGGACAATCCGCCAGGGAGCATAGGTGTCCTTTTTGGTTGGTTTGCTTACAAAATAGAGGGGTTTCCCTGGTTTAGATGGTGGTTTTTGCTCATCTACCAGGGAAACCCATCTATTTCCCCTAACAGGACACCTATGCCAGGGAGGTGTTCCAAAGCCCTGATTCTGAAGCCTTTGATCTGAGAAGGCGCGTCTTCCCGAGGGCCATTTCCCCCCTGGTCGGGCTGAAAGGGAAACCGAAGGGTTCTTTCAGCAAGTCCCGGGTATATTCTTAGCTAAACCAAAAGGAGAACGGCAGGAGAACGCTTTGTCAAGTTTCAACTTCGGACAACTTTGCTATGGTGTATCTTGAGTACCCTTTGTCCAACAACCATGGAAATGGACGTTTTGGGTCCGCGCTCCTGTCTTCCATTCGGAGGGAGGGTATGATTACACCACCATTGTTTACCTGAGTGTCATCTTCTAAATTTGCTTTGTTGTTTACCTCAGCATGCTATCTGAATTTGGGTGATGATGATACACATTTACGATGTTTGACAACCATTCTGATGTTTCTTTTTTGTTCGGGGGGTTGCCCCATTTCGGCGGTTCTAAAGGACACCAGGAGGAAAGCCACTTTTCCAGGGTGATCCCCTAGAAAGACCCCGATTTATCCCTTTGGCTTCCCACCGCCCAGAAAAGGACGGGGCCTCCGAATTTTTCGGGGGGGGGCCGGCGGTTTCCGCCAGGCCTTCGCCGGGCCGCGCGGCGCGCCGTCGGAAGCGCCGGGGGTCTGAGCGCCGTCGAGTTGGCCTTCCGCGTGGACGGGCCAACATCAGTCGGGGCGGTTTTTAGGGCTTCCTAAGGCGCAGGTGTTTGGGGGCTCGTTGACCAGGGCATGCCGGGGTGGCATTCTGGCTTCTGGCTTTTCCTTGGCATCCGCGCCCTCAACAAAAAAGGGCTCAAGCACTCGTTTGGTGGTTGCATCTTTAGTGCATACCCTTTTGGGTTTGCTTTGGGAGGGGGTGGAGGTTCCCCGGTGTTGAAACAATGCCTGTTTGTATTTGTGTCACATCCTTCAGCTTGCCGCTTTGAGCATGTGCACATGTGCTTGCACTCAACCTGAAATACAATGGCCATGCGTCCCAGGCTTGTCATTTCAAACTCGCCTTGGAAAAAAAAACAAGATCCCCCCCAAAAAAAAGGCAAGATGGGGGAAGAAGGAACAGAAACAGATCCTCCCCCCTGGTTGCCCCCGCGATCCGGATTCCCTCTCGGCTGGATCCGCGGATTTGGGAAGTTCCTCGTCCCGGGCCAAAAGGAAACCACGGATTTTGAGGGGTTCTATGTTAAGACTCACCCAGGAAGGGTCCTTTTTTGGTACAAGCATTGCCGCTTCATCGCTATCCCAAGGATTTCTCTTTAACTTGCAATGTTTGGGTGGAAACTTCTCAGGCGCAAGCCGCGGTTGATGAAACACGGGTGGTGTTCCATTGATGAGCCCCAAAATGTGGGGCAACAGTCCCCAAATAAGCCGCAGCCGTTATGAATCCGGCCTGCGTCGACATGGGGTTGTCTCCAAATTAGTATACCCCCAAACATATGTTGATTCCCAGTGGTTTCCTCAAAACCAACCATAAAGAAATTCCTAGTGTTTTCCCTTTTCAACCTTTTCAAAACCAACCACAAAGGGGGTTCCACCCCCAAAACAATCGGCAGTGGCGCGCAAAAATCCGCGCGTAGGCTCCACTCCTCGGTGGTCGTTTCAGTCCACGGCATCGCGGATCACGAGCCCATCGCCGGGCACGAGGCCGGATTGCGGGGGTTGGAAGCGCGTCGGCTTGAAATGGGTGGTCACGGATACGCAAAAAAGGAGGACCGCCTCCCCGGAAATGGGGTTTGTCTTTTTTTGGGGGGGGGCCCTTTTTTGGAAGACACAAATGAACCATTTCCCCACTACACTCTAAAAGGGAATCCTCCTTGGATTCTTTACATGGTTTGCGTCACCCAATGGTCCCGTGTTGCAACTAGTTTTCCTCCTACAGGCCGCCGATTTTGGAGCCTTGTGTCAAGGTTCTATTTTTTGGCCACAAAAGAATGTAGTCCACCGCAGGGGCAATCAAAGGATGGATCCTGGGTAACCTTCGCATGAACTGGAGCCTGGGGAGCATCCTCAACGTGGTTGTACATCATTCCAACCAGGTCTTTATCTGCCCAAGTGCCCATCCAACTCAAATGGGGGGGGTGTCGTTTTTATAGTTTCCCCGACAAGGGATCGATCCGGAGTTGTTCAAAGGGACACATGGGCGTGTCTTTGTCAAAAGTCAAAAGGCCTCCTCCTCCCCTCCCCTCCCCTCCCCTGCCCCCCCTTCCGCCCTCCCCTCCCCTCCCCTCCCCTCCCCTCCCCTCCCCCTCCCCCCTGCCCTCCCCTCCCTTCCCCTCCCCTCCCCCCTCCCCCCTTTTTTGGTGATGTTGTTTATCCCCAACAACTGACAGCTTTTGGGTCTCAGCCCGGATAGGCTCCGGGCTGGTCCGGGGCGACCCTGAGGTAAGGTTCCACGAGGTTTCTACCAGGGCTCCACCAGGGCTCCACCAGGGCTCCACCAGGGTTCCACGAGGGTTCGTTCCACCCGAGGTTCTGCAAGGACTGCGGGGTGGTGCGAGCACTAAAAAGAGTACCGCATGCTGTTGGGGATATCACCTGAGCTTATTGGTTTCTCTTTAAATCCACCAACAGGAGGTACCAATCTCCAAACCAGACGCCCCGCTGCCGAGGTGGAGGTTTGGGAGATCCCGTCGGCGCGCTGGGAGCGTGGGCGAAGTGTGCAGCCTCCGGCCAAGAGGCGGGGGAGACCCGAGGTCGGATGTTCTGAAATCGTAAGACGTGTTGACCCCCCCAAAAACCAACTCCTTAGCAGTAGGGGGGTGCTTCTCCCTGGGTGCAATGTGGGGAAGCAAGAGTCAGGGGAGGTCTGACGTGGTTTGGATGTTCTGACTTCGCAAGTAGGTTACAAGGGCGGTGAGGAATATTCATTGGGCCCCCAAATGACCATGGTTGACTTTTCCATTGGGTTCCAGCCAAGAGGCGGGGGAGATCCGAGGTCGGATGTTCTGAAATCGTAAGACGTGCTGACCCCAAAAAAACAAACCCCTTAGCAGTAGAGGGGTGCTTCTCCCTGGGTGCAATGTGGGGAAGCAAGAGTCAGGGGAGGTCTCACGTGGTTTGGATGTTCTGACTTCGCAAGTAGGTTACAAGGGGGGTGAGGAATATTCATTGGGCCCCCAAATGACGATGGGTAACCTTTCCATTAGGTTCCAGCCAAGAGGCCCCCAAATGACCATGGGTAACTTTCTATTTTAGTGGTGAAAGTCATCTTTTTGTGGTTTCCCCCAACGGTCATCCCATGTAAAGGACCTTTTTGATCAAGCCCCATATGTTATAACCAGTTTAACCTGTTTTCCTTAGTAAGGAAGCCATGGTAAGTTGTAACGGCAATAAGGAAAGCCCCCAGTTTCCCCCAGCTATACCCATGGTTATAACCTATCTAAGTCGCTTCAAGATCCAAGCGATTTTACGCGGCAAGCACCTGGTTTCTAGGCTGTCGTTCAAAGGGAAGCCAAAGACGAATCACTTTCGGGTTGCTTTTTGGTTGTGGTCTCTCTTGGGAAACCACAGCCAAAGCTGTGCATGTTGGCTCGGAGACTGACGAATTTTCTGATCTCCGCAGGAGCGAACTGGAATCCTGACGGTGGCTCGAAAAGGCAACGGGTGGAATTTACCGGTGCGCACGGATCATTCGGGGGAAAAGCACCCGTGCTATTTCTTCGGTCCTTTTTCCATCTAAGAGTGTTTTCTCGGATTTTCTTTCTTTCCCTTGGTTTCTCACTAAGCAGCGACCTGCCCTGTTTCTCCCCCCATGTTTTTTCTTCTCAGAACAAAACAACAAAAACAACCAGAAACAAACAGAGAACACAACGAAAGAATCGCTCTGTCCTTCGCTTCGCAGCGCGCGCGAAGCGCAGGACGGCCAGCGCCCGCACCAACTCGGAGGGCCGCGCACAGGTGGCTCTCGAGGCGCCGACTCAGACGTGAGTCGGGGGTGGGGAGTCGTGAATCGTGAGTCGGGGGCCCATGGAGATGATTTCGGATTTTCCTCTTCGAGCAATTTTGTTTAAGGTGGGGGTGGTTGTTGGCAAAATTTGGCTTTTCATTGTGTGTGTGGTTTGTCTCAAAATAGGAATATAACTAGTCATCTATTGGGGAGGACGAGAAGGGGGATAACCCAGATGTCCTAGAACCAGGAATTTCCACAAATCTCCTTTGGCCTCCAAAAGTGGTCTGACCAGGGAGAAGCACCCCCATATTAATACACAGGGGTTGATGAATATGGGGTCAATATCATTCGGTTCCAGAAAGCTTTTTAGATGGTTTTGGTTGGTGAAAGTTGGTGGGGTTTTCATCTAAGCTACCACGAGTTCTTCACTTTTAGCATGAAGACAGCCAGACAGCCCGTTCACCTCCCAAAGTAATGAACCCACACTCAGAAGGGACACCCTCTGCTCAACCGGGGGTTTGTGAAATCTGGGTTCAACATAGGCGGGTGTTCTTTTCCCAATGAACCTCTGAAAGGGGATTCAATCCGGGGTTCGCATTTGGATCGCATTTGGTTTGACCCCGGTCGACACTCGATATCCTCATGAACATGGCCGGGTCCATTCAATCTTCCCGGTGCCGTGAGCCTTGGGTGAGGGAAAGGTAGAGATGCTGCCAGGCAAAAAAATAATAATACCCTAAATGAAGGTTGCAATTTCTGGTCCGCAACGCCGGGGGAGGGGGTTTGGGCTGTCTGAATTGGTGAAATTCATTGGAGGTTCCCCAAATGGGGGTTCGTTTTATTGGGGGCTGCGCCCCTTCAAATTGCCGTAAGGGTTCAATTTGAGGGTTTTGTGGGGAGGTGGCCGATTTGTCTGGCTTCTCAGGGAATGCGGGTGTGGGGGTTGTTTGTTTTCAAGTGGAGCCGAAGGGAAGCCGAAGCACATCTTGGATGGGAGCAAAACTCTTGCAACCATTCCGTACACACACACACACCTTCAGTTCCTGGACCTTTTTTGGCAAGACCATTTCACACCGAGGGTTGGGCGTTTTTTTGGGGCCATCCACTTCGGAAGTGCAGGGGATTCCCGCAATTTGGATCAAATGCGGGGGTCTTTCGCTGGGATCGAAGCCTGCAACTGCTGGGCGAAAATTCGTCAACTTCTCTTGGCAGCTTTGTTGCTTCCCTTGGCTCACTTTGAGAGGAGTGCTTGGGGATCCCCAAATCCGAAGGAACAAGCTGAACTCCGATCCAGTAGATTCCTGTTTGAGGGGTGGGGTTCCATATGAGTCACTGACGAAACTAGCTGCGGTCGTCTAAAGCTAAAACCTAATGTTTTGGAACCACCAGGGGGGCTACTCACTTTTCCCATGTCCTCTTGGGAAACCAAGTCATGTCGGGAGAGTACGCCGAAAAAGAGCTCCCGTCCTGTTCTTTGTCTTGCGAATCCACCGGAGACGTATCGTTTTTTCTTCGCGGAAGCTCCCGGGCCGGACGCAAGTCTTCCAAGACGGGGAGCTGGGAGCTTCCATGGAGTCGCGGGGGACTATGAGAAATGGTGGACATCATTTAGGCTGGGATTTATGTCCACCACTTTTCAGGGGGTTACCTAGCAGCCAAAAATACCAACACCCTAAGCCAAACGAGCGACAAGCGCTTTTGCAGGAAAGCGCGGGCCAGTACGACAAGGCTCGGGAGTGCTACGTTGATGGGGTGACCCTCGTTTTCAACTCTGGCAGTGTGACCATCAGAGAGGTTTTGGAAGGCGACTGCTCTACATCCTTGGTGGTTCCCAGCCATCCGGTTCCTTAAGGTTTTTAGGTTTGTAGGGCTTGGTGATGATTTCCACTAAGCCTCTAAGAGTTAATCTTTTCGCAGGGATCTGAGGACAGCCCAGTGATCTTTGCGCGTTGGTGTAAGTGTGTGTGTGTGTGTGTGTGTGTGTGTGTGTGTGTGTGTGTGTGTGTGTGTGTGTGTGTGTGTGTGTGTGTGTGTGTGTGTGTGTGTGTGTGTGTGTGTGTGTGTGTGTGGGGGGGGGGGGGGCAAAAAGTCAGTCGGTGGGTGGCACGAGAGCTCGAATTCGGAAGTGAATTCTTGGGGAGGGCTTGTCAAAATTACTCCTGGGGTGTTGGTCCCCTTTCAACCACCATTTGGAGGGGAATTTGAGGATGTCACGAAAGCACTGCTGGAGTTGTCCTACCTAAGACGCGTTTCCCAATCCTGGCATGGCGGGGCCGAAACAGCTCGGGCCAGAATGCCGCTTTTTTTTTGCCTAACACTTCCTCAGCATGCAATTTTGCCATTTTGCCAGGTAAGGCTGCGAGCTCGTTTGCCCCCTGTCACCGTCCACAGTACCTGTTGCTTGCCTGCCTTCGTTCCGCCTCGCAGTCACTTTACGGACCCGGTGAATGCCGGCTCGACGGTTCAGTGCTTCCTGCATGCAACGGGGCCTTCTGCACGACAATTTTACGAGGGGGTTCGTGTCGTTGCGGGTCTGCTTCCGCGAGCATTTCATCCAAGTGCCATCCTGGGCCCGGGACAATGAGTCTGCTGTATTTTCATACAGAGTTGACAGCATGCAGGTTGTCGTGAAGCTCGTGGACCATCCTTCACTCAACAGCTTTGGGCACATCTTCTTTTTGTCTGCAAGTTTTTTTTTGTTCTTGATTTGTTATTTGTGGCTTGGTTTGTTTTAGTTTTGCTAGGCCCTTGGCCTTAGAATCCGAGCCTCGGATTCCGCAGGGCTACGTGGTGGTCGTGAGAGATCCACAGACCGGGGAGATCCTCTTGGGGGACTTGCGCCAAGCTCAGAGCCAGTTCTGGGAGTCCAGGCGTCCCGCAGAGCCGAAAGTTCCCCTTGGGTTCTCTCCAGAGGATGGGTATGGGTCAAAACTAGACCACCAGGAATCGGACCGCAGGTTTCAGTCCATGTTTCCGTTTACCAGGGCAAGCCATTTTAGGTACATATTTTGACCCACAGCCGTTTGACATGTTGTCAAAAGTCACGTAGGGTAACCCCCAAATGGCTTGCCCGATCGGTAAATGGAACCAAGGACCAGAACCGGCGGTCCAATTCCCGTTGGTTTTTTTTTTTTTTAGACCCATACCCAAATGGAAGGCGGGCAAACCGATGAACTCTTCGTTTGTGACTTGAAGAAATGTTGGCTTGTCGGTTTGGAGCTTTGTTTCTTTTAGTTTGGGAACCCCCAAACCCTTCTTTTCCCCAGGTGTCCCTTGAAACCCACGAAAAAGAACACAAAAACCACCAAAACAAGACGGACCCGTTTTTGGGAACTCTATTCATTCACTTTCGATTGAAGACATTTCAGCGCTTTCTGGCCCTGGCATATGCTCCGAAGGAGTTAGAATCAAAGCTTACGCTTGGCTGGGATTCTTGATGGCCTGGATCATCTTCCGTCTTTTCTTTCTCCCCTTTCTTGTGATACGTTGTACTTATTTATGTATTTCTTTCTTCCTTTCTTTCTTTCTTTCTTTCTTTATTTATTTAATTATTTATTTATTTATTTATTTATTTATTTATTTATTTATTGTTTTTCCTCTTTTTTTTTGTTACACATTTACGTTTAATTGACTGCTTTATTTGCTGTTGTTTGGCATCAAGCACCTGGTCCAATAGTTTTTGGGACACATGTCTGACCCAACCCCAGGGTGCTTTTTTGAGATCAGCCGAAGGTGTGTGTGTTTCTCAGAAGCGAGAACCATTGGTTCTTCACGGGTTTTTGGAGACAAGGAAAGCATGCGGCTGAGCCTTTTGCCATCGACTTCCGGCTGTTCCATTGGGACGCTCAGAGCCACCCTACGATGGGGCCCATTGTGATGAAATCACTGCTTATAACCGCTGTTGGCCAAACTAAGTGGGTGGTGAACCACTCTCCTGTTTCTTGTTGGGCCATAATAAAGCCTGCAAACCTTCACAACCGTAGAACCCAAAGTCAATAGGTGGGCGCAGCTCCTTTGCTTTTAACCACCACGGGTCCCCCCAGAAAGGAACGTTTCTCAACGTTTTCACGTCTTTTTAGTGTCTTGATACGTGGCAAGAGCCAGCACATGCTTCATATGAGCCACGTCCTCAAAACCGATTCGGGTAGGTGAAGGTTAGTAAGCAGTCCCAACCATAAATGGTTGCGGATATCCGCCTTCTTAATCCTTTGCATGGTTCTGGGTGGATGGTTTGAATACCTGGTTTTTATTATGACTCTTTTGTATTTCTTCTCATTTTAGGGGGCAAGAGCCAAGCTATTGCTGAGCCAGTGGTTGATTCCATGTGTACTTCAATGAGGCCCCCAAAAAAAACAAGACGGAAAGAAGAGGCAAACAAAATCAGTAAAAAGAAGGTGGCTCCGTTCTGAACTCCCATTTGATAGCCAGCCTGAAAGGGCACTGAGCCCATGTGGGTTCGTCTCGAAATGGGGAAACTCCTAGAAATGGTGGCTTGCTTCCCTTGATTGCCCTTTAAAAGACAAACAAAACAACAAATTGCTGGTTTCCCTTGTCTTCCCTCTTGAATGAACCCCCTTAATTGCAGGTTTCTCCTTCATTTCCCACTTAAACACAAACCCCAACAACTTTGCACCCCTCAAAGATGCCCCAACTGGGTGGACGTCAGCCAAGCAAAAACGTTTTTCGGCCGACAAAGCGCAGGCTGCGGATGGGGAGGGCTGGCGCCAGCAGGACTTGGGGCCTAAGCCCCAGACTTGGAGCAGACCAAACCAGACGTGTGGCTCAAGATTGAAGAGCTAGGGTTACGCACAGGGTTGATCGAGGAATTGGTTTCTCCAAATACTTCTGTGATACAACTTGGAATCCCCCGTTATAGGAAGAAAATAGTCTTTGGGAATCCCTTTCTGTTGACAGAAGTGGTCATTCCCGGCCCTGGTTACGCAGGTTTGAGTCTTTGGTTCCATTTGCCAAGGTGCCATTATGGGCACCCTTTTTTCGAGCAGCCATGTGAGTGATGTAAGGGTCATATCCATGAGAGTGATGTGAGGGTCATCATATGGCCACGGGTCAGAACATCCGATTCAATCCAACCACTAAAATTGGTTCTAAAATGGGTGGTGAATTCACCTACCCCAAAATGGAGAACCATTGGTTTTGACCCACGTCCATATCAAGCTTCATATCCATCTCAGACCCGTGCGCGGTCGTTTTAGTACCTCAACCCTTCAGGTACCCCCTTAGATGGGTGTTTCTCAAAACTGGCGAGGCAATGGTACGGAGATTTGCGAAGCTTGCTCGGACAGAAAAGCAAAAAAAGAAAACACAAAAAAACATAAAAAAAGAACAAAAACCTCGCCGGGCCACCAAAGTTGTTGGGCGGTTGAAATCCCGGGTCCGACACCGCCCAGCCGTCTTGTGAAATACCTCAATGTCCGGTGTTTCTCAAAGCTAGCGACCCCATCCAGGTGCCTGGTTTCCTTTGAACAATGGTTTTAAAGGGACACCACAAGGCGAACCGCATTTGTTTTTTGTGTGTGGGGGAGGGGGGGAGGGGGTGCCTGTAAATCTCCATATGGGTGGCTCGTCTTTAAGAATGGTGCCCCATGATTGGTTTTGTTTCAAAGGGGAATCCAAGAGGCAGACCACAAATTTTGGGGGGTTCCCCCAAAATGGCGTAACTGTGGTGCTTTTGGTCTCCCTTAAAAACAAAACCAGAAAACGGGTGTGGCCAGCAAAACAAGAGACCCATCTGGAGATTTACAGGGAAACCAGAAGGATCCACCGAACAAAAAACACCACAAGACAGCAGTCAAAACCGCCAAGAGGGGTTAGGAAAAAGACATCATGGGGTTGTCGTTTTTCGAGGGTATCTCGTTTTTGTGGTTTTAAAGGTTTTGGACAGCCACAATTTTTGGATCTCCTAAGTTTTTTTTTGGGGTCGAAATATGAAGCGGGATGTGAAACTGCACATGTTTGCCTCCAAGATTATGATGGATTTTAGGGCAGAGAACATCTGATTTGCGCCAAGTTGCCGCCCCAACACGAGCCAACGGTCGAAAGATGCTTTCTTAACAAGGGCATGGGGTGCGCCCCCTTGTTTTCCCAAGAGATTTGGGCCTCTCCCAAGATCCCTCCCGGTTTCCTGCAGATTTTGACACCGAACCCTTCGTTGGCTGCGTTTGTCGTGCGTTCTGAGAACAAACGCTGGCGGCCGCGCTGCGATTGTCCATCACCACGGACCGGGCGGTTTACGCGGGGGGCTCAGAATGGCAAACAGAGTCGAGTCCGAAACTGGGCTCCTAAGTTGGGGGGCCCAACCTGCCTGCGTTGGCGAGCTCTTTTAGGAGTTATTTCGCATTTCTTTGTACATCCCCAGCTAGAGAAGTGATTTCCATGCAAATCACATGCCCCCTCCCAAAAAAAGCTCGGAAAAGACAGGAAAGGGCAGTACCGGAGGTATCATCTCTGAGGGATGGCGCTTGAGTACTTACAATCCTGTCGACTCAAATGATATGAAACCCTACCAAAATGTAGCATGTGATCCAGGAGCTATCGCGTCCGTTTCCTCGAAAATCAAGCACCCAAAATAGGGGGGTAAAGTTCCATTAGAACCTTCAGCTCGCTCCTCGACGTATCTCTTTGGAGAAAGCTGTCCCAAGAGAGAGAGAGAGAGAGAGAGAGAGAGAGAGAGCTTTGCTGGCGAAGGTGGGAATTGTTCCCGTTGAATCGGCATTTTGCGTAACCATCTTCGCAAGGGTTATCTGGGACGATGATGTGATAGAAACAGGAGTTTGTCTCTGGTGCATGTTCGAACCAAGGAGAAGCAGACCCTGCACCAGAGCGCTGTTGAATGGAGCTAGTCAAGTGACACCCTGCATATCACCCTTTAAGCTTACGAGAACATCAACCTCGAAAACTCAGTTTGCAAATTCTTACTTGAATTTGCCCAGAGAGAGACAGAGAGACAGAGAGAGATAGAGAGGGAGGGAGAGAGAGAGAGGTATCTAACAGGGATTGTAGTTTTCTTTGTATAAATCTGTGTAACTTGCAGCCACCCAAAGTCAATTGGTGTTCACACTTAAAACCTGTCTACAGGACATTGGATATTTAAAGACCTACCAAATCCCTTTCCCTGTAGCCTTTCCAGGTTTGTCTGGGCCCTCACCACATACCCTCCCACCAATTCACATGGAGCCGTTCGACCTTCGGGGTCAAATGGTCTTGGACCCCGAACGTCGAACGGTTCGGTTCCCTGTGAATTTCGTGGGAGGGTCAATCCATCCGTTTTTCCTCTAGACTCCCCGCTTCTTCTTTGAATTGGGCTCCCCATTTCCCTGTGAATTCTTCCATGTGAAAAGGGTAGTCTATGGCTACCAGCCAGAGATTTGACACCTCTCCAGGAGATTTCTGCCTGTCACATCTCTGGCTTTCAGCTGGGTGGACTCCCCGCCGACCCAAAACCCAGCAGATGGATCCTCTCGCAGCTCAGGCGCCGGGGGATGGCCTCGGCTTCATGGGCGTGGTGGCGGCCGTGGGCGCCATCTGCCCCGGGAAGAAGCCAGGAGCGATCGAGATCCATCGGAGCGGAACCACACCTCTCTCGTTTTTTTTTTTTTTTTTTTTTTTTTTTTTTTTTTTTTTTTTTTTTTTTTTTTTTAAATAATATAATAAATATATATATATATACATGTAATGTTTATTTATGTATATATATATATAATAACGCGACAGGAACAGACGTTTTCCAGTTCCGGACATCCAACACTTTGGTTGGTGCTCTCTCCCTCTTTTGTCTTCTTTTGTTTTTCCCGAGAGGAAGAGACCTTGGGTGTCCTCTGCTGATCGGTTGAATTGGGGCAAAGAAGTCCATGGGTTCCATCTCGGTTCGCCGGAGAAATCCATCGCAATTTTTCCACGTCACCTATGGAGGAGACGCGCCAGTTGCAGACATCCAAGACATTTTATTTGCTGCTTGGGTGTTCGTGGCCAAATTCGCAAGTTGCTGGGAACTTAGGTTGCCCGCATAAGTTTCCAGCAGATTTAACCTTGTGATTCGTGGGGAACACAGATGGCCAACCGTTAGCCACTTACCATCTCGGCCGAAAATCCAAGTACATGTGTTTTGGTAGGCAAGTGTCAACTGGTAGGCATGGGAGTTTTCGGGTTGGTAGATTCAGGGGGCTGTACTTCGGGCCATGCTCAAGGTGTCCTTTGGGCTTTGGGCTTTGATTTCAGCGCTTGGATGCGAAGGTCAACCCATGGCGGTGGTCAAAATTAGGTACTCAAATGGGTTGCCCTGGTAAATGGAAGCATGGACTAAGCTCTCCGATTCCTGGTGGTTTTTGACCCACACCTGGTCTTTTGTGGGGGTTTATTTCACTTGCTGGGACGGTCATGGATATCGTGTGGAACTTATTCATTCATGACTCCTGCAACTGTTTACAATGTACAAGACGTTTGCAGCTACTGTTATAGTAACTGTTACTGAGGCTACTGTTATAGTAACTGTTGCTGAAGCTACTGTTATAGTAACTGTTGCTGAAGCTACTGTTATAGTAACTGTTGCTGAAGCTACTGTTATAGTAACTGTTGCTGAAGCTACTGTTATAGTAACTGTTGCTGAAGCTACTGTTATAGTAACTGTTGCTGTAACTGTTGCTGAAGCTACTGTTATAGTAACTGTTGCTGAAGCTACTGTTATAGTAACTGTTGCTGTAACTGTTGCTAAGTAACTGTTATAGTAACTGTTGCTGAAGCTACTGTTATAGTAACTGTTGCTGAAGCTACTGTTATAGTAACTGTTGCTGAAGCTACTGTTATAGTAACTGTTGCTGAAGCTACTGTTATAGTAACTGAAGCTACTGTTATAGTAACTGTTGCTGAAGCTACTGTTATAGTAACTGTTGCTGAAGCTACTGTTATAGTAACTGTTGCTGAAGCTACTGTTATAGTAACTGTTGCTGAAGCTACTGTTATAGTAACTGTTGCTGAAGCTACTGTTATAGTAACTGTTGCTGAAGCTACTGTTATAGTAACTGTTGCTGAAGCTACTGTTATAGTAACTGTTGCTGAAGCTACTGTTATAGTAACTGTTGCTGAAGCTACTGTTATAGTAACTGTTGCTGAAGCTACTGTTATAGTAACTGTTGCTGAAGCTACTGTTATAGTAACTGTTGCTGAAGCTACTGTTATAGTAACTGTTGCTGAAGCTACTGTTATAGTAACTGTTGCTGAAGCTACTGTTATAGTAACTGTTGCTGAAGCTACTGTTATAGTAACTGTTGCTGAAGCTACTGTTATAGTAACTGTTGCTGAAGCTACTGTTATAGTAACTGTTGCTGAAGCTACTGTTATAGTAACTGTTGCTGAAGCTACTGTTATAGTAACTGTTGCTGAAGCTACTGTTATAGTAACTGTTGCTGAAGCTACTGTTATAGTAACTGTTGCTGAAGCTACTGTTATAGTAACTGCTGCTGAAGCTACTGTTATAGGAACTGTTGCTGAAGCTACTGTTATAGGAACTGTTCCTGAAGCTACTGTTATAGGAACTGTTACTGAAGCTACTGTTATAGTAACTGTTGCTGAAGCTACTGTTATAGTAACTGTTGCTGAAGCTACTGATAGTGGATCTTTTTCAAGACGTAGTGATGGTGTCCTTTGGCTTGGTGGAACATGGATGGATTCAGCCACGTGTTCCCGGTCTTTTCGTAGCATCTAATCTCTAAGGATGCCTAGGGTTCAATCCATTCCTGGGCTTTTTTGGCTTCAAGGTTTTTGGGACAAGGAACCCTGGTGCCAAAAGTTGTTGTATGTTCTGGGGTCAGAGTCTAACGGTTAGAGCTTTGTGGCCAAAAGGTGGTTTTTGGATGCCTCAGTTGCTTGTGGCTCCCTTTGTTTGAGGGGATCCCTGGTTTGATGGTCTTAAAGGGACAGCAGAAGAAGAAGAAGAAGAAGAAGAAGAAGAAGGAGACCGACGCCGTTGTGGGGGGTTACCTAAAAAAAGACTCTCCCACCAGTTCGTGGAGCTATTGGGCTTCGAAAGATGGCAGCTGCAAGGCAACATCTGTTCACCAGCGGCCACGAGCGGTGCTGGAGACGGTGCCTAAGAGCCGATGTCGGAGCATAGGAATCGGACCCCAGGTTTTAGTCCTTGGCAAGCCATTTACCAGGGCTTGCGCCATGTTGGTTACCGATTTTTGACCCACCATATGGATCTATCTGGCTATTCGAATGAGGGACCACCTCACAAGCGGTTGGTGGACATGAATCTGCGCGAAGGGCGGCACTACCCCCCAAAACCATCGCACGTGATCTGTTTTTGAGTCGGCATGTTTTTCTTTCTTTCGGGGTTTTAAAGGGAAACCACTGGGCAACCCCCGTGGAAACCACAAGGGAAATCCAAAGCGGGCTGCATTTGGAAGGCCCCCACTTCAGACAAACTTAGAGGGGAACGGGCTGATTTCAACATGAGTCTCCCAAATGGGCATGACCGGTGATGGAAGGTCGGGAAATCTGTGCTCGGAGAGTTTTACGGCTCCAGCGCGATGCATGAGGCAAGAAAGCAAGAGACCACAGACCGAAAAGGTTTGTTGCTAGCGAGCCAGAGCTGCAGAAACCAGCCCAGATGGACACAGAACGAGAGTTACTTAGCTTTTCGAGTCGCCATGACGGCTGCAATGACTCCGGAGGCCGGTAAGTTGATCAACGCGTCCAAAAGCAGGAGGTGTCCTATTTTGAGTCGGCATTCTGTCTTATTTGGAGTCGGTACCCTTTTTGGGTTTGTTTTTTTGGAAAACCAAACGACAACCACCACTGTTCGAGGTATCAAAAAACAAACATGCATATTTTTGAATGAAATTCAGGAGTAGCCCCGAAAATATCGATTTCTCAAGGGTTCACACTTTCGGGCAAATATTCCCTGTGCTTCTCTCAGGGTTCCCCAAAGGGCCACTTTAATTTGGGGTGATGTTGAACGGGGAAACATCGCTCTAGGTGCATTCGTCCAGGGTCAACAGAGGAGACTGTGGCCTACTCAACTTTCCTGTTCAAACATGGTGGACCCTCCAAAGTGATTTTTGTTCGTTTGCAGCTTTCCTTCCAACATGAGCAGCGCCCAAAATTCGAAGGGGCCCTTTGGTAGGTGGATCTACCTGGCTTTATAGGGGCTACAGCAAGGTCTCTACAACCCTTCATATCCATATCAGTAGAGTCAGCAGTCACCGGGTGAAACGGGCACATGGAATCGCACACGGGTTCCCATACAAATATGTTTTTGTTGTATTTTTTCCCGGTCCACCCAAACAAAAATGAAAAAAATAAACATAGAAAAAGGGTGTTCCTTTTGGTTTCCCTTTTAGACCACCACCAAAAACAGCACTCCTTTAAAAGCAGAGCACTTTTAGATACGGATCCTTCTTTCAGGTCTGGGACCAGCTGAAGCACCTGCGAGAAGACCGGGAGAAGCTCAAAGAGGCTCTTCGCTCTGCGGGACCCCCCCCCCAATTCGGCCCCCGGCGACTTGGGCCATGGGTCAAAAGCCAAATCGGTGACCCCCAGTGAACATCCGATTCAATCCAACCACTAAGCAAAAAACAACTCTAGGTGCCCATGGCACGGGTTTGGGGGGGGGGACCAAGAAACCCAGAAACAAACATACCCCAAAATAAGGAGGTTGCAAAAAATAGACCCCAAGTGTCCACCATACTCCCCCCCCCCCCCAGCCCCGGCCGTTTTTTTTCTTGCTGGAGTATCGTACGGATGAACAGGGTAAATGTTGGGCATTGTGGTAGGTAGGGCCTTAGGCATCCAAATGTCATGCTGATTTCAGGTTCCATTTTGGAGAACTCACTCCGCAAGGTGAAGTTCCACATGTCCATGGAACAACTTGGCTGGCAGCCTTAGGGAGTCCCGTGCAAAAGATGCCCCCTGACACATGTTTTGAAGCGATTCGCATGGGTGTCAAAAAATTGGGATACCCCGAAGACGGTGGTTCCTTTGTGCTTCCCTGGAAGACCACCTTAAAAAAATCCTGACCGGACCCACGCCTAGCACAGACCCACGCCTAGCACACCGACACCGGGCTTCAGGCTGCGGAGCGGGCGCTGCAAGATGGCGATGAGGGCGGCTTCGAGTTTCAGAACATGTTGGCCAGCGAGATCACCGACGCTGGTTTTCGCCTGCCCAAAGTGAATGGCTTTTAGTGGTTTCATACAGAAAGCCCATTAGTTGGCAAAAGTTAAAGTCCTGACATCCAAGCAAAATGCACCAAAGTTAATGTGGGTATGGGTCAGCCACCAGGAATTGGACCGCAGGTTTTGGTCCATGTTTCCACTTCCTAGGGCAACCCATTATTTTTTTTCCGGCGAAATGCCTGGTCGGGGATATTTGATGTTTCTCCAAGCAACCTCTCTGAATTGGGGGGGGGACATTTTTTGGTCTTCTCCCCCGATAAAAAGGTTTTCTTTAGCTGGATTCTACACGATCATGGATGCTACACACATTGTCCTTTGGTGCAAGCTGGAGCCCGTTATTAGGACCCGCTTGGGGTCTGATAGCAAATCCACCAGGTTGATGAATCCGACATTCAGCTTTGTCTGAGCAGGATCTGAAGGTTTCCACACTACACAAACGCACTGTGGATGGACGAAATCCTGCACCACCTAAAACTCCCTGGAATGCTGATTCCCATGTAAATACCAACAAACCAATGGTTTCCCATGTTTCAAAGTGGTGCGAAATGGATTTTGTCCATCCACAGTATGAGCTGGAAACTGTCCACAGTCTGCTGTTTGGGCGCCCCAAGAGGGGCGCGCGAGTTTGCAAATAGGGAAGGACAGGCCGCATCGTTGTTTCCTAGAGGGCCTTAGTTTCTGTGTGTCCCTTCACAACTGGGCCCTCTTAAGATTTCCTAAGCTCTGACATGTTGCAAGTACTAAACTCCCTCCAACAATCATGGAAGTGGACAGAGGGATTCCCTCTATGCTGGTAGGGCAAACCAACCATACACCCGCTGTTTGCCAAGGTTTCCCGGGTTGCCTTGCGAAGAACCAGGAAATCAGACATATTTATTGGCATCACAAAACCAATGTGGAGCCTGGAATAACAAGGTCCCCCAACATTGGCACTAGGACATGATCACGGATTATGCACCATCCTTTTCATGTTTTTTCTAAAACTTGATACATGTATGTACGTATGTATTATATATATACATGCACATACAGACAAACACTGCATGTAATTGTCTATGTGCATGTATGAATAGATGTACGTGTGTCAGTGTACAAGTCTCAGGGGCGGGAAACCCCGATCAATTCATTTGCGTAAGGGGCTGTGCCGGAACCGGAATGCCTCAGCTGGGCGCAGGAAAAGATGGAGATATACATTCGGCTGCGTAAGTGAGTGTCGGAACCGGTTTCCAACTGAGCCACAATCAAAACCTGGGTACATGAAGGTTAGTAAGCAGCCCCAGCCAGAAATAGTTGCGGCCGCCTTCTTAATTCTTTACATGGTTCTGGGCAGACCATCTTCATCCCGGGTTTTGAGCAAGTGACTCAACTAAGGAAAGGTGAGTATTTGTTGGTGGGGATGATGTTTTTTTGGTTTTTGTTTTTTTCTCATTTTTTTTTCGGGGAAATCTCGGGAGCCCTGGCAAGTGCCGGGGAACGAGCTCGAAGGAAAAGATCGAGGAGATCGAGGGGAAGTACGGCGCGCAGCCCCCGCTGCCCGGGGCCAAGAATGAGTCGACGGCGCTGGAGAAGCTGCCGCTGCCGCCGCCGCCGGCAGTGCCTGGACCGTCCGGGGACCCGAGAGGGTGAGAGATGGAGAGGGGAGAGGGGCGAGGGGAGTCCCTTCTGACCAGTTTTTTTTTGGTTGTTTTTTGTTGGGAAGCATTTTACATTCTTTGCTTATTGTGGTTTTAGTGGTTGAAATCCCCACTTAATTGCTACAATTTTTGAATGTTTGCTCCCCTTCCAGCGTCAACCAAGCAGGGAGAGGGGGGAATCCCTTTTGACAAGTATTTTTTCTCGGAGGGACCAGAGTCAGAGTATTGTGTTGATGTTGCTCATAGTGACGATATTGATCATTCTCGAAATGTTGTTGCTGGGGATGCTATCAATGGTGGGGATGTTGCAGAACAAGCCTCAACCCAGAATCCCTTGTTGCATGATGTGCCCTTTTGTTTTTTTGACTTTTGGCTGTTTTGGTTGGGTTTGCTGAGGTAGAGGCTCGGATTTCAGGAAGGAGATGAGGCAGTGGATGGACGAAATCCATTTCGCACCACCTAAGAGACCCTGGAATGATAATTCGCCAGTACATACCAACAAACAATGGTTTCCCATAGTTTCAAGGTGGTGCGAAATGGATTTCGTCCATCCACAGTTGGATCGGCCTGAAGCCCAAAAAAGAATTCGTAAAGCTATGTGTGGCCATCCGAATGCCAGGCAGG
Organism: Effrenium voratum; assembly: GCA_963377175.1. Classification (NCBI taxonomy): domain Eukaryota; class Dinophyceae; order Suessiales; family Symbiodiniaceae; genus Effrenium; species Effrenium voratum. The sequence continues at coordinate 22,385 of CAUJNA010000998.1, read as the reverse complement.
TTGCGGTGCTTGTTGCAACTGACGACTTTCATCGGTGTCTCCGAAGGGAGAATGACTCAAGAATGAGGAACCTGGACAGGTGCCCTCTGGCTGTTGAGGGTACCCTTGTTCGGGTGGTGTAAAGAGAGGACCGAAGCCATTTGCGGGTGCCAAACCCGAAAAAAAAGGGCACACAGACCACCATTTTGAATGTTCCTCAAAATAGGAGTCGGGGGGGAGGTTCCCCTAAACCAAAGACGCACAAGTCTTCGCCTTTTTTTCGTCGGGGATCTGAACCCCGAACCCCCCCAACCCCAACCCCTGAGTTGATCAGAGAATCCTAGTGTAGATGGACCAAGGGCTGCTAGGTTCATCCTGGAGTTTCATGCGCCACTCAGAACAATGGGTAGCTTAGGCTAATGAGGATGGTCCCCTGATGCGGGTTGTACTGTTTTTTGGTTTCCATGTGTTTAAACTATGGTTGAAACCATGACGTGGTCGGTATTTACCGGCGAGTTTCAAATCAGAAACCGTTGGGTTTCTCTGAACGGTGGTGCCAAAAAGAGATGAATTTCGCAAAAACAAAATATCTCTGAACGGTGGTGCCTAAAAATGGGATTCGCAACTATCCACCGTAGGTCTTTGGGGACCAAAAACGGCACGCCGTTCGTTCGCCGCATCGCCCAGCCCGTCGCCTCAAAGGCCGGGGCTTACGATGCCCAAGCTGGGCCTCATGCCAGGCAGCGGATCGATTCCGCGGTGGGCTTTTGGCTCCGTTTTGTTTTCCCCATGTCTTTTCTGCTCGGAAAAAGGGTTTGCTTTTTTTTTTTTTTGGGGGGGGGTTGAACTTGAACAAACAAAGAAAGGGAGGTGTTCTTTCTTTTTTCTCGTTTTTTCTTTTGGGGCGGTTAATTGAAGATAAACAAAAGGGAAGCACGCCTGGGATCCATCAACCCTAACCCTCACCCCTTTCTGGATCATGGGATTCCGGATCCCCTCTCAAGTGGGACACCCCCACAATGGAAGTCAGCATTCATCCTTGAGAAGACTAGGCTCGTGCAGGGAGGCTTAACAAACTTGTGCCTTCCATCTAGGGGTGTCGATTCGCGGGAGGAATCTGTAAACAGCTCCCTTCCTTGTGTTCTCAGCTTCCCTCCAAGTGGTTTGGAGGGGTGGGGGGGAGGCTTCCCAGTACCCTCTACAAAAGCCAGGGGTTCAAATTCAAATCTAAGCTACCAATCCAAACCAAGTAGTGGGTACCTTGTATTCAGGAGTTCGGCAGCCTCTGTTCAAGCTGGATGGGATGGATATAAGCTGGATTGGTTGCTTAAAAGAAAAGCCAGAGGGAAAATTCGCCATCTGTGGGTCCCCGACTAAGAAACCTGGTTTATGGTGATCCACAACCAAGAATGGTTTCAACCATGGTTTTAAAGTGGTGCGAGAAGCGGATTTCGCAATTATCCGCAGTATCTTTGGAAGGGTGCAGAATCTCTCTCGTCAGGTGAACCAAAAGAAGGTGCAAGGATGGGCATAGAATCAGCTACCATATCCCAATAAGGTTGACCCCCGATCCATAACCGCCCCCCCCCCCCCAACCCTCCCGACTTTTTTTTTGTGTTTTTGTTTTTTTCTTTGGGCAGAAAATGGTTCCCCTCCAAAAGCGGGTCTAAATCCCCACATTGCACACCCAGGGCAAAGCCCCAAGCCCCCTTTCGATCTCAATCAACGGGGCCATTTCCGACCCACAGCCCAACAGCCCATCAGCCCAACAGCCCAACAGAACGCCAAGCCCTAACCCCCGAGAAAAATGCCGAAAAAAATCCGTCGCTGCAACTCAGAACTCACTCGCCAGGGCCCAGCATCCCGCCTGGTGTGGTGGCCAGCCTCCCAGTGCCCAACCTTCCAGGCGACGTTGAACCGGTTAGGGTGGGGGGTCGGGGGTGGGGGTAGACATTGTCCTTACACAAGGCTGGTTCTTTTGCTTATCCACAAAAGGTGGCACATGACGTATCCATTTTCCGTTTTGCTTAAAGAAGGGGACAGGTTTTCCATGTGAATTGGGAGGGAATGTCCAGCAGTTTGGGAAAAATAGGAAAAATTACACCCAACGCGTTTTTTTCTTTTGCCCGCCTTGATGCCCACCATGATATGTTCCCCTCCCACCACATGGAACCGTTCGACGTTCGGGGGGTTCTGGTTTGGAGCATTTTCTTTGTCAGGGCACCGGGTCTCTGTCAGGTTTCATGTTAATTGGGAGGGTATGTCCAGCAGTTTGAGTTCCCCGATGAAAAGTCACAGCCAAATCATTCGACAAGGGTTGTGCTGTGATGATATTTCTACATTGGTATTTCAATAATTTTGGCCCTTACAATACTTTGAGTTGTTGCGATATTGTGAAGAGACACCAATCCGAGAAAAAACAACTAAACAAAAGACACATTCCGAACGGAGACACACCTACTTGTTCGTTGGGAGAAGAAGCAACGCCTGTGATGTGCCCCTTTTTTCCCACGTCTTCGCCATGCTTGCATGGATTCCCTGGCGCATCATGCCATGTTTTTTTCGAGGGGATGCGAAGCACCCCGTAGTTTGCTCCCGTGGGAAGTTTCCGGTGTGTCCTGGCTGAAGCGGCTCGTTGGATGGGATGCTTGTGATGCGCAAAAAGTAGGTTACCCCCAATTGGTGGTTTGGACTTGAAGTTGAACCATTTCCTGGTTCTTGTTGATGGTAGATGGGGTTTCCCACCCGGAGCACCTCTCAACCACCAGGCTCCAAACCAAGTAGAGGGAAGCGAGGAAATGCTGGACAACGCGCGCGCGAGAGGGCTGCTTGCCAGCGACCGCGTCGCGCATGCTTGTTTTCTCGTCACGCGGGGGATCCACACTGCGAATCCGTAAGTTGGACCCGGATGAGCAGCCTTGCAGGGCCGAAATGATCCAACCCTCGCCCACGTGCATGCGCAGGTCGTCATTTGCACCTAGACAAATGCCTTACTTTTGGGGCTTATTGGGGCTCCCCCCTCCCTCCCCCCCCAGCCCCCGTGAACCAAAAAACCCGCACTGTTTTGTTGAAGGGGCCTGAGGGGTTTGTGACCGTTGATCAGTCGAATTGGATGGGCTGCGTGTGGCTCTGTCAAACTTGTTTAGGCCCCACACACCAGAAGAACAGCAGAAAGTGGTGGGTCGAAGGGCCTCAGGTGTTGTTGAAATGTTGTTGAAATTTGGGTGAGGGAGTTGTGCTTCGTGTGAATGCTGTTTCTTGTCTTGGGAGATAATTGCTGGAGGTTGTTTGTCAGGGGCACCCTCCCCCCCAGCCCTGATTGGTGGTTTCCCGATCTCAAAACGCAGCCCATCCAATTTGACTGATCAAAGGGAACACCCTTTGAACAAAACGGTGCGTCTCTTTGGTGGTCTCCCGAGCCCAAAACGCGCAAACCGCGCGCGCGTCTCTTTGGGTTTGTTGCGCGAGGCATTGGTGCGAACATCCCCCCGGGCGTGGCCAGCGCGCTGGGCAAGATGCAGGCGGTGCCTGGCGTGCCCGGCATGCCTGGGGTGCCTGGTGTTCCTGGCGTGCCTGGGGTGCCAACTGCTCCAGGCGCGCTTGGGGCGGCGGTGAGGGTTGGGGCGGAATGGGAGGGGGTTGGGTTGCGGTGGAACTGGGAGTTGGGGTGTGGAGTTGTTGGTGAATGGGAAGGGGAAAGGCTTCGGAAGTGGAGTTTGAGGGTCATGAAACCACCAGGGGACCACAGGTTGTCTTTCACGTCGCAGGGCTTTATTTGGGTAGCTGCTTTTCACCCACAGCCCTTGCGTCACGTTCTTTGCAGAACCCCAGTTTCTGCATCGAGGGTGTTTTGTTGGGAGTATTGGCGATTCATCACTCGAAAAAAGTACACCCCCATATTGAAAAGCGGTGCATGAACCTGGGGTCATCAATAAGCAGACCCCCCCCCCGGTTGATGAAAAAGACCGAGGGGCTTCGCGGAGGGAACGCCTTTCTATATGAATCCGGGGTGAAGATGTGGATGTTTCCCTCATCTTGTGGGGTATGTGTTTTTCTCTCTTCTTTTCTTCTTCTATTTTGTGTGTGGCCGGGGGCCGGGGAAGCGGGGGTAGCCTCATATTGTCATATTGTGTGTTTGTTTAGCAGCTGTTTGGTCCGACCCAACTAGCTCGGTATTTTGCGGACAATGATAGTGTCCCCCCCCCCCCCCCCGGCAGAAATCCTTCAAATTTTGAATGTGGTTGCTGGACACGAATCCCCGCATGATGTCCACCAACCCCATCTCAGGATACGGCTCGCCCCTTCTTTTTTTTTCCGTGGACCCTTTTGTGTTGCGGTGCGGCAAAGGGACGCGTAACCGCGCGCGCGCGAGCCATGGGTGTCCTTCTTTTTGTTTTTTTTGGTGGAAAAATCGATGGGTTTCGATTCCTGGTTTACCTGGTGGTTTTTCCTCATCTACCAGGGACACCCATCTATTTGCCCCAAAAGGACACCTATGCCAAGTCATTTGCGCAGCATTCCAGAATGAATTTGTCAAGAATCCATTTGCAAATGGTTGCCCAACTCACGGTTGGAATTCCACGACCTGTGGATGGACGAACAATTTATTTCGCACCACTCAAGAAACCCTGGTTTCTGATGGTTCCCCCGTAAATTCCAGCAAAGAACGGCTTTAGCCATGGTTTCCTAGCCATCCTCAGTATGGCCCAGTTACAACTCAACTCACCAGGAATTGGACAGCAGGTTTTAGTCCTTGAATCCTACCAGGGCAAGCCATTTGTGGGTGCCCCTATTTTTGGCCCATGACCCATACAGCCATGGGTCGAAATCTCGCACCCCCAGTGAACATTTCAATCCCCAAAATGGGTTCTCACATGGGCGGTGAATTCACCTCCCCCAAAATGGTATCCCCTTGGTTTTGACCACCACAGCCTGGCCCAAGAAACAGTTCCGTCGCAGGCTTGCCGCCGGGCTTTGGTGTGGTGCGGCCGCCGGGGCCGGGCATGCCGGTGCCCCCGGTGGGCCTGGGGCCCTTCAACCTCACGCAGCAGCAGGCGCTGGAGCGCCCCGGCGGGTTGGCGGCGTTGGGGTCGGCTCCAGCGATGGGCGTGTCTGAGGAACAGTTTTTGCAGTACACCCTGGGATTACATTTTTGGGAAATGACCCAGAATGCTTCAAAATAACACGGGTTTATCCGGAAATGTGCCTAAATGGCGTCAATACGCAGTGGGTGCAATCCTAGGGTGTAATACAAAAACCCTCAGAGCGTGGGGTTTGCCCAACATGGCGAGGGGTTTCCTTTTGCTGGGCCATTCTGCATGCTCCAAAAGGTCCCTTTTGCAGGCTCTTTTTTAAAGGGGATTGAGATTTAAATGGGAATGGATTGTGTGGTATTTTTTTGACCAAAAAGGGGTTCTGCCTCCTTGCAAATGGAAACGCGGGCAAAAAGCATGTTGTCTGGCTGAATTTTGGGCCACCCCCAAATAGGGACTTGGCCTTGGTCCCCTATGGATTTTCGGTCTTTCTTCTGGTGGATTGGGTTCCTCTAATAAAAAAAAAGCGCGCACTCAAATAGAGAAATCCTTTTTGTTACTCCGAGTGCCTCAGCTCTTTGACTCATAGTTCGGTCGCGCTGGTGATAATTTTTACCTAAGCCCATTGGAGTCACTGTGACCATAGGCAAAGGTTCACCCTTTGCCAGTATTTGATACGCAAGCGGCACCATGGTTTGGAATGAGGGACACAGTTGGGCCTTGCGGTGCTTTCTGGCCTCCCGTCCCCCTCTCCCCTCACATTGTGACAAATGAGTTGCTCCTAACCCTGCAATGAATCCCGACTGTTTTTACTTTTTTTGAGGAGGGGAATCCCGGCTTTGGCATCGCCCATTTATTCTCAGTATTTTTGTTGGGGGGGGGGGGAATGGCAATGCTCGGCCAAGGTATGAAGAGATCAAAGCTCGAGACACGGCGCCTCGGCAAGGGAACTGGCTCGCGAGAAGAAGACATTTCGGCTCCCCCGCTCTTGGTTTGGAGCCTGGTTTGTTTGTCTTCCAGGGGTGGTTTCCCAGGAAATGCTTCAAATCCAAATCCAAACCAATCCAAACCAAGCAGTGGGTACCCTGTATTCAGTAGTTCCGCAGCCTCTTCCGTTGGGGTGTCCCACCTAGGGGATCCAGATCCTAACTGCGGGTTGCCTGAAGGATACGGGACTGTCTGAAAAGAGTCACCCTTAGGGGTGATGCGTTGGATTTGCCAGGGACCTTCTTTGAGTGTATTGTGTCGGAAAGAGAGGCCAAAAGGAAGCGGATTTTGGGGTCCTGAGACGGCTCCTACTAAAAAACCAGTACCCCATAGGGGAAATGCTGTACCTATGTGTTATATCTGTATATATATATATTTATATATATATATATGTTATATATATATATATTATAGATTGGGGGTGGGTCTTTGTCCGAGTATCCGAGGCTTTGGAACCAGAGGTCATCGAGCTGGTGCACTACTTCAAGATCTCGGACCGCCACGCGCGGATGCTGAACGAGCAGCTGAAGCGCCTCGGATGGATTTCCATCGGCGCACGTGAGAAACATAGCGATCGATGCAGGGTAGGGAAGTGATTCGTGCGCCTGGTGAAATAGTGAAATAGCACGTGAGAAGCGATCGATGCAGGGTAGGGAAGTGATTCGTGCGCCTGGTGAAATAGTGAAATAGCACGTGAGAAGCGATCGATGCAGGGTAGGGAAGTGATTCGTGCGCCTGGTGAAATAGTGAAATAGCACGTGAGAAGCGATCGATGCAGGGTAGGGAAGTGATTCGTGCGCCTGGTGAAATAGTGAAATAGCACGTGAGAAGCGATCGATGCAGGGTAGGGAAGTGATTCGTGCGCCTGGTGAAATAACCCACAAAGCCATGGTGATTCGTGTTTTTCTGGTGCACAAAAGCCAAGGGTTAGAAGTCTCCGTTCAGTGGGTTACTTCAGCACCCGATCCCAAGCAGGGCCAAGCGGCTCTCGAGGCCCTTTGCGAGCTCGGGCTGATGTGTGAAGAAAGACCCCGCAGTTGCCACAGGGAAATGGCTGTGGGTCAGAAAAATAGGGTTACCCCACAATGGCTTGCCCTGGTAGAAGGAAACATGGACCAAAACCTGCAGTCCAATTCCTGGTGGCTTAATTTTGACCCACCGCCAAATCAGACAGAAGGACCTTCTCCACCAGACCAAAATTGGCAGTACCCTGTGGGGTGATGCGAAAAAGAACCCTTCTTGGGGTGCGAGTTTTTCTGAGAAGGTTTCTGGGAACGGGGTGCCATGGAACGCAACTCACGAAAGACTCGGGAGCTGAAACTGCGTACTGCCGATGGACAAAATCCATTTTGCAGCGGTTGGTGAGTGACTTATCAGAATTCATAAGGTTTCATCCATCCCAAGTGCAGGACTTTGTCGATCAACAGTATCCGGAGAACTCTTGCAAGACTTTGGTGGGAATCGATACGAAAGAACGTTGGGCTGATTCTTCTTGGGTCCACAATAGGGGCCCTTTTTGGAAACAAAAACACCCACATAAGCGTTCTTCTTGCCTAACCCTTCAAAATGCGTGGTTTTCATTTGGGTATGGGTCAAAATAAAACCACCAGGAATCGGACCGCAGGTTGTCCAAGTTTCCATTTACCGGGGTTCCAGCCAGTTTGGGGTGACCCTATTTTTGACCACCACAGCCATTTGGTTCCCCCGGCCCTTCTTTCGCACCTCGCAAAGGGGGTACCCTTAAAACTTCCCCAGAATTAGTTCCCCTTTTGATTTTTACTTTTTTGGGGGGTTCCCTTTGTTTTCCACTAACCAGGCAAACCATAGGTTTTTTTTGCTGGGGTCCTAATTCCAGCCAAGATAAAAATGGCCGGGTGATCCGCGCCTTGTGCAAAAAAGGCGAAGGAACAACACCTACGAGGAGGACATTGCCTCCTTGTATGAGATCCTGAAGGGCGCGAAGAACCCAGGACTCGCGTGGCTTTCTGGTGGCAGGTGGCTCCCAGCCATGCGGGTTTCGTGGTGGCTCCTTTTGATCCACAAGTCCAACTTTTAGCAGAAAATCTGAGGGCAGCCCAGACACAGAGGTCATTTCAATCCCCCCCCGGTCTCATCGACTTTGGCTCTGGAGATCGACTTTGGCTTGGACCCAGGCTTCATCTTGCGAGGTGCGTCGAAGGTTCGTCGATGATTGACTCGAATCTCGAGACACGCCGACATGGAACCTGACGACAGGGACAGTGTGGAGGTTTTGGGTTCTGCAGGCTGTTTTGGTTCACCTGTTTGGTTCAGGCTGCGACGTGTTCAACGAGTTGTCACTGTGGGTTCGTCCTGTGAGGTGTTACTTTCCAGGAAAGCCACATGAAAGCCATGGATTTGGATTCCATAGCCCCCCAATGTGGGGTTGTATCCGTGAGTATTGGTAAGATGAGGGGCTAATGTTGACCCGGATCAATCCACCACTGCTTCTAACAAAGGGGGGGTGTTCTCCTGCAAGAGTGATGCCCCCCTACCAAGACGAGAGACACCCCCCATTTTTTTTTCAGCACATAGGGGTTGGGAAGCACTTGGTCCTATTAAGCAAGTACTCAGGTTAATCATAAGGTTAGTTTGTTTTCATAGCACTCCAGCCCGAGCTGTTGATTGGCAATACATCCGGCCCCTTTTTTGGGGGAACCGTGCCAGGAGACCTTCTGATGGCTCGATGCTCAGGATCTGTCGACTTTTCGGCTTCAGCTTTTTTTTCCCCTTTTTTTTCTTCTTCTTTTTCCGGATCGCAATGTCGAGGCCAAGGCCTTTGCGCTGGTTCCCCAGTACTAGGATGCACTGAAGGGGACACCAGACCGAGTTTGTCGTTCCAATCATGCCGGTGGACGGGCCTTACAAGTCCGAACTTTTGAGTGCTTCCATTTGAAAGGTCCCTGCACCCTTAAACTGCTGGTGCGAGAGGCAGGGAATGATAAACCATCCAACAGGTGGTTTCCCTTATTCGGGAATCTCACAACGGTTCGTTCCAACTCATTCCCTGCTGCTGGGGCAGTTTTCCCTCAAATACTTCTCCCTCGGGTCCAGGAAGTCGTCAGGGTTGTTTGAACGAGCCGCAAACTAGTCATGCTGTGGATGGATGCAAAATCCGCTTTTCGCTCCACGCAGTGAGTTGCCATGCTTGAAACCATTACGTTTGTCGGTATGTGTATGTACAGGGGAATCGAATCATTCCAGGGTTTCTCAGGTGGTGCGAAATTTTGATTTCGTCCATGTAGGGATGGCGTCCAGTTTGGTAGTTGCAAACAGGCTGGACCATCCCCTCAGATGTCGGCCTCACTATTCAGGGGGCGAAAAAAACAACTGGCAGCCAGGCGTCCCTTCCTTCCGACCTTTGAGGTCAGCATCCGCTGGATGGAGCGCGGCGTGTTCCGGGGAGTTCTGACGCCCAACCCTGCGGTGGAGAAGGTGCGCTTCAGGGGGAAAGACCGGGAAAGCCACGGCAGAAACCGATCCCAGGTTCAGTTTGGTGCATTTTGCCATGTTAGGACGTGATAACTTTTTGCTAACTCATGGGTTTTCCGTATTAACCACTAAAAGTTATTCACTTTTAGCAGGGGAGCAGAAAGCAACCGAGTTCAGTTTGGTTTTTGTGTGTCCCAACCGGGGTTGTTTGCTTCAAGGGGCGATTGGCTTAGTGAGTGGTCGGCTTCTGCCTGGAGTAACCCGCACGGCGACTTCTAAGCGTGGCTTTTGTGGGCTACTTCACTCGCCACTTACCGGGTGTAGCCGGGCTTCGAGCCCACATGGCTTCGCACGGGCAGATGCGAGGCTTCTCAGCGGGTTGCAACACAGCAATGGCCAATTGAGTTTGCCACCAAGGGACTCCCTGCCCTCCAGTCTCCCTTTCTTCAGCTCCAATTGGTTTGGATTGGTTTGGTGGTTAAGGAGGGATTTCCAATTCACCATCTACAAAAGACAGCCCCAAACCACCAATACAAACCACCAATGCCGGGATACCTGATCTCTTTTTCCTATGCAGCCAAGCACCCAAAAACACGAACTCCTTCGCGGATGGGTCAAAATAGGGTACCCCCAAAATGGTGGTTTGCCGTTTGATTTCCACTTGAACCCGCCCCAAAAGGGTACCCTCCAAAAACACACACACACACAGTATGATATACAGATATATATATATATATATGTATATATACACACATGTATGTATACATGTATACACATTTCTGCCGATATTCTTGTAGGTCCCCCTCCCCCGCACCCCCCTTTCCCGCTGGCATCTCTCTTGTTCGGGGGCAGTTCGCCCGCCGTTCCTCCGGGCAGGCGGCGAAGAAGTACAAGCTGGACGCCCCCTCGGCGTGCAAGCTCGCGGAGGTCTTGGAGTGCCGCGAAGACCCGGACGCCGACCTGAGGCGCGAGAGCTAGGACTAGGAGACGGGAGTGGTTGGAGTGAACGCGGTGTTGAGCGGCGTTTTCCTCGGTTTTTTCGGGTCTTTTCCGCGTTTTTTTTTTGGGATGGGAAGGGAGCCGGTGGAAAAGCTTGCAAACAAAAGATTCAGGAATGTTTTTGAAGGCCTGCGCGCGCTTCTTTTGGTTGGGAAGGCGGGGTAGAGGATGGATTGCTCATGAGTAAGAGGCTAGTAAGTGCCTTGTGTCAAAGGCCCGCGCTTCGCGAAGTGAGGAGCCCAGCCTAGAATCAGCAACCCATACGAGACGAGGACTGTGGGATGCCAAAGGTTTGTTGGTAGCCCTTTGGAACTGGCCCCGGCGTTACGTTGCGCCCAGCGATCGCCGGAAAAGCGACCCGAATGGCGCGAATGAATCGCGAAGGGCGCGATTCGCAATTCGGCGATTCCGCTTCGGCGACGGCAATTCGCGCGACAGAATGAATCGCTAGGCTGGAGTTTCCTATTTCAGGTAAGTTAGAATCTCCCACGTTGTCATGGCACCTGACGGGGACCCGGTCCCTCCAAGAAAATGGTCTTCCAGCCACCCTCCACAGGTTCCATGTAAGGAAGGCCCGGGTGCGCCTTGCGCGCCATTCTGGTGCAGGTCCCGCGGGCATTTTCAGCTTGTGAGTCAGAGGTTTCTTTTTGACTGAGAGAGCTTGTAGAGAAGGACCGGCGCTCCCTTCGATGGCGCTTGCAAAGGAGATATGGGTCTGTCTTTTTTTTGAGGCCGCCATTTTCGGGGTTGGTAAAGGGGAAGCAAAAGGATGATTACCATTTTGGAGGGTCCCCCGTTTTAAGACCCGCTCATATGGGCGCGCTCGGACCCCGAAACCCCTGTTGACCACAGCAAGTACTGCGAGAATTTTTTGTTGTGGTGATTGCGAGACTTATATGAACCCTTCGCGCAAAGCTTACAGCGAATTCGTGTCGGGTGCTGTTTTTCCCCAGCAGCGTTTATCATTCCCGAATTCATTGCTTGGACAATTGGCTCGGCTTTTTTCGGGGCGAGCTTCCCATTTGCTGCCAACGAAGCGGGGCCAATCCCATTGATTTCCCCGAACCAAAGGAACCACCGTGTCACGGGATTCCAACATTCCGCCCAAGACAAGACCTACGAAAACTGCTGGACTCGCCATGAAATATCGGTCGTCTATGGTCAATCTGGGACGCCTCAAAACCACCAGGCGGACACGTGACAAGCCCCAAGTTCTCCCACATCCACGTAAGAGGAACCTGTCTTATTTGTGGGAAACCTTGGTACATTTTGGTGGTTCTCCCTATGTGGCTGTGGGTCAAAAATAGGTACCCCAAATGGAGCCCTGGTAAGTGGCAACATGGACCAAAACCTGTGGTCCCCTGGTTTAATTTTGACCCACGCCCATGTCCAAACCGGCGGAAAAAAAACACCGTCTAGAAATTCCTTCCGGCCCCGCTTTCCGCAAAGAAAAAACCGTTGGCTGCGAGCCCTTGGTGTACATTTCCGTGGGTTTTCCCCATGTCCAAACCGGAAAACCCGCTTCTGCCGCCGAAAAAGAAACCCGGTGCGCTTCGATTCGAGCCATGGCAAAGGAAGATCTCGGAGCACCTGGCCGCCTCCAACAAGCCCTCCTCCCTGGTGCCGTGCCTGAGGATTGTTTGGGGAGAGACGCGGGGGCTGTCGGGCTCGCTCTGAGGCTTTCTGGGGGAGAGGATTTGGGGAAGTGCGTGCATGAGGATTTTTTGGGGAGAGGGAGAGAGAGAGAGAGAGAGAGAGAGAGAGAGAAAGAGAAACAGAGAGAGAGAGAGGGAGAGAGAGAGAGAGAGAGAGAAAGAGACGCGGGGGGGGGGGGGGCCTCATTCGCTGGAGTTCAGGGTGACTCTTGAAAGGCACTCACTTTTTTGGGTTTTGGGGACCATTTTTGAGGCGCTTTTCTGGAGCTCGCTTGAGTTCATGTATGGAGCTGTATAGTCACTTTTTGGGGAAAGACCAGTTTAGTGGCAGAGAAACAAGTTCCTCGGGTTTTGGGGCTGGGGAATCCCTTAAAGGAAACCTTAGGGGATGGCGTCCTTCCATTTCTCATTCCCTGCTGAGAACCAGCAAGTTAAAGCCACAAAATCAAAAGGGACCATCAAACGGATCCCAATGCATATGTGGAATCCACAGGTTCCGCCAGCATGTCCTTTCATCCAATACATATCCCGGGGGCACTCACCAAACCAAATTTCCCACAAAAACAAAGAACAACACAAGCGCAGGACCACTCACCCCCCCCCCCCCAAAAAAAAGAAAGAAAAAGAAACACACATTTTTTTCCGCATGTCAGAGAGGGAAAGAAACGTCCCCCCCCAAGTTTTTTCGCATGTCCGAGAGTGGGGAAAGAAAACATCGCCACGGTCATCTTGGCGCCTTTGACGTCGTCTCAGGTCATGCAGATGCTGCGGGACATCAAGGCGGGGAAGGCGATCGAGTCCTGCTCGCGGGCCCCGGCCATTGGAAGCTACCTCCACAAGAAGGCGCGCTGGAGCCGCAGGTTTTGGGGAGGGGGGGTGGCGGGGTGGGTGGGTGAGGGGGAGAGGTGCGGGGGTGGGAGAGGTGGGGGGGAGAGGTGGGGGGGAGAGGTGGGGGGGAGAGGTGGGGGGGAGAGGTGGGGGGGAGAGGTGGGGGGGAGAGAGAGGTGGGGGGGGGAGAGAGAGGAGAGGTGGGGGAGAGAGGTGGGGGGGGAGAGGAAGAGGTGGGGGAGAGAGGTGGAGAGAGAGGTAGAGAGAGAGGTAGAGAGACAGGTAGAGAGAGAGGTAGAGAGAGAGGTAGAGAGAGGGGTAGAGTAGAGAGAGAGGTGGAGAGAGAGGTAGAGAGAGAGGTAGAGAGACAGGTAGAGAGAGAGGTAGAGAGAGAGGTAGAGAGAGGGGTAGAGTAGAGAGAGAGGTAGAGTAGAGAGAGAGGTGGG
>CAUJNA010000997.1:27500-121679 GCA_963377175.1 Effrenium voratum | reverse complement strand
GCAACCACAACCACAGCCGCAACCGCAACCACAACCACAACCGCAACCGCAACCACAACCGCAACCACAACCACAACCGCAACCGCAACCGCAACCACAACCACAACCACAACCACAACAACAACAACCGCAACAACCGCAACAACCGCAACAACCACAACAACCACAACCACCACAACCACCACAACAACCACCACCGCAACAACAACAACAACAACAACAACAACAACAACAACAACAACAACAACAACAACAACAACAACAGAACAGCAGCAGCAGCAGCAGCAGGAACAACAACAACAGCAACACCAGCAGCAGCAGCAACAACAACAAGCGCAACAGCCGCGCAAGCAGCAGCAAGAACAGCAGCAGCAACGTTGTGCAGTAACATAATAAGCAGCAGCAAAAGCAGCAAGAACCGCAACAACAGCAGCAGCAACAGCAACATCATGAACAGCAACAACAGCAACAACAGCAACATTCGCAACAGCGGCAACGACAAGCGACAGCAGCAACAACAGGAACAACAGCAACAATAGCAACAGTGGGAACGCAACAGTAGCAACAGCGGCAACAGCAGCAATAGCAACAGCGGCAACAGCAGCGTTAGCAGCGTTAGCAGCAGCAACAAGAACCATCACCACCACCACCGCCACCACCGCCACCACCACCGCCACCACTAAACACAACAACGACAGCAACAGCAACAACAGCAACGGTTTTGCAATCTGGGTACTTCGTGTGCGCGCAGCAGGACTGGCACGGGGTCTTCAAGGATTTGGAGGCCTTTAGCGAGGCCGGGGCTGATTCTTGCGCTTTCCGGAAGTTTCAGTTCGGACGGGTTCATGGGTTCTTGGCAGGAAGGCGACGATTGCTTCGTCCTTTGTTAGGCAAACAGCCGTTGCTCTGAAATTGCGGCCAAGCAATTTCTGGCACGTTCGCCCAACCAGTCCTTGCCTGGCTGGGGCCTCGAAACAGACAAGCGCTCAAAGGAAACCAACTAGATGACGACTGGTCCGAAAACATTTATCCCAATGTTTTGGGGGAATCGTTCAGCACGGCCCCCCGCCAGGATGTTTCATTCGCACGCAACCCACACCCCGCAGAACATGCCCGGAGAACTGTTTTTTGCTGTTGAGCACGCTCCCGTTTTGCTTGGGAAGCGTTTCGCCGCGCGTTCGCAAAACAGCTTTCGCACATTTGCGCTGTTTTATACGCCTCTTCCTGCCACTCAAGCCGCTTCAAAACAAACGCTCAGCCCGTGTGCAAATTGCTCTGTGCAAGTTGCTTTGTGCAAGTTGGCCGGAGGGTTCGGCCGGGAAGAACCCTTCGCAATGCTTTCGGCCTTTATTTTAGAGGACTACGGTGGAGGCCGGGCGGACACAGTTTTTGCATAACATTCTGAATTAGAGGCGCAACGCCCAGAACGAGGTACCCGACCATGCAACATTGCTGCGCAAAAACTGCCGCAGCTCATGTATGCATTTGTGTACGTGTAGTAGGTGTCCAAAATCTGGAAAGCCCTTGCAGTGAGAGATGGGAGAGGGAGCGAGAGAGAGGGACAAAGAAGGAACTCGATTGTTGGTTCTTTTTTTTTCCTTGAGCATGCCACTGAGGGAGATTAGCCCCTTCACCAGGGTTATCCGCGCCCGGCTTTAAGATGCGCAGGTTGTTCCAAAAGCACGCGCAATAGCACCCATTCTGACCTTCCTGCCGTAAGGAAAATTATAATTTCTTGAGATCGAGCCTCATGTTCTCTTTCGGCAGCTTAGATTCTGGGAGAGCACCGTTGAACATTTCCCAGACGAGAATGTGATTTCATGCGGGCCGCTCGCCAATTCTTTCATGGCAGCGGAAGGAAACTCTGCGGGAGAATGCGCTGTGCGCACGTGTCTACTTGCCAAGAAGCTACCAAACTGGCAGTATCGAAGTATTGCATTCAGCATTAGAATCTTACTGAGTCCTCACGCCGGCTCATTCGTGTCCCATTCACAGGTGTCCGGGCCCATGTGATGCCAGAGCGGCCACATTCTGACGCGTGTTGCTTTGATCCAGAGATTCCACTTGCAAGATTTTGGGATGACATCCAGAAGCGTTTCCCTGATGTTTGCCTCATGGCTTACACTTCACTGCAAGCTTTGACATCAACTTCCGACAAGTCGAACGGACGGCGGAGGCTCTGTTCAATGTTGGAGGCGAGCGGCCAGAGAGCGCACAGCCCTCAGGGCATTTGCGGTGCACTTGAAAGAGCCATAGAGCCCAATGAAGATGGTATCTCGTGACACCTGGTATCATCGTGCAATCAAGCCGGGCTCCAAATTCCCTGCAGATTACCCTCCCACCAATAAACATGGAACCTAACCGGGGGTTCCTTTAGAAGGGAAATTGTCGGACCCAGGACCCCCAAAAGTCTCAGGTTACCTCCCAGCTGATCTTGGGAACTTTTGAATCGCCGGACTTTGACCGTCGACGTGTTCCGAGGACTTCAACGCCGGAGTGCCGCCCGAGGTGGGAAGGACGACTCCCACCTAGTGGTGAGTCCACTACGCAAGTTGCTGAGAACTGCCACTCGGAGTTGATCTTGTTAAATCCATCGTTCAACATAGCATCACTATTATTTTCACCCTGTAGAATCTATCACCAATTAGCTAACTGTGCTAGTGGGAGTTCTTTGAGCCGTAGCTTCTTTTAGGGGCTGAGCTTCCCACAATGCCTGATTTAATCAGGGGTCGGGCCCCAATAACCCTTGTTCAAGGCCTAGTATTTGGTTTCCACAAGTCAGGTTTGGTCAAGCAGATGATAGCACATAGAATAACCACATTT
This sequence comes from Effrenium voratum, assembly GCA_963377175.1. NCBI lineage: Eukaryota > Dinophyceae > Suessiales > Symbiodiniaceae > Effrenium > Effrenium voratum. The sequence continues at coordinate 118,856 of CAUJNA010000997.1, read as the reverse complement.
GGTCAACGCTTGTCCTCTACACAATGGTTTGTTTCATTTCCAGGAGAAAGAGTCTTGCAAGGAATGAACAACACATGTTTCGCTAGAAAGCTCCACTGCAGCACGAAAACACCATGTTCTATGTTCTGGTTGTCCTGAGACAAATCACCATTTGAGAGGCAATCCGCCATGATGAAAAACCCGGACAATGTTGAATGACATGTTCCCAAGAGTTTTGCCATTTGGGTTCTAAACGGGTTCCAGCTTGCACCAAAGGACATTTTGAGAAAATAAGCACTTTAGACTCATTCAATTGGCCACCGGAAGTTGGGACAGGGATTTTCTTTTCGCAGGTCTTGATGCAATTGCGGCGCCTCCCGCTGTTTATCCACGGCCTCAGCTTGGGCGGCATGAGACTCGACATGAAAAGCCGTGATCGCAAACGTTGCGGATGGGTTCACGTTGCGGCTGGAAAGAGGCTGGCACCGTCAGACTTTGGTTTTGTGGGATGCTGTTCCTTGGTGATTTTGACAGGGCAAAAGGGGATCCACAGAGTCACATGGGATTTGCAGACTTTGAGGTTCAGAAGAAAGATACGCTGGTGGGTGATGCCAAAAGAGACTCTCGACCAAGACTTCCAGTCGCACAGAAGACAACATGTTGGGTAGACGGGGGAGCGCCCCTTCGTCGCGCTGCTCTGATTCAGCAGTTGCCCAGCGTGATTTTGTGGGGGGGGCTGGGGGCTGGGAATCAACATGATGACGCCGGTGGCCGAGATGCTTGGTGCTGATTATGGGTTCAGGGTAGGTTTAGGGTAGGTTTGGGGTAGTCCGTTTAGGGTAGGTTCAGGCCCGGCATCGTTTTAACATCCTCAGCATCATTTTCAACATCCTCAGCATCACCAGGCTTTGGTTTAGGTTGGGTTTAGGGTGGGTTCCATATTGGCTCGGGCTTGGCTCCGGGTGGGTTCCAGGCCCATTGAGAGCAATTATTTTTGGGGGTGGCTGTGCTTGAGGTAGATGGTTTAGTGTTGGTTTCTGGCGGGGCTTCTTGGGGTTGGTCTCGGGTGGGTTTAGGGCTGGTTTAGGGTGGGTTTAAAATTGGCTTTGGCAATGGTTGTGTTCGAACGGCAATGGTTGTGTTCGAACCCAACCATGGCCGAAGCCGATTTCACCCGAGACCAACCCCAAGAAGCCCCACCAGAAACCAGCACTTCTGCCTCAAGCACAGCCACCCCAAACAAATTGCTCTCAATAGGCCTGGAACCCACCCGGAGCCAAGCCCGAGCCAATATGGAACCCACCCTAAACCCAACCTAAACCAAAGCCTGGTGATGCTGAGGATGTTGAGAATGATGCTGAGGATGTTAAAACGATGCCAGGCCTGAACCTACCCTCAACGGACTAGCAGGAAACGTGGATTTTCACCTTCCTGGTGGAAGATTCAACCACAACATGGAAAGCGTCTCGGGGAGTAAGGTTTTGCGCTAGCTCCATCTTGAAAGTTGGGATTTGACACCAAGTGTAGGTGAGCACTTCTCGTGCCATGGGGACTAGCACGGCGTGTGCGTAGGCTGCCTGCCAAGATACCCATTTACCATCAGCATCAGAGAGCCTGCAATATCTTCGGCCCAGTGTTTAGCTGTTTTCTCGGTTTCTGGAAGTGTGCAAATCACCATGTCCGATCACGGGGCTTGCTGACATATCATCCCTGGACTAGTGAAGCAAAGAGCGCCACTTGCGCACGACCGCAACGTGGCAGGGAATGATCCGACTTGATGAACTTTGCATCCGCTTGCTTAGCGCATCTAGGATTGGCACCTTCGTGGGACTGCGGCTGCAGCAGCACCAGCACTTGCGCAAGATCTTCCGAGGCAGGAGCCTTCCAAGCGCGTAAGACATGTGTGTGAGAACGCGGTAGTCGGAACTAGATTGCTATTTGCTTGGATCTGACTTTAACTTTTTGGGAAACCATGGGTTTTCCTTTGAACTCTTTGAACCCACAAGAAGTTAAACTTCTTGCAGAGGGGTCCGTTGGGCTGTGCAGCCTCGGAGCCCCTCTTAATCAGGGAATGAGTTTGTGGCGTAAGCCCCACGCCAGGGTTTATATTATATCAGATCACCAAGGTAGCCAAACCGCATCAAAGTACATGCACCGGGCTAGAAGCAGACTGCAGACTGGCATTTCAGCACCACGAATGTGCCCAGGAGCATTCCGACCAGCAATGTCAGCTTCAAACAAAGCCACCTTTCGACACGGTGAGCTGATGGAAGCCGGCAAGAAGGTGAATCTGAAGGACGACGTTTCTTTTCACATTTTTTGCCCCAAGTGCAGGTCCCCTTCCCATTCTCCCATGATGGGTTCGTTGAGGAAATCCCGTGCATCCCTCTCGTAGTGGACCCCGCTACAGCCCCAGCGATTTTGGCTAGCTCGGCCCAAAGTAAATAGAGTCCCGATATGCATCATGTGTACGGAAGTGTAAACGCTTCGCGTTGCCCGCCCGGCCAGTCCGCTTTTGGCTGGCTTAGAGGTATATACCAGTGAGTGAGTCGACGCCAAAATGCGTGAGCTGGTTTCCAAGGTAGAGGGTGGGTGCATGTCCGCGTGTTTCCACCTGGCTTCAAGGGCCAGAACGAGAGCTGTAGAGCTACAGAATGGCAGCGGGCGTGGGCCAAGCGCGGGCGCGCATCTCGAGGACATTTGATTGATTTCTGAGGGGGAATTTTGCCGGTTTCTGGGGGAGTTGGACCTGTTTTTAGAGGGCTTTGACAGATTTCTAAAGGACTTGATTTGCCACCAGTTTTAAAGGGGATTTGGCCGGAGTTGGACCCAGAAACCGGTGGGAGGGGACTGGAGTTGGACCGGTGGAGAGGGGATTTGACTGGCGTGGATGGGAAGTTGACCGGCATCTATGAGTGATTTGATCGGCTTGTAGGGGGGGATTTGAGTGTAGACATTCATGGCTTCAAGAAGTCAGCTACCCTTGGAAATACTTCGCAGTGCCTGCAGAAGCCGCGATAGCTCCATTGGCAAGGTATCAGCTTGACAATCTGAACTTTAGTGGGCCGGTTTCTACGGTTTTTGGCCGGTCCTAAGGGGAATTTGAGCTTCCAGGCTCGCAGCGCAAATTTTGAGTTACCTGTCTCTGCAGATAGAGACATTCTTTTGGCGCAGCATCTGAAAGCTCTTGGTGCAGGCGCAGTGCTGGGGGCTCCTGCGCTTCAGGTGCCCTTGCCTCCGCAGGCGGGAAGCGCATGGCTGGCACTCAGCTCTCAGGTGGATTGGTCTTTTTCTGATGTACGGGAAACGAGCGGAAATCGCTATTTTAGGGGGCTTAAAAGAAACAATCCCAGTTTATTCATAGGGGGGTGTTCCCCGAAGTGATGATTCCCACAAAGCCGGCTGACTAAAAAAGGGGTCAACATTAAGACAAAGTGCTAGGTTCATCGTTCCATCCTCCTTTGTTTTTTGCCTGAGATGTTCGAAACCTCAATATGGCACTACCCAGGCACGGAAGGAAGCAAGGCACAAAGAAGCAGGCAAGCAGGGAAGCAAGGTAGCAAGGAAGAGCCAAGGGTTTGAAGCGGGGTGACCTGCGCTTGGATGTGCTCGAGAGATGGCCTGCCTTTGGCCGCGCCGAGTGAGTCAGGCACATGACTAGCCACATGGAGCCCACATGGAAGACACATTGGAAAAGACAAATTGGTAAAGGGACTGGAAAGGGACAAAGGGCTCCTCAGACTGCAACGCGTAATCCCACTTGCCCATGGCGTGACGTGACAGCAGAGCCAGAATCAGGAGCCTGCCAGCTGAGAAGGGGGGAGGGCTGCTAGAGATTGCCATAGCTGGTGCGCAACCTACAACAGAGTTTGTGAAGCTGCTGGCTGGTTCCGGCTGCCAGCCAGGCTGGTGCTAGAATGTCTGGCTTTCCTCCGAATTGCGATCTTTGGCCTGCCTGAGGTCAACTTTCACCCAAAGGCTAAGACTAGAGCGGTTGAACAGACAGCAGCAGCAGCTGCGCTGTCGCCGCCGGCGGCGGCAGCAGCAGCAGCAGCAGCAGCAGGCGCTGAATTTGAGCCGGGAACTGACGGCTCTGCTGGTCGTCCGTGCTCTTTTGAACTGTCTTGGGTGAGACATGCTCCGCCAGGAGACGCTGAATCGGGTCAGCAAGCCTATGGGTCTATGAGCGAAAGTGATGAGCTTCCTGCAGCTCGGATGGACAATTTATGTTTAACTTGCTGGTTCTCAGCAGGGAATGAGCGAATGACCCTTTTTCAGGTTTTCCTTGCTGGAATCTTCAGGTTCATTTCCAAAACCCTGAATCGGTCATTTCCTGCCTATCGCGCCAGCAGTGAAGCCCTTTTCATTTCCGCAAGTTTTGACTTGGCTTGCCACAAGCTGCCCGAAAGCTTTCCCCAGAGACTTTTCGCCTCATTGAAAGACTCAGGCCCCTGTCTCGTTCCAGAAGTGCAGCGCATGCTGTTCATGATTCTTGGTCACTTGCTTTGGCTTCAGGTAGATGGCAGAACTCCGGAAGCATGCAGGGACCTGTGTAGATTTGCGTGGCTGCTTTGTATTTTGGAACCTTCACATGAATTTGTGCAGGCACGCATTGAGTGTGGATGTCCACACAACTTGCCGAACCTCACTGATGTGCATGTATGTATCCGTATGTATGTCATGTTTGCATGTAATGAGATTTCACGTAACGCACGGTGCAGTGTAATGTCACGTCATGTAATGTAATGTAATGTAATGTAATGTAATGTAATGTAATGTAATGTAATGTATAGTAACGTAATGGGGTTGTATGCCATTGTGCAATGTATGCACTGTACGTAATGCGTGCAATGCATGTATATAACGTATGTACCGTATGCAAGGTATGTACTGCAATGTAACGTAACGCATGCGTGTTATGTGTGTTTGAACGGTAATGTAATGTACCGTAACGCAGCGGAATGCAATGCCATGCTGGTTAATATGATGCAGCAATGTCATTTAATGTGTTGTGATTTAATGCAATGCAATGCATAATGTAAGTGTGGTGTGTTGTTTGCGTTGTATTGTATTGCATTGCAATGCAATGTCATGCATGTATCTATGCATATGTATTTGTGCATCAATGCATCAATGCATCAATATATCTGTGTATTTATGTATCTATGTATCTATGTCACCTATGTACCTACATATCTACGCATCTATGAGTCTATGTATTTATGTATTTGTATGTCCATGTGTCTATGTGTCTGTGTGCCTATGTGTCTATGTGGCAAAGTATCTATGTTTCCATTTTGGTGTTTCTATTTGATGTAGATATGTGTCTACTTGTCCTGTCTATTTGTCTATCCTGTTTTAATTTGTCTATTCTAGTCTAGCTACTTTCATTCCAATTGTGTTTTGCCTTCTCCAATCGTCATTACTATTATTATTCTTTTCTATGCAGCAAGGGATGCTCATCCAGCACATACAAGGTGCAGCGAGGAGTATTCATCCCTGAAGTGGTTCGAACATGAGCAGCGCGCTCGCCACATGTTAAGGAAGCTGGAGCCTTAAGACCCAAAGAGGCGAGCAGACAGGTCTCAAGAGGCGGGCCAGCCCTCCCAGACTCCGAAGAAGCGAAGACCTCTCAGGCGGGGCATCCATGAACGCCGGCGCTCCAAGCCCAGCACGAGGACAAGGCCTACGCGAGGTCGAGACCTTTTCCAGACATGAACCTCAGTAGCAGGGACTACCAGAACTGCACGTTGGTTGAGGGCTGAATTGCAGCAGCAGAGCTGGAGATAGGCGCGCTTTTGAAACGCGCAAAGGTGCATGCACGGGCGCTGTTCAACATCCTCACGCAGTGAGAGGAAGGCAGCTTGCGGCGGCGGTGGAGAACTCTGCCTTGGCAGGATTGGAGAACGAAGCTTTCCCTTCGCGATCTGGCTATTTTCCTTGAACTGCATCTCACGCAGACTGCCTTCTCGAGAAGCACCTCTGGCAGCAAGGGACAGCGGCAGACGGGCTAAGCAGTGGTGCGCGCGCATGTGGCGTGGCAGCATGAGGCTTACATGAACAGACCGCCAAAAGCCCTGCGCAGGCATCGCGTGGAAAAAGGCGAGGTGCCCAATTCCCGTTTCCTAGTTTGCTGTGTAAGTCTCCTTGCCCAGTCATCGAACTTCATCTCACCTATCCGTCTCACCATTTATCTATCTACCTACCTACCTGCCTATGCTTCTATCCGTCTATCTACTGATATATGCTTTGAATGTGCTTTGGACATGGATGCAGTTTTCAGGAGTCAAGCTTGGATGGATAGGCACCCCTTTGCGATATCAGCAGCTACCGGCTCGCTGTCCTCGAGTTTGCTTTGGATTCTTAAAGACTTCATTGCTCCTGGCGTGGCTCGTGAAAACCCCTTGTATTTCGATTGCCCTGTTTGCCCGGAAATCCCTTCTACCAGTACTTTCTGGATTGGTGTGGGTGTCGGGTTATTGCTTTGGCCTGTGATCGAACTTCTGGTACTCACTAAGCAGTGGGCGACTTTGTCATTGAAAGCTCGCATAGCTGGATTTGGCTTCGAAGGGCGACTTTACAAAGTCCTTGGGTGAAGACGTTGCTACCACTGCCTGCATTACAGTGTAGGAACTGGACAAGGTCGCAGTGCCCCCACGGGCTTCCTTAGGCCAGTGGCAAGGGCGGATCTTTGTGGCCAGCGCGCCCGTGACTATGGATGAGGAGGAGCCTCTTCTTGAAGTTTTCAAGAGGGAGGCAGTCTTGGGAGCTGACGGTATTTCACTCGCCTTTCGTGTTGGCTGTCTTGACCCACAGTTAGAAAGCAGAGAGACCTTTGACATTGCCATTTTGGCAGTAAGGGAGAAAGGACTGCTTGTTTGCCTTCCCAGCCTGGCTTGGGACCGCAAAGCTGACAAGAGGAAGCTCAGGCCTGGAGCGCTCACCAAGCCAGTTAAGGAGGCTGTTCCTGGGTGTGCTGCAGAAGACAGAGTCCGCGCAATTGGGGGCACCATAGTGAATAGCTGGGTGGCTTGGTTGGCAAAGGATCTGGAGGAGTGCATTTCATTTGAGGAGGAGGGCAGTGCAAAGATTGGATTTGTCGATCGGGACACCGGTCAACCATGCCTTCCGTTTGCGGAGAGCCTAGAGTTGGCAGCCCGGGACAAGTTTCAAGTTGCGGGCGACGAAGAGGAGGAGGAGGATGTGCCGCTTGGTCGGTTGGTGGCTTTAGAGAACAAGTTCGACAGTTTGAAGGGAAGCCTAGACCGGCTGATCGCGTTGCACGAACGTGGAGAAGAGTCTGGGTATGTCACCGCTCAAGACGCCCCAGTGACTACGCCTCCTCGCTCCAAAGCGACAAGCTCTCAGGCCAAAGCTGCTCAGCCAAATGCGGTGGCTCCTCCGCCAGGCCTTTCTCATGTCCAGAGTTTCCCAGGACTCGATCCAGGGACGGTGGCTTCAGCTCTAAAAGCAGGAGTGCCTGCTGCCCATCTACAGGTCATGAGCCAGATGATGGCAAGCAAGCCGGTGAAGTTGGGCGATGCTCCTTTGGCAGAATGTGTGGAAGACTCCGACGAAGAAATGCAGGATGGGCCCACGGAGGCCAGAGCGCCAAAATTGGATCCTGTAGCAGAGGCTTTGGTGAAACTGACGCAGATAGTGGGAAAGCTCACCAAGAAGGGGGATGGCCTCGACGATGCGCTGGACAGTTTGGCGGATCTGGCTCGCTGGACCAATCGGCAGGTCTTTCAAGGAAGCACGCCGCCCTAATCGCTGCTCTGCAGAAGACTTTCAGGGAGAACCCCAAGAAGATCTGGGAGACGATCGAATCCAACATGGCCAACGAGTTCAACCTGCAAACAGCTCAGCCGAATGTCCATGGTGTTTCGTTCACCGCACGGGGCTGGGCAGAGCACCGTTCAAAAATTTTGGGTTACCCAAGAAGTGTTCGAGCTACCTGGGCAATCAGCGGTGTGCTCGATGCTTTGCGGAGTGGCCACACGGACCAAGCTCGAGCTCGCTGCTGCCTTGCCCTGGCGCAGTTGGAGCAAGAGAGCCTGGATCATGGAAGCTTCCTGTTGGCCCAGGAATTCTCTCTAGAGCCGGCAGCGCCGATTTCCTCTTTTCAGACACACGTGCTCCCAGATCCAACGGAGATGCCGCACACTCGACTCATGGACAGTCGATGGATCGATGCTTTCGCACATCGTCTGAAGGAAGTGGATTCATATGTCGAAATGAGGAAGAAGCTGGGCACCAAGACGAAGGCTCAAAGCCCTGCAGGAGTGCAAACGTCAAAAGGCGGGGCCAAGGGGAAAGGCAAAGGAGGAGGAAAAGGCAAGGTCGAAAGTCCGGCCACCGAGGCAACAGACTGAAACCTCTAGAGGTTGCGGAGTCCCATGACCATGTTCCTGGCTCTTCGGTGTGTGTGGCCCGTCCTTTGCCGAGCTGTTCTATGTCAGAGCGGGGGACTTGGAATCCTTCTGCTTCTTTCGGTCGGGGTGTGGCGCACACACAGAAGGCCCAGGGCCATGATTTGCGCACAGCGGTTGACTCCGCTCCTCTTGAGCCAGTCGGCGTCGGTGCCGCAGATGACCTTGAAACTTTGCATGTGGGCGCTGGTCGGAATGTGCCAGGTTCGGGCGCCCGAAGTATCAGAATTTGGCAAAGCCGGTGCAATTGGCATCAGCGACTTTTTGCTTCCAAGACACCTTTCTGTCATTTTTACAAAGCACAGTGTTCAAGCCGGCCAGCAGCTCAGCATATAGCTGCAAACGGTTGTGTCTGGCCTATGCCACTGCCGTACCATAGGGTGCTCCGCAACTGCAACCTGGATGAGAAAGAGAAGGGGTTCAGACTCCTGTTAAACATGCAGGTGAGCTATCTCAATTTTCTCTGGCTGGGGGAGCAAGCGCACCCCCCTGTTTGCATTTGCGGTCCTGTCAAGCTCAGTGCATCTCAGTGGGATGTGGTGGCCAGGCTGGAAAGGCTATGCTCGTTTTGGAAAGAACAAGACGAGCTGCACGCGACTGCAATGGGTCGCACTGCTGCCAAACAAGAAAGGCAGCAGCAAGTCCTCGAGGAGCTTGAGGCTATCAGCTGCAGAGCTGTGTCCGAGTTGAAAAAATATCAGAGTCCGCTTCGGAGACGTGGTCGTGCTTCAGTTGTTTCAAGAAGAGATTTTGATGATGGCTGCCTCCCCGTCGGCTCTTTGAAGAAGACAGATGCTTGTGGGGCTCAGCAAATTGTTGCCTCTCGAATCAAGATGGAAGGCAAACCAGTTTTTGACCCCCTGCCCTTCCTGGATGACGAAGCCGGGAAGCTTTACGCAGAGCCTTTTTACCAAGGTATTGTGAATATGAAGACTTCGTTGGATGCCCCCAGGGTTCGTGTTCATGCAAAGACATCCGAGAAGTTGTCCCTCCTTCGCTTGCTTGACCAATCAGGACGCTTGAGTTTCCGAACACCTTCTGAACTTCATCTTGGTTTTGGGAATGGCTTATTCTGTGTGCCTAAAAGTCTGGAAGTTGACCGACTTATTCTTGACGGTCGCCCTGCCAACCTGTTGCAGACGGAGCCCAACAAGTTTATTTTGACCATGGCTGCTGCCTCGAGTCTGCTGGGTTTACATTTAAGCCAAGAACAGAAGCTGCTTTGCAGCGGGGACGATCTGTCAAACTTTTTCTACACCTTCAAGGTTGGGTACGACAGGGCGTCCCGAAACTTTTTGGACTGGCCTATACCCTCGGAGCTAGTCACGAGTTTCTCTTCCTTCCCGGCAGAGTTGAAGAACGAACCTGTGGTCTACGCATGCTTAAATTCACTGGCGATGGGTGATTCTGCTGCATGTGGTTACGCGCAAACAGCACACTTGGCTATGGGTTTGCAATGCAATGCTTTGGACGCGCAGAGTTTGGTTACAATGCACAGTCGTATACCAAGGGGTGACATTTTGGGGGGAATCATAATCGATGATTTCATTCTCATGCAGAAAGTGCCTTTTGAGGCCCAATCTGGAGATGAGCTTGTCACGCGGAGGGCAAAGATGCATAATATGTACCAACGCGTGGGGCTCGACGCGCATCCTACAAAGGGTTTTTCAAACACTGCGCGGGCTTCTTTTTGGGGAGCAGATGTGGATGGCGTGGCTGGCCTTGTGCGGGGTACAGTTTCCAGAGCTATATCGCTTTGCTGGGTGACCGCGCAGGTGGCTGTGCTGGGCGTCTGTTCTGTGTCGCTCCTTGAAGTTATCGCAGGCGGTTTCGTTGCTCTGTTTTGTTTTCGCCGTCGTATGATGAGCCTGCTAGACAAGGTGTATTCTGTGCAAAATGGCCAAAGCAGGGAGAAGGTGCTGCGTCTGCCTGTCGCCGTCGTGGACGAATTGTGGTCACTTGTGATCTTGTGTCCTCTTGCGGTTACGGATCTACGCGCTGGGTTCTTTGATGAAGTCTTCATGGTGGATTCCTCAAACTGGGGAGACGCAGTTGTGGTGGCTCCTGTTGCCGGTGGTATGCGGTCAGAGATACACCGTCACTGCTTGCATAAAGGCTGCTGGACGCGTCTGCTGAGCCCGTTCAAAGCGCTTCTGCGCGGCAAAGGCTGCTTGGAGGCTGGTGATGAGCTGCCTGATGGGGAGGTTGCTTTCAGTGAGCATCCGGTTTGGGAGTCTGCTGCCAGACGTTTGCAGTACAAGTTGGTTTGGAAGAGGCGCGCGAAGCAGGGACGCCACATCAACATCGGGGAGTTGCGTGCGTATCTTAAAGCTGAGGCCCTAGCTGGAAACAGTCGGTGCGACGTTCGGGTTGCAATTGGTGGTGATTCTCAGGTTGCTGCTGGCGCGGTCTGCAAGGGTGGGAGTGCGTCGGGCGCGCTGAACCGCGAACTTCGTCGGAGTCTGCCAACTGTCCTGGGCTTTGGTGTCTACAGCAGTCCAGGGTACGTACGCTCAGCTCACAATCCTGCAGATGACTCAACACGCGGCAAGGTTGTTAGAGAACCTGATTGTGAACTTCCATCATGGTGGTTAGCTGCGTGTGGTGGTGATTACGTTGAAATGGATGATTTCTTATATGATGTGCAGCTATCCCCGGAGCAGTTGGGGGGTTTTTCTCCGTTGGCTGAGCTCAACTTGAAAAACCCCGCTTTCGTTGAGCCAGATTTGCAGAGGTCCCGTGCTCGGAAGTATCACAACAGGATCAAGGCAATGCTGGCATTGAGAGCCAACAACAAAGCTTCAATCGGGGATAATGGTCCTTACACAGCTTCTCCTTGGACGCAGGACATTCTAGATGCCCTTTTGAGTTTCGGCAAAGAGCAATTCATTCTTGCAAGCGGCGAAACATGGCCTCCCTGCAAGCCCGGTTTACTTGACTTGTATTCTGGCCGCAGAGGTTTTGCCAAAGCGGCTGTCAAATTGGGCGCCCCTTGGGTTTTGGTTGTTGATATCATTGATGGGGCGCAATGCGACCTGCTTGACTTGTCCGTGAGATCAAAGATTCGCACGTTGCTGACGGCTGGTGTCTTCGTACATGTGTCAGCTGCCCCCGTGTGTGGAACATTTTCCTCAGCAATCTCGCCTCCTATCCGAAGCCCGCAGCAGCCTAAGGGCATTTTGCCGCTGAGACCAGGTATGGAGCAAAGGATTTTGAACGGGAACTCTCATTCTTTGTTTCTGGCTGGACTGATAACCCTATGCATACAGTTGCGCGTGCAGTACTGGGTGGAGAACCCAGACTCAAGCTACATATGGAGGCAGCCAGAGTGGCTAGGCCTCCCACGTGAGGCTGGCAAAAGATTTTACAAGGTAGACTTTTGCACTTTTAGCGCTCCCTGGAGGAAACGAACCCGTTTTGTCACTTCTGGCAGGCTTGGATTCACAAAAAGATTGTGCGTTCGGGATCACGCCCATACGGTTTTGAGAGGTCGGTCGAAGAAGAGCAAGATCGCGATGACGAAGCTTGCCGATCCATATCCCAAAGGGCTGTGCTTCCTATTGGCTTGGGCAGTTTGCTCAGACCTTAGCCTATTGAGATCCAATTGTTCGCTGGCGTGTGGAGAGCAACATCGGCGTATTGGCGAGGCTAAGAACCCTGGGCCTAGAAGGCCCGCCTCAAGAAATGTGCGCGCGCTGGACCAGGTCGAGTTGATCCGGCCGGAAACAGAGATGATGGGTACGACCGCTTGGGCCGATTTTCTTCAGTGGCTCGTTTGCACTTTAGGAAGCGACGTGCTTAACAGCCTTTGGCTTGTGCCGGGGTTGATGGGTGCTATGATGGGCCAGTATGGAAGGCATGCGTATGAGTGCGGCAAGCCTTTGTCCTCCTTTCGCCATCTTGTCGTTTATGCTCAGCGAGCGCACCCTGGGCTTAAGGGCCACCTACAGCCCGCCTGGCAGGTAATCACCCGTTGGGAAGAGCTGCAACCAGTGACGCACAGGCGACCCTTGCCTGCTAGGCTTGTGGAAGCCATGGTCTCTCTAGCCTTGATGTGGGAATGGTTCAGAGTTGCTTCGGTCATTTTGATTTGTTTCCATGGTTGCTGTAGACCTGGCGAAGTACTGTGCGCTTTGCGGGGGCATTTGCTGCTTCCTCGTGATTTGGAGCAGATTGCCGGGCCATGTTTTCTTCGCATTTCAAAGCCAAAGCCTGGCAGAAGAGGAATGGGAAGGGTCCAGCACGCGAAAGTCCTGGATTCTGCAGTGCTTGCCTTTTTGGATCGGATGTATGGCGATGCCAAGTCAAGCCAGCCCTTATATCCGGGCTCCGCTGGAGCCTTTCGTACGCGGTGGAACAAACTGCTATTTGGTTTGGGCGTGCCTAGCAGCTTTGAGGTTACTCCTGCTGGATTAAGGGCTGGTGGGACGGTTCAGCTTTACAGACAGGGCATTCCCATCCTGGACATCATGTGGGCGCTCAGGTTGAAAAACGTGGAAACATTACAGCATTATTTGCAGGAGATTTCGACTCAGATTACCATAGTTGACATGCCTGTTGCCGCCAAACGTTTGATTTGTATCTTTGCCGATGTGTATCCGTTTTACCTATCCATCTCCAAGCATTGAGCGGGTGAAGTGCTTGCGCGCAGCTACTCTCCGAACCGCTGCTTGCCCTTGGTTATGAGTGGATGAGTTTTGCAACTGCAAACCCTTCTATTTGATCTATGATTTGGCTGCAGAGCCCTACGACATCACAGATCTGCTTTGGTATCTCTCGAACTTGATCGCCGGCCAACTGTGCTTGGAAAAGGGGGCGATGTCGGGCGAAGTGCAGGAAATGGCCAAATTCACATGCTTTGAATGTGCTTTGGACATGGATGCAGTTTTCAGGCCCAGATCCCGCTGCCACCCTGGATGGATGAGTTTTGCAACTGCAAACCCTTCTATTTGATCTATGATTTGGCTGCAGAGCCCTACGACATCACAGATCTGCTTTGGTTTTCAGATGCATCGCTCGCTCGTATCTCTCGAACTTGATCGCCGGCCAACTGTGCTTGGAAAAGGGGGCGATGTCGGGTGAAGTGCAGGAAATGGCCAAATTCACATATATATAGATAATGTATACTCTCTCTCTCTCTCTCTCTCTCTCTCTCTCTCTCTCTCTCTCTCTCTCTCTCTCTCTCTCTCTCTCTCTCTCTCTCTCTCTCTCTCTCTCTCTCTCTCTCTCTCTCTCTCTCTCTCTCTCTCTCTCTCTCTCTCTCTCTCTCTCTCTCTCTCTCTCTCTCTCTCTCTCTCTCTCTCTCTCTCTCTCTCTCTCTCTCTCTCTCTCTCTCTCTCTCTCTCTCTCTCTCTCTCTCTTCTCTCTTTTGTTTGTCTGTCTGCTGTTTGTCTAACCCGTCTATCTTTAAACAAAACCTATTTATCCGTCTATCTTAGTGACACACACACATGCATATAGATACACTTGTCTCATTTGCGTGAAAGACAGGGGCAGGAGCACTCGTACTTCCCTGGGTTCTTTGAGTGGTCCGAGCACGTCGAACTGAGGGCCTCTATGTGGCGCTTCCGACGTGCCTCTTCCTGACAGCAACTGCCGGGTTCGTCCTTCTGATCATGTTGGTAACTTCGCCGGGGCCTCAGACGGCCGCGTCTATGCCGAAGTCTGATAGCTTCAGTTCTGCAGCTTGGGCTTGGAATGCGAAAGCAGTACGCCCCCCCTGCATTCTGTCCTGTGTCGCTTCGGAGTTTCAGAGACGAGGCGCCACGCTTTGATTGACATGCTGGTGCAAAAGAAGCAACTGCACAAAACGGATTTTGCAGGTGCATGTTGTGGTGGAAGCCGTGACAACCTCTGGTGCCCAAGGGTGGATCTATTTTGAGCCATGCAAACTAGCATCTCGCCGCTCCGAGGCATTGCATTGCGGGAAACAGATTGTCAATTAAGTGCTGACGAGTACTGTAAGGTGAATACAGGTTTAGACAGCCTCCACGCACAACTATACCTCAAAACCTTACATTAACATAAACCTGCAACTAGGGTGCTGGTTGGAATTCCCAGACCGGTAGCCTTCACCCTCGCGACAGCTTTGCCTTGCTCTTTGCCTCCAAATTTATTCTCCATGCTATATGCTTGGCGCATGGCGGAAGCTCAATCGGCATCAGATGGGAAGTTCCGTCCATCTGGGGGTGGGTCAAAATTAAACCAACTGGGGACCACAGGTTTTAGTCCTTGGTTCCATTTACCAGGGTTCCATTTTGGGTACCCATTTTCGACCCACAGCCATCTCAAGTGTGCTGCCTGTCAAGACTCCATTCCCAGGATGTCCGTCTGGACGGAGTTCTACGGTCGTTTTCGTTCCATCGGACTTGTCGGGACCTCTCATGACCCCGCAACTCCGGGCACAAGACTCCGCAAGCGATCGGGAGTCCCAGAGGCATGCGGCAAGAGTCAGGATGGTTGCGAAATCCGTGCGCACCACGAAGAGAAACCCTGGTTGAAGCCATGGGTTTGTTGGTAGTTTCGTTGGGGAATCGAATCATTCCAGGTTTCTGAACGCTGGTGCGAAATGGATTTCGCAACCGTCCACGCCCGGGGAGCGTGCGCGTGACTCAGGGTCGGCTCAGCCGCGCCGATCCTCGGGGTGTTGTTGCCGCTGATGCTGCTTGGACGTCGGACTGGGAGGGAGGGGGGCCCGAGTGAAGGGAGAGAAACGAATTGGGGGTGGAGGATGTGGTTGTTGAAAGGACAGCTAAAAACGAAGCCGATGTTTTTTGGTTTCCAAAAGGAAGATCAGGAGGAAATCAAAAATTGGAAATTAATGGGACATTTTGGAGTGGGACGACTTGCCCGGATCGGGGGTTCCCTGTGAATGGGAAAGGGGAGAAGGTTTGCCAAGCTCACTGTTCCTCAGATGACGGTCTGGATTCCATGCACTCCATGGATTCCATGGATTCTTCCCGTCCACACGTTCTCTTTGCAATGTTCGGCAGATCTGCCCCTGTTCAAATTCTATGCGACCAAGTTACACCAGGATGGCTCAGGTGGCTGGTGCAAACCCACTCCAGCCTAGGCTGAGGAAGCCCTCCCAAAGCACAGCACTTGTCGTCCCGCTTTGGAGCTTGTCGAGGCCTCGATTTTGAGGGTAAAGACAATTTCCAGAAGAGATTTCACCTTGCAACGTGGCTCCAATGGGTGCGAATCCTCTCCAGCCTGGTTTGTTGAGGGGACAGAAGCCCTCCGAAAACAAACACAGAACCTGTCCCCCCTGCTTTGGAGCTTATGCAGTGTAGAACTTCCAAAAAGTTGTCGTGCTTGCGGCTCCCTTAGCCAAGGTTTGCGCTGACCTGCTGCGTTTGTTTCGGCTGCTCGTACATGTCTGAAGTTCGTGTTGCCCGGAGCTGAGCTGTGGCCTACCGGGTCTCAGAAAGTGAATGACCCTCAAGAGGCTCTGTTCTTTGCGCTCCTCCTTGTTTTTGTGTGGCGCATGGAGTTTGCGGAAGGCCCACCATTTGCATTCTCCGCACCAGACAGAGACACTGAGAGTGACAAAGCCACAGAGGAGTGACACAGAGACACAGACAGATCGAGACCCAGCATGCCAGGAGGACATGCCATTTCCTGTGTTGCCTGCTGAGTCCAATCACTGACCTGGCGGACTTGGCCTGCCATGCTGAAAGAGAGAAGCCTGCAAGAGCTGCCGGCGATTTCACATTTTGGCCAGTTCCTCAAGTCGGCCTTGTAACTCGTAGTTACCTTTAAGCAGAATTAACCGCTTGGAAGAAACGAGCAGGAAGCTGTTTCAATGAGACTGGTTACCAGCACTCAAAGTGCTTTCACCATGACTCCGTTGGTACTAAAGATGCAACGGTGTCTTGCGCAGATCAGCCCCAAGGGCAAAAAGAGCGGCAGTCTCACTGGCGCTTGTGTAGCAGCCTCACTCTGTTTGTTCCCAGCGGCCTTCACGGGAATTTTCAGGCTGTGGTGAGCTTCCTGCGCACCTGCGCTTGGCGCTTAGACTTGATTTGGAGCTAAGCGAAGTGGCCGCAGCGGAGGTGATATTCTACGTTTCACACACACACACATGCATGTGACGTGGCGCCTTCTCTTACACGCACGCAACTGCCACGTGCGATGAGATACTGAGCAAAGGAGGTTGGGGAGAGTCTTCGGCACCACGTGTGGCTGTTTTTGGCACAGGTTCTTATGGTGTCTCATTCGAGACTCTGGGCATCCTGGACCCGGATCAACAGAGCCTCCAGCCTCAACCCTGGCATAGATCACTTGTTACCCAGCCGACATGGCAATTTGCTAATTTGCCCAGCAGCATTTCAATACTTCTCCAAGGGACCCTCCTTGGGGTGGTTTTGTGACCAACCCTTTCAATTCTAAGATAGCGCCATTTTGTTCATTCGACTTGGGTTGGATTGATAGGTGTCTAGCCCTCCCCGCCCCAGGTACCCCGCCCCTTCAAGCCTTCCGCTGCCGGACTCAGCTAGGTGGTGCCGTGCTGGGGGCAGTACCAGATGCCGGCCTGTGTAAGCTCCAGCAGCAAGGCGCGCCCCGTGCTGCCCGAACCCAAGCCTGGGGTGATGGTCGTGTTAGCGACCGGAGAAAGAATGTGGCGGCATTGGGTGTATTTTACCATGGGTTTCATCTTTTGGATCAAGACGTCCTTGGGAACGGAGTTCTTTCATTCGCGGGGTGGAAAGGACCGTCCGCGTTGCGAAGTGGACGCTGAACGCTTGTTTCATGATTCTAGGTGCCGAAGGGATGCCTTTTCGGTTTGAAAGAGTGAGCCTTGCCAGGTGGACTATACCCATAGTTATGTCCTCAGCGCCTTGGATGCAGTTCGTGACTTAATAAATGATTCCGGGACCCACGAGATACAGCGGACAGAGACTTGATTGCTCAAGCATGTTGGGGCAACACCAGGCTGTAAAAATGGGCATGCTCGCATGGATGACAGGAATCAATGGACACGTGCTACGAGAGGACGAGAGAGATTCACGAGAGGACGCTTGTCGTCAGGCGATGCCAAGCAGAGAACCATGGCAGAGATGGAGATGCGGGACGACGCGGTTCGCTTTCCAGGTCTAGGCGGAGAGCGGAGTGTGTTTTGGTTTGCCTACCAGCCGCCAGTGGATGGACGAAATCCATTTCGCACCACGTAAGAACCCCTGAAATGATTCGATTCCCCTGCAAATACCAACAAACAATGGTTTCCCATGGTTTCTACTTGGTGCAGGAGTTGGGGTGAAGAGGGATGGTCATTCACCTGGTAGTCAGGATCCTTGCATTTGGGACTTGCAACGCACACGCTTTGCTTCTGAATTCCAGGCTTGGCCCATGAATCTAGCCTTTTGCTTGCCACGGCGAGTCTTTGTAGGGGACAATTCAGCTAGGGAGAGTTGGCTTATTTGTTGGGCCTAGTTGGTCTGCTGACCTGCGTATTGTCGTCTCCAAGGTACCGACAGCGTATTGTCGCACGGGTTGCCATCATGAAACTGATCGCAGCATTGGGAGTGTCCTTCGAAGATAGCTTTAGCGAGACAGCGCAGTTCAGTCAAGCAACTGATGAATCATCCCTTTCGGGGATTTTGACAAGGTTCAGGACATGGGAAAAACAGCGGCCCAATAGCTATTGGGGATCTAAAAAGGAATGTCAAGAAGTTCTTTGCAACATGGCGAATGCCAGGACTCGGCTGGCCCCACAACATGCGCTGGGCCACCGCCGGTGCCTACAGCGCGCTCTTCGGGACGGTGGAGGAGGAGACGGGCGCCACCACGGCAACGGCCGGCTTTGATTCCACGGGTAGGGTGGCTTCCCGAAAAAGACGGAAACGAGAGGCAGCAAAGGCAAGAACAGAACACACCCACACCCACACAGAAAAACATGTGCATGCACAGAAATATCTTCCTTGTAGCGCACCATGTTGACTGATGAATATCGAGAGAACCAACTGGTCGGGCACTGGCAATAGGCTCACTGATCCACCTTGAAATGCAACCCGTATGGCTCATGGGCGTCTGCTGTGCCAGCAGGGGATGTGCAGAGCGGCTGATCACAAGCAGAGGATGGCTGCAGAATGCTTTCTATGGCCACGTGTGAGCGATGGTGCATCCTGACACGGGGTTGGCTGGTCATGATTGAAACCGGACTGTTTTGAACTTCTGATTTATTTTTGAGCCACTATTGCAGCGGAGAGGGGCCATTCCATTCCACTTACAGATTGACGCAGTCAGATGGGCTGAGCGTCAACTGCAACAAGGGTCCATACGCGACAGGAGTCAAGGGACAACCATTGAGAAAGGAGCTTCGGCAAATTGAAACTGTTCCTTCCACCAACACCAACATCAAAGCACACAGACACGCAGACCTTGAGGTTCGTTGGTTTCAGTCTTCCAAAACGAGGAGAGTTGCGGGCATCACATCAGGAGCTTGCGAAGGTGGAGTACCCCTTCCTTCTCCTCCATGATCCCGAGGAGCGGCTGGGCGGCGTGTGACACTGGCTAGATCTGGGCGCGCCTTGATTTGGGTCCCAACTTCTTGGGGTTGCTGTTGAAGGGAGGCCAACGAGGCGCAAGCAAGCCATGTTTGGGGTGACCCATTTGTTGGCCCCACGAACCCCACCTCTCATGGGTCAGGACCAGATCTGCCTGGTGGGGGGCTCTGAGCTCTTCATGAAGCTCAGCCCCAGTGCGGACAAGGAGCTGGTGCATCTGAAGCTAGGCGCGGCATGGGCAGCTTCCAATTCCAAGAAGCGCAGGAGGCTTTTTTGCTTCTGGAAAGCAAGAACTATTGGAACCCCTCAAAAGAATGCGAACATCTCCATCTCAGCACCGAAGTGAGTGTTGCGACGACTCGGAAAGTGGGTGTTGCTTTTCTTGGACGACGCGCGCCACTTTCCGTGAGCGATGGTCACGGGATGACCGGGTTGGGCCTGTCGAAGCCTTCTCCGCGTGCGCGCGCGAGACGCTACCACTAGGCGGCAGCGAAATGCATGAGCCAGGCGTGACTCCGAAAGTATGCATGTTGATTCGGGGATACACAGCACTTGAAAGATGGCAGTCCCAGTCGGTGTTTTGCACGCGTTACGGAAGGGATGGCGTTCATGTTGCTTCCTGGCGAGGTGGTTATCACGTTTTGCCCTTCGTGGACATGGAACAATACGCACTGGCCCAAGAGCTGAGGATTGACTCAAGGCTTGCATGAGTGACGCTTGCCTTCCTGTCGTTTTTTTTTTTTTTTTTTTTTGTTTTTTGTTTTGCTTCCAACAGGTCTTTCCCAAATCTATGACCTAGCCACTGGTAAGCAATGCTTTCACACTCGTCTTCACCGGGCTGCGTTCCAGGGTCTCTTTCTCCACAAGCAAATCACCTAAGAGCGATCGAAGCTTGTGCAGATTGTTTTGGCAAAATTGGTGGACTCGCTTTGCCCAAGGTGACCCAGATGTGCTCGTGGATCCTGAAGCACTTATAGTCGAATAATTTCAAGTCCAGCGCTGAAATGCTGCGCTGGAATGCACCGCGTTTCGTTGGCTCGGGTCAAACATCCGTGAGCCCAACTGCCGGGCTTTCAATCGGCTGTACAGCCCAGGGGCGGCTCAACGAAAATTCTCGGCGAGTTCCTTAGGAAAGCAGCCGCCCTTGTCATTCCATGAGCCTTTGAAAAGCCGCGGGGAAGCTCGAAAGACCCGTGGGGGAAGCGTTCATGAATTGACGCGTGCAGTGCGAATGGCCCTGCGTGCGGAGCCCCACAGTGCAGGCAGCTTCGATCGGCTTCAGCCAGGAAAAAGAAGGAAGAATTCGGCGCGTGTGACACAGGTGGCAGGGTCGCAACGGCGCACAAGTCACTTGCTGATGAACCAATGAGGCCGCGGAGGATAATATGTTTAGTGCATTCGAGCGCTTGCTAGCAGACTCCTGGCGCGGCCATTGTAAGCATTAGCAAGCAACATGATGTTTAAAGGCGGCTGTTTGTGCATGATGATACCGCGATACATCAACTAAAGCTACCCACGTGGCATTCAGGTCATGGAAATGTCCGGCCCAAATTGCGGGTTATGTTGCACAGAGGCAGCAAGGTGCGAGGCGAAAGGGATAGCTTCTCTTACAGTCGGTGTGCTTCTTGCCGGCACACCTAGTGACCGCACGTTTGCTACGGGAGTCCGCTTAGCAGAGTTTGGAATATCCCTTTAAGGAACAATCCTGTCGTCTAACATCTAGCTAGCACCGTGCGCGTCTTTCATCCGTGTTCGGTTCGTGCGTGTGAATTGATTGATTGCTGCACTGCTGATTTGATGCAGGATAGACTGACACGTCAGGTTTGTGCGGGTTACAGAACACCGGCTACAGCGATGACACCGTTCACCACCCCTTTCATACAACCACCATCAGCAGACGATGTTTGCAAATGGGTTTCTTAACATAGAGCCCCCCAAAATGGTTTGCAACATGTTTCCTTTTGGCATTTCCTTGAAGCATCCCAACCAGGGTCCACCTTCTTTGCATCCTGTCATTCCATGCGAAGGAATGTGACGCACTTCCTTGCGCCTTCTCATCAGATCGGCTAGCGCTCGGTGTATCGGCTTTCCTGCCGGCTTCGCTTTGTCGCGGTCGTGCAAAGCAGGTCACGACATGATGCCAGCCATTTGGCCCAAGACTCGGTACACTTTGGTATGCCAATAGCACCTTGGCGAAAGCGCTGAAGTTTAAGGCCGACTTTGTTTTGCGGGAGTCACTGGTGGGATCAATGGAATTTTGCGGGAGAAAGGTCCTGAAGAAAGGTGTGAAGAAAGGTCCTGAAAGACTTTCTTTTGGTCTGGAAGAAAGGTCCTGAAATAACGAACGTCAGAGTATTGCCAGCCTTCGATCAAGTTGCAACGGAACCTCCTTGGGCTTTGGCATGGCAAGCCGGAGCAAAACATCGGGAACTGGAGCAACATATTTGTAACTCGAGCAAAACATTGGGTACTGGAGCCAAACATTGGGGAACAGGAGCAGAACATTGGGGAACTGGAACTGGAGCAAATCATTCAGAACTGGAGCAAAACATTGGGGAACTGGAGCAACACATTGGGAAACTGGAGCAACACTTTGGGGAACTGGAGCGAGAACTGGAGCAAAAAGATGGGAAACTGGAGCAAAACATTGAGAGCTGGAGCAAAAACATGGCGGGAACTGGAGCAAAACAATGGGAACTGGAGCAAAACATTGGGGAACTATTGGGGAACTGGAGCAAAACATTGGGGAGCTAAAGCGAAGCATTCGGGAACTGGAGCAGAACATGAGGAAACTGGAGCAACACATTGGAAACCGGAGTAAAACCTTGGGAACTGGAGAGAAGCGTTGGGGAACCAGCAAAAAGAGGTACCTTAAAAAAGAGCCCACACCGAAGTGAGGATCCCCCGAACCGTTTGCACTGCATGTGGGTTCTTTGGGTCAGCATGAGGATCCCCCAAACCGTTTGCGGTTCTTTGGGTCAGCATATGGAGCGTGGTGCTCGAGGCTTGCAGCATTGCAGACGCGAGATGGAGGTTGATGCCAGCAGCACCGCGTCTCGGCAGACAGACTGCCAAATGGCGATGGGGCATAACCAATGGCTCCATTTTGGGGTGGATGAACATCCATTTGCCACCTATTTTGATGTTCACCAGGGGCACAGGGTTTTGACCCACAGCCAAATGGGAAGCTTTTCAGCTGTGGCTGTGGTTGTCAAAACCAATGGGATCCCCTTTTGGGGTAGGTGCACCCCCATTCTAGAACCTATTTTAGTGGGGATTGGGATGTTCACTGCTGAGGGATCTTGGGTTTGTCAAGAGTATGACCCTGGACCCTGCCCCTGCCCAAGCTGCCGGCTTTTCAGAGGTACATGTTGCCAAGGGATGTTAGGACTTTCACTTTTTGCCAACCAATGGGTTTTCCGTATTAAACCACTAAAAGTTGTTCACTTTTAGCGGGGGAGCAGAAAGCAACCGAGTTCCAGAGGCCCGTAATTTTCACAAGCCCTGAAGGAGTTCCCCTGGCCGAGTCGCTGTGCCAGGGTTTTTGCAGGGCACAAGCTGCCTAGGCGTGGATCCTCGTTTCCACCGCTCTGGTGCAGCTGATGACACCAGGGTTGGCGTTTTTCTACGGCGGGCTGGTCAAAGACACAAGCGCCGGGCTGCCAAGCACCGACGGGACTTCAAAGGAACAAAGCGCACAGATTTGGCTGTGGTTGTCAAAACCAATGGGATCCCATTTTGGGGTAGGTGAATTCACCACCCATTTGGGACGTTCACTGGGGGTACGGGATGTTGACCCATGGCCATTTGGTGGTCTCGCATTTGGGCAATCTCAGTGTGGCGGAATAGCATGGCATAGGCTGTCAGAATAGACAGTCAGAAGTCAAGGTCATGTGATCCATCGCTGAAACGATCTCCGATGCGGTTTGCTGACGTTGTGGGATTCGGTACCGCATGAAGTTGCCGATGCTGAGTGGATCGCTGTCAGGTGTTCTGCATGCTGTAAGGTCCCTTTTTGCCAAGAAAGTTCGTCTGATTGCAAACGTATTTCATTGTTGCTGGTGCATTCCGCGCTCCAGAATGATTATGCTCGACTTTGATTTCAGGTACTGACAATGATGATGCAGAGCTTCATATCAATGGGTGTGTCGAGCATTTTTTGGCCGCAGGCTTAGCATTCTGCCAACTTGTGGCATGCTGTGCCTTGTCTGCCTGAACCGAGCAATGCATACCCTTGCTATAAAGTTCACTTACCTGTCCGTCGAGACATTCTCTTGATGGCGGTCGAAGCATCCAGGAATGAGTCCCTGTAACCCCTACACTTTTACTCCAGGAGACACGACTTTTGCTTGAAAAGGATTTGAGGCAGAAGAGCAATCAAGTCCACTCAGGGCTAGGCGTTTTCAACTTTCGGTGCCTCTTTTCGGTGCCACCTTGGAAAAGGTTCGCACACTTGGTGTGTACAAGTCGCATGGATACTTGAAACCGTTGCCCCCAAAGTTCCAAAGGAGTTTTTTTGTGGAACTTGAAGGGTTTTTGTGGAGCTTGAAGGATTTTCGTGGTTAACTTCATGCTTTCGAGTGCTCAATCTGCCCGAGTGCCCATGGAGCGAGGTTCTTAGTGGGCTTCTCGCTGTGCTTCGGCGAGAGCTGGGGCTTCGTGGGGAGCCCCTGGACCTTCTTCGGCCTGCGGGACCTCAATGTCCATGAGGCGGTGGACCAATTGGGGAGTAGCCACTCACCAATGACTCACCTGGCACCGCGGATTTTAGTCCATATATCATATGCCCATTTACCAGGGTTGAGTTTGGGTACCTGTTTTTCACCCACAGCCAGCTAAACCTCAACCTTTACGTAGCCTTCCTGACCCTTTTGGAGTAGCCTCCCACCTTTTGGAGTAGCCTAGAGTCCACCTTTTGACCCTTTGGTTTTCGCCTTGTTGCCCATCCATGTTTAGTCATGCCCCCCAAAAAGTAGCCTGTTTATTTCCAGGTCTTTTGGGCAACTGAAAAACCTGACGTTCTTTTGGACCAGGTCCCTTGTGAAGCAAAATGGTCCAACCCAGGGTATCCAGTCCAGGATGAGAACCAATTCTGAATATTCATGGGGCAGGGCTGCGTTTCAAAGGTTTCTCTGGTTATATATGAGTCCAAGACAGTACGAGCACCTTTCCGCACATGCAATGGGCTTGTTTTGCAGTCCCCGTGCCTCGCAACAACAAAATCGCGCGTGTTTTCTCTAAGGTTTTTTCACGTTCTCTTCATTGGCTAGCTTAGCTAGCCACCTTTGGCTTGGCGTTTTGGATTTCGCGCTTCCAGGCCTCGCCTCCGGTTTCGCTTTTGACCTGGCATGCCGCTTTTGGTTTTATGTGAAAGACTCATCGGTTGGGGACGCTGAGGGCATTTGTCCCCTTCCGCACAATTTTCCGCGTTTAAGGCTGTCATAAGCAAAACCAGCTCGCAACCAGGCCTCAATTTCCTCAATGGGATGCGATGCAAACTCAATTCGTGCAAGCCAATTCTACTTGAACGTTCGCTCCATTCGGCCCTCAAGCCTCAATTGGCTTTGACTTTTTCAGTTCATCACCGAATGGCCAAACCCAGCATGGCGCCCGCCCAAAATGACTCACCCACGCCCAGCATCTTGTGCAAGTGGTGCAACAGGTAACCTTGGCGTTGGCATTGTGATTTGTGTGGGCGACCAGAATAAAAGGTGCAGCTGTAGCTTGAAGTACTAGCGCAGAGAACTTCGTTTTGTTCCCTAAGCCAAGGCTTTTCTGAGGCCCGCGTTGCTCCAACTGCAGGCGCTTCCTGGGCAGAAAATCCCGGGCTTGCTGTACATGGCCTATCAGGGTTTCCAGGCAGCATTTATCTCAGAGTCAGATAGCATTGGAGCAAGGGACTCGTAGGGACTCGTGTCTCAGAGGGAAGGTGTTTGGTGAAGGCACAGTTGGGGTCAAAACTAGGTTACCCCCAGCGAGAATGGAAACAAGGATTGAAACCTGCGGTTATGTGGTGGTGTATTTTTCACCCATAGGCAACACACCGTGAGGCATGTTTGCGGTGATCACTCCGGCGCTGATGACGGGTGCATTCGCTGACCGCTTCCGCTTCAAGCCATACTTAATCTTTATTTTGCTGTGGCTTTTGCTGCTCGGCTTGAGGTGACGATTGCAAGCAACTGCAATGTCAAGCAGCAAACTTCCACATTTCTCTGCTTGTATGATTCCCAGGTTCGTCTATTGTCCCTGGTGCCACTGGCTTTGGGGTGGTGGCTGGCTGGCACAGCTTGGAGCTGTGGACTTTGCCGGAGGCGCAACAAAGAAAGCCGATGCTCAGCATGGCCAGCCTTGCTCACCCGCCAGGCATAGTTGTGCACGTGACGGCGGGCTTTTCGGCCCTGGCGAGCCTCTTTGTCCTAGGCGCGGGGGTTTCCCCGAGAAAAAGCCCGCAAGAAGGGCGGTGTCCCGTTGGGCCGGAAAACTCGGCCTCATCCACATCCCTGGAGGGAAACGAGAGATCCACCACAACCACCAAAACAGGGCAGGGGATCTCACCCCTGGATGCGAAAAGAGTACTTCACGAGGAAAACTGGGCCGTTGATCCCTGGAGGAAAGCGAGAGATCCCGGAGGATGAGAAGGATCACCACCACACGCCCCACAACGTGCCCTTCGTGGCCCTGGGCACGGCCCTGCTGTGGTTCGGCTGGTTCGGCTTCAACGGCGGAGCCCTGGCCCGGACTTCGCATGTGGGCGGGGAAGTCAAATGCCCGTGCTCACATGGCTGCGGGTCAGAAATAGGGTAGCCCCAAAACGGGTTGCCCTGGTGAGTGGGAACATGGACTAAAACCTGCGGTCTAATTCCTGGTGTTTCAATTTGGACCCATGCCCACCTTCGGCGCTTTCTCAGGGCAAGCTTCGCAGCCCTCTTTGGCCGAGGATCTGCTCTGGCCAGCAGTGGCCAGGCAGTGGCCGCGGTGGTGAACTCCGAGATCTCGGCATCAGTGGCCACCTTCCTCTGGCTTTTGACTCTCGCAGTGGAATTACAGGGGTCATTTTTTGACGGTTTCTGGGGGTTGTCAAAGTCAGAAATGGGGTTGTTTCCCTTTAACCCACCACTTAGGGGGTGACTTTGACCATGGCAAAATAATGAGGCCAGAATTACCAGAACCAGCAGCTGCCCCCCCCCATTAAGAAGTGATGATTCAAACAGGAATTTTGCAGTGGAATTCGCAGAATCAGCCGCTGCCGTGTCCAGCGTTTCGTATTTGGCGCAACGTGGCCAGCCGTGTTGGGATGCTCGGGATGCTCGGGATGCTGGGTTTTGACCTATCGGTTTCAGTGCCGATGCTCGCGGGGTGTGATAGGCGTATGGTTTGCCGGCTTCGCCTTTTTTGGTAGGCGGGTTTTCGCTTTAGGCCGTAGGGTTTCGGTTTATAATTTTAGGTTTACAAACTTGAGAATTCAGATCGTCTCATTTAGGTTTGAAGTTGGTAGGGTTCTGGTTTACAACTCCAGACAGAGTTGGATGTTTCAAGCTGCAAGATGCCAACCACCAAGAAGTTGCACCCTCCGGAGTGAGCATCCGATCAGGGCCTCCGAGTTTTGCAAGCGCATTTTCAACCTTCGGGAGACAGAGTTGGGAGAGTTGGGGGCAAACCAGAAGTGCTGCCCCTTTAAACCGTAATTCCTTTTCCTTATGCAGGGCTCCTTAAAAGATACATGTTGCCCATTTGAAACATGGCTTTTTCCACCAAAATAAAGGGAAACCACTATTTACAATGCAATGTTCAGGTGCATAATGTAAGGATCCCTGCTATGTTGTTGTTGAATTTCAACGATGCGGAGCTCTGTTTCTGGCGGGAGCTAGTGCTTGAAGTAGCTACGGCTGGTTTAGCGTGGGGTTTGTGCTGGTTTAGGTTGAGGTTGCGTTTGTTATGAAAGCGGGGTTCAGGCGTGGTTTAGGCAGGGTAGGCTGGGCTTAGGGTGGGTTTAGGCAGGGCGTGTTTAGGGTTTGTTTAGGGTTGGCTTAGTGTTGGGTGGATTTCGGGTTGGCTCAGGGTTGGTTTAGGAGGTTCGGGCCAATAACATCTCAAAACCACGCGTGTGCCCAACTACACCCATCGGAACCCTCAGAGAGAGCCCCGACACCAAAAACCCGCCACCCTGAAGCCCTGTACAATCCAACAATCCAAGAACCAGCCGATCCAGCTGTTTCATGGCACGAAGCCTTCCATACCTAGAAACCTCAGAGCCGTTTTTTGCGCTCAGCTCAAACCCGAGGCAGCCGGAATGCTTTGAGTGGCTCTTCAAGCGACGGATTCCAAAAAAGCCTTCCGTTCACTTTGTGGTGGCCGCTTTTCCGCCAAAGAGTTCTGGGCCTTTTGCTGGGTTGCAGCCAGAGATGCCAGTGCCAGTCCGGGAAACTGCTGCCAAAATACCAGCAGAACTTGACCCGGGCGCCAGTGTTGACCCTGATTAGCAAGGCAACTCCCCAGTACAAATTGGGGAACCCTGTGAAGGATTTAAGTATGAGTAGTCTTGGGGTTAACTAGGGGCCCACATGAGAAGGAAATCCAGGAGTCCAGCCGGTCAACAGGGTTACCTATGAGAGACTGCCCAAACATGGCGGCGGGTGGCAACTCATCAAGGCGCCACTGATCTGCTCCTTGAAACTGTGCAATCTGCAGGATTGAATGGGTCCGGCTGGGCCGGCCAACTCTGATCGGCCTTTGTGTTGGTGCCATTGCTGGTCTTGCCACCATCACGCCTGCAGCTGGGTTCATCCAACCAAGTGGAGCGCCGCTAGGACCAAATTCGGAGTTCGGTGTTTGTGCTTTTTTGATGGCGATGCCTTTGGGGTTGTTTGGGGGAACCAAAAGGAACCCATTTTGGGGTCCCCCTTTTTTTCGCCGGCAGTTGCCAGCGGCAAGGTTCATATTTGGCATTGTGGCCACCTTCTTCTGCTACGGCTGCTGCGAGCTCATCAACAAGCTAGGCCTTGATGACGCCTTGGACGTTTGGGGCGTGCATGGTATGGGTGGCTGGATCGGATCGATCATGTGGCTCGGCAGTTGCCGGACGTGACATTGACATGGGTATGGGTCAACATACCGCCAGGGAGCCGCACATAGTCCTTGGCTCCACCAGGTTTCCATTGGGGTACCCATTTTCGACCCACAGCCACAGAAACAGCTTGGCTTGCTTCGTGTGGAGAGCAAGCTGCAGAAGCTGCAGCTGGGACCCAGAGATGTCGCATGAAAAAAGAAGAGCACCAACTTTTGATGTCCCTCCGATCGCAGGGGTGGCAAACAGTCTTTGGTCCGAGTGAAAAGGACCTTTCCTGTTGACCCCATATGAATCAACCCCAGTGTATGAATAAGGATGTGTCCATTTCTGGGTTTGGGGGGAATCGGAATCAGACCACTTTTGGAGGGGCCAACACCACGCCCCCGATTAAACTGGGGTCAGCATGACGAAAAGACCTGCACTCTGCTCCGTAAGGATCGGCGTGTTGGCGGACTCCCCGAGCTGCGCAGATGTTGCTACGGCGCCCATCAGCTGCGTGACGCCGGGAAGCCCACCCTATGCTTCCCTGTCGTTGGTGGGTGGCTTGGCTTCAAAGGGCGTCAGGTTACGTGCAGCTTGTTGGTGCAGGTGTGCCAGGCTTGCCTCTTGGACGTCGGACGCGGCCGAGGCATTCAGATTGCAGCTGTACTGCTTTGCAGCGTCTACTCCTTCGTGGTGACATGGGTGCTGTTGAAGGCCGGGCTCCGTGAGATCTCGTCCGCGTCCCATGTGTCCCATGGGCTCCTTAAAAGATACATTTTGCCCATTTGAAACATGGCTTTTTCCACCAAAACAAAGGGAAGAGAACCATTTACAAGGCAATGTTCAGGTGCATAATGTAAGGATTTCTGGGTGTCTCTGTCCGCAGGCCATCAGGCTTTGCATGCCGTTGAAGCCGAAGAGCTTGCACGTGGACCTGCACGAGCACCATGAGGCTGCCTACCATAGCCCCATAAAGGCGTACCGTCCTGACAAGACTCAGGCTTTGAACAGTGAAGGCTCCATGGAGTCATCCTCGGAAGCCTCTGAATCAGCGGCATAACCTGACTCTACCTTCGACGATTTTCCACTTACGAAGCAAAGGGATCAGGTCAACGTTATGTCCAGCTCGTTGTTAATATCACCTCCTTCTAAGAAGGAATGCGATTTCTTCTCTCGCAAGCCGTTTCAAACGACGAAGCTGAAGAAGACTTGGTGACTTGAGGATACGGACGTGATTGAGGTTTTGGCCTATCATAAACTCGTCCAAGTCGCCTGAAGCATCGTTGATCGTTTCGGCCGAAGTTAGACAAAAGCGTGTCGAGCGGGGGGGCCAGTGGGTTGGCGGAAACGCAAATAACTGAAGGTTGGTAGGCGTGCAATCCTGCATTCTTGTTTGCTCGCACACGTCGAGCGTCTGCATAACTATGCGAATCTTTGTGTCCTCAATGGAGTTGTGAAGTGTTGGATGTACGTGATTTGGGCCCGCTCAAATGAACCCTTGCCTGTTCCACCCAAACCTATTTTTGGGCAAACAACTGCGTCTGTATCGAAACCCATGCTGCATTTCCTGTGACGCATGCCACTTTCAGCCAGGAGATTCTCTCAGATCCCCAATCGCGATCACGCAGGTCCGCTGTTTCAGCACAGAGAAACTAATCAAAAGAAGCCGAGGGAGGAAACCCGAACCAAAAAGAACAGAACACAACAACAAAAAACACAGAACCACCAACGAAGTACAACGGAAAGACGGGTTCTCCTTTTGTGGGCTCCTGGCGTTGATATCTTTGCTTTAGGTGCCGCGCTGGAGAGCTCCTTCGAGGATGCGCGCCGGGAGGCCGGTTGCCGTCTCAGCAGACTTCAAGTGAAGAGTCCTCAGCTGATTGAGGGCCCGTGGTGGAGAGAACATGGTTGTTGTTGGGAAACATTCTACATTACATTTTTGCTTGTTGTAGTTTAGCCCACTGAACAGCCAGAATCTAATTTTTTGGAGGGGTATTTATTTCAGTTTTTTTTCCCGCTTTTGGCTTCTTGGCTTTTCGGCTTCTTGGCTTTTCGGCTTCTTGGCTTCTTGGCTTCTTGGCTTTTCGGCTTCTTGGCTTTTTGGCTTCTTGTTGGTTTACGTGGCTTTTGGTGGCTTTGGCTTTTTGCATCCTCTGCTTCCCAGTTCCTCTCCCGTTGTTCCTCTCCGGTTGGCTTCCCGCATCCTCAGCATCACCAGTCCCTCCCAATTTGAATCATCACTTCTTCGAACATCATTGGGGGGGGCTGCCGCCCCCCCCCCCAACCCCCCCGCAACTTTTTGGATCGTTTGCAAAGATTTGATTGCACCCCCATTTGAATCATCACCTCTTCAAACATCATTGGCTGGGCTGCCGCCTCCCCCCAACCCCCGCTACTTTTAGATTTCTTGCAGCAATTTAATTGCACCCCTATTTGGTTCATCACTTTTTCGAGCATCCAATTTCGCGAGAAAATGCTGTAAAATACGACATTTTATGTAATCTATGTAATCTATGTAGTCCATGTATGTTTGTATGTATGCGCTTCTTTGAAAACATAGGGGAAGCCACCCCCGCCACCCTCCCGCTGCTCTTTATATTCTATCGCACCCTTTCTTCAATCATTGCACCCCGATTTGAATCATCACTTCTTCGAACGGGCTGCCGCCCCCCAACCCCCCCGCTACTTTTCAGATTTCTACAGAGATTCAATTGCACCCCTATTCGAATCATCACGTTTGCGAACATCATGGGGGGGGGCTTTAGATTTGCTTTGCAGCGAGTGCCCCGCCCTCCTATTTGAATCATCATTTTTTCGAACCCGTCAACCCGCCAGCTACTTTTTAGATTTTGTTACCCAATATTTGTTGGTGATGCTGGGGATGTTGGTCGGACATGCGGGGGATGTTGAAAACGATGCTGGGGATGTTGACGGGCTAGAGCAAAACTCGTCAATTTTGAGAGAAAATGCTGTAAAATACGAAATACATCCCAAAATAAATCCGCACCCCCCCTTCCAACGTCAACCAAGAGAAGGCTGCTGCACATGGCCAAATGGGGAGGCAATGAGCCAACCCGAAAAACAATTCGTACCAAATCCCCAGCCGAAACTCGCTTTCAACCCGCCCTAAAGCAACCCAAAACCGATCCTAAACCAACCCTAAATCCTAAGCCATCCCTGAACCAACCCCGCCTGCCCCAACCCATTCTCCCCCGGTTGGCAAGTTTTTGCTGAGGCTACCCTTGTCAGGTTGGCGGCAGCCAAAAGGAAAGCCGCCAACTATCGCCCAAAAATGGCGGGTCCTGTGTATGGACGAGCTCCATTTCGCACCGAAGACGCCCTGGAATGAGTCGATGTCCTAACGGAACCTGCCAATCAATGGTTTCAACCTTGTTTCAACCATGGTTTCACGGTTGTTGTCGGGAAACATATGACATTTTTGCTTATTGTGCCTTAGTGGTTGAAATCCAACCACTGAACTGAACTAAAATTTGAAATTGTTTTTGCTCCCCTTCCAACGTCAACCAATGGTTTCCAGTTGGTGCGATTTGGGTGTGGTTGTCAAAATGAAACCACCAGGAATTGGACCGCAGGTTTTAGTCCATTAGCAACCCATTTACCATGGCAACCCATTTTGGGTATTTTTGACCCTCAGCCATTTGGATCGCGCATCCACCTGCCAGGTGGAGCAGCAGGCCCGCCGCCGCTACAGCGCGGAGCACGCGCTGGCGGCGGCCAGGACGGAGATCGGCTGGGGGGCCCAAGCAACGCTACGGCCCCACGCGCGCGAAAACGCGCGCGTGGGCGCGTAAAAAAGGCCGCCCGTGGTTATGGGGTGTCTTTTTAGGAGTAGATGCGTCGCCCTTTGGTTGTGTTCTGTTTTGGAAAGGCAACCTATCCACAGTTTGTTTTTTCTTTTGAGAAAAAAACACTGTGTTGCTTTGTTTTGTTTTACACAAGGGAAGCCAATCCAATGTAACAAGCGAGAGGAATGCACAGCAGTTGGACGGGCCCGTTGTCTGGACACGCTGCCATATGGATGTCCGTCAAGCATATGGTCCTTGTTGGACCAATGACTCCACATTTCAATCATGGGGAGGCAAGGTAGGAAGCTGCAAGCATTGTAAAATGTCAAACTTTAAGTAGCATTATGCTTTTCCGACTTGCACTTTTCCAAACTAGACATTCAAGACATTTTTTTCTGAGACCTGGATGTGTTTGGGTTTTTGCATGTGCAATGGGTGGCATGTTGGTAAGGCCAGTTCCCAGAATTGAGCTTGTTGACGTCGAACAACGCAGGTGGTACTTTGGGTGTGTTTTCTCTCTAAACTGCGTTGAGGGACGTGAAAGCAGTCGGATCCTGATCAGCTTGCCTTTGTGGTTCCTGGCATTCCGGGCACCTTTTTTGGCTGATTTCAAAGGCGAACCAAACGGAAAACTGAAGCCATTTTTGGGGGTCCGACCTTGAAAAGGAAAGACCCATCAGGCGTTGGCTCCCTTTCACCATTTCGATCTGATTCCTATTAGAGGATCACAAGAACCAACAGGTTAGCCTTTCCTTTGTTGCATTTTGCTTGGCTGTTAGGACTTTAACTTTTTGCCAACTCATGGGTTTTCCATTAAACCACTAAAAGTTAAACTTTTAGCAGGGGTGCAGAAAGCAACCGAGTTTCCAATGCTTAGCAGCCCCGAGCAACCTCTTCCTCTGTATGTGACCCCTGCACGCTTTGCTTATAAATGTTGACGTTGAGGTTGAGTGCAAGGTAGGTAAGCTGGCTAATTGCAGAGCGTGGGAGCTTCGTTCTGACTTGAGGGCTTTGACGGCCTGCGGTGCAAATCAGCAGATCTGGTGCTGTGA
Source organism: Effrenium voratum (assembly GCA_963377175.1). NCBI lineage: Eukaryota > Dinophyceae > Suessiales > Symbiodiniaceae > Effrenium > Effrenium voratum. Next base: position 86,033 of record CAUJNA010000997.1, on the reverse strand, counting down.
TTCTGCGGCCGCAAATCAGCAACAGCTACAAATGTGGCGCTGACTATTGTTTGCAGGGGAAGGGTGTAGAGCGGCGGTGACGCGGTCTCTTTCAGGTTTTAGGTTTGTTGGAGAAGCTGGAAGGTGTTACCCTCTCACCAAGTAACGTGGAACCTGACACAGTTTCCCTTTTTGAATGAAAACGGTCTTCCAGGACCCCGCTGTCAAGTTTCATGTCAATTGGTGGGAGGGTAAACACGTTGTTGGTTTCCCTTTGCTTCTTTCGAAACCCGTCGGGTTTCGGAGGCCGTCTCAAAGCCGCCCAAGCTGCCTTGCAGGCCGGATCTTGATAGCCAACTAGACAATGGGGTGCTCCGTTCCAACTTGTTGGTATAAGACACTCAAAAGGTCAATTTGTAAGATCATCATAAGGTATAAGACATTGAACAACATTCAACATTTAACATTCAGACTTTTTGGAAGATCATGATATAAGATAAATTGAACAACACGACAGGCTTTTCTCAGGGTTTCCTTTGGAAGATGACTGCTTCCCCGCTAACAGGCACAACAGGTCAATTTGCGCAGGTCCAAGACAAGCACAGATGTTCTGGCGGCGCTGGGCCCACTTGCTACAGCTCACTGGCAAATTCAACATGTGCCAGATCATACACATTCAATGAAGGAGTGAAGGACACTGCGCTTTGAATGTGTGTGTGTGCTAACATCATATCATATTTGTACCAACTAAGTAGGATTGTGTGCAAAGCATCAAGAGTGTCAAAAGCATCCCCCAAGAGTCTTTACACATTAGGCCCCTGTAGTAGTGACAATAACTAAAGCTTGTCAGGACAACGTATATTTTGCAGCAGAAATGTTGCAGCGCGTCAGCCAGCACGCCGCACTGTGCTCCAGCAACCAAGTACGGGAAATGGACCGGATTGAGGAACCACAATCCATCCAAATGCTCATGTTGCTACGTGTTCCTTAGTGAACATACCCGAACATACCATGAGAAGCACGCACCTGCAAAATGGCAAACCCACACCTCGCAATATGTCTGTTTGCAATGCATAGCTCGTCAACACATGTTGAAACGAAGAAGCAAACATGAAGTAAAGCTTTCCACAGTTGGCAAAACACAACGCAGTTGTTCGGAGCAAACCAAATCTGTACAACCAAACACCAATTTGGTATGCTACTCCGAAGAAAATGACTATCCCGCAAGAATTGATCCCTGGCTGATCCGTGTAGGCAGAGCGCGAGGGTTGGCAGCAGCGAGAGGAGCTCGGGTTCTTCAACACGAGGGTAGTCTCAATGACTAAGCTGCCGCGGTGCTATGTGTTTGGGGTCACTCAAGGTTTCAATCATGATCCTGCAAGGGGTGCCCTGTCTGCCTGGCCGGGGCATTGTTTTGCGGGAGTGATTGAGAGCAGAACGCCAAAGGTCACGTTATGGCATGTTACTTGAAGGGCGAGTTCTCCAGAAAACATGTGTGTCAACTCTCTGTAGTTCGTCTACTCGTATTTCGGGGGTTGCTGGAGTGAAGTGCATCCTGAACATGTCCAAACACCGAGACACCACATGAACGTCTTCTCTCTGTTTGGCCAAGGCACTTGCAAAGCCAGGCTGAAGGACAATACATGCCATGGCCGGCCCACAGGGAGCATCCCGTGCAACTGCAGAACAGACGATTCATTTTATGATGGCCCAATGCAGCGCTCGGTGCGGTGCGTTTCCCTAGCCTGGTGCTTTGAGAAGGGTAATTATCCAAAGAGAGACGTTGAACGCAAATCAAGTTTCCGCCTATCAACAAACATGCCTCTTTGGCCAAGCTGGCAGGGGCCCTCTGGGTCACAAAGAGGTCATTTGCGAGGCTGCAAGGGCGATTGAAAGTTGGGAGCAGACTAGGCGCACTTCCTTCCGTCTCCTGGCAAATCCCAAAGGGCAAGCGACACCTTTGGGGGGCCCGTACCCTTGATACAGATTTGGGCAATGGGCATTTCAAGCATGCCAGACAATGGATGGGATCTTGAGGCTACCCTCAGCTTGTGGGAAAGCGAAGGTTCAATTTGGTGTGGGTCATCCTGCTTGTCAGCAGCAGAACTTGCCGGTGGGTCGCCCTCATTCGATGCCTTAGGAGAGCTATCGTCTAGCTTGCGCCAGAGCAGAGGCCTGTCAGCTTCCGGCTGCGAAGATGAGCGGACGAAATCAACGAACTGGGGCCCTCCCCCCAATTTCCAACAAGAAGCTGAAACCTCCACAGGACCACAGTGTGGCATTCCCCCGGATGGCACAGATCTTGGTTTCTCTGGACCTAGGGAGACCCCGAGCCCATTGTTTTGGCTTTTGAATGGGTGTGTCGTTTTTTTAGGTAAGCCAACAAAATGGTGGTTTTCCTTTTGGTAAAACCACCAAAAAAGGGGTACCATATTAAAGAGACACACCCAACTATCCCCCAAGCTTTGCCTTTGCATACCCTGGCAACTTCTGGGTGCTGTACCGTAGACCGTGAATCTACAAACTGTTCATTTTGCATATTTTGGGCACCTTCCACCGGACATCAACCTGCACATTATTTTTTTTTTGCACCCGATATCTACGATGAAAGTGGGGGGTCCGGGCCACCAGAGGCGCGTCTAAGGACCTCACCGCTCCGCATCTTTGAGCGATCGTGGTCCGTTCGAATCTCTCTCTCGATGTCGGGGATATGGCCGTGGTCAAAGCCGTTTTGGGATCCCGTTTCGGTTGGTAGGTGAATTCACCACCCATTTTAGAACCTGTTTTAGTGGGGATTGAATCGGATGTTCACTGGGGGCTAACCGATTTGGCTTTTGACCCATGGAAATTTCTGTTTGATGGAGCATCTTGGAAACCCCTTGAGTGCTTGCAAGTCATTTGTTACGGCCCAAGCCTCAGGGTTTGCCGTGTTGCGCCTATGGATTGATTGGAGTGTTACGTTCGGCAGGCGTCCTTTTTTTTGGCGAGATCCATTGCCCTCCCAGCAATCAACATGAAACATGACGTTCGGGGGGTCCTGGCTTGGACCAGTTTCCTTGTACACCGAACCCCTGTCAAGGCCCCACCATGGTTGTTGTTGGGACACATTTTACATTGTTGCTTATTGTGGTTTAGTGGTTGAAATCCAACCACTGAACTGCTCAGATTTAAATGTTTGCTCCCCTTTCAACGTCAACCAAGCCATGCCAATTCGTGGAGGACGATCATATTCACCGGTGCCATGTTGAAAGCTTCAGGCCAGTGCGCAGCAGAGCGCCGCCGAAGCGCGGGAGGTGAGGGCGGGCGGCGCGGGGCACATGCGTGGCACGTGGCGCGTGGGTCGGTTGCTGCCGAGTTGTCGCTTCATTCACCCGCAGATTAGCATGGAACCGCACATACCACCAAAGAAAGCGACTTTTTCGCGGGTGCAATTTTCCACTTGAAAGGTTTGCAAGTGGCTGAGTGCGAATCTGAAATCTAGAAGGTGCTTTGGTAGCCTGGTTGGCAGGGTGCTGATGGCAAATCAGGAAAACGCCTTGCGGTTGAGCTCACCGATCCGCCCAAATTTAGCCGGGCCCCTTGCGTTTGCCCTCCTTTGACAGGCCTCGGACTTATTCTGAAATTCGTTGGTCGAGTGATCCGTGCAACAGCCATCCAGAAAGGTTTTTTTTGCTTTTGAAACCACACATTTTGCAGAAGCTTCCCTGTTCATGTCTGAGACATAGTCGTTACAGTTGTTGAACATATCCCTCCAAGTTGTCTGCAGAGCATATGGCACATCCAACAATACAGAACATATCCCTCAAAGCCTCAAAGTTGCCTGCAGAGCATATGGCACATCCAATACTACAGATATGCACTGAGGACTGGTCGGCTTCAACTCCTTTCACCCTGCCAAAACCTTCAAGACACTTGTGTCCAGAGTCCCCTGAGCATCCGTAGAAACCTTTGTTGCCGCGACCCTTGGTAATCTCTTCCCCCTAGCCAAGGTCCGCCGAATAATAAGCATTGACTTTCAAAACGAGGGCCCCAAATGAACAATTATAATATTTGACAAATCTCGTGATTTCTCCCACCGATCTGTGGGTACCCTCTGATATGCCCTGTATTGGAACAAAAAATGGTTGCCGCTCCCTTTTAAACCTCTTAAAACAAGAATTCGTCGGCTTTTGATTACTTAGAAACAAGTTGTTTAAGCCTTTTACTTTTGGTTCAGAACAATTTCCCGTACCTCTTTTTGATCAGACACGACTCCTTGCCCCCACAAGTGCAACATGAAATGAGTTGGGCCCTCCAAACCTGGCACCGGGGACCCCTGCACATAAGTTTCGCCGATTGTTTTCCCTTCTTTCTTTCTTTTTTTTGCGGGGTACTTTGTCATTGGGGGGAAGGGATTTTTTCCTAATTTGCGGGGGGGATGTTTTATTATAAGGGGGAAGGGCTTATTGGATCATTGGCAGAGCTGCAATCAGCAAACGGAATAGACATGTGAACACGAGGACCAACCCGGTGTTTTCGGGTCACTGTCGCTTATGTGGCTTGCATTTCCAGACGTTTACTCGGAATGTCTCCGCGTCATCGCATCCCCAAAACAGACGTTCCGTCAAGGCACAACCCCGAATCAGTAGTGCTTCCTTGGTTTTTTCTTTGGATGCCCGAAGCCAGGTAGGCGATACACCTCGAAGGAACTGTAAACAAAGCCCTTGGGCGCCAATTGGGAGCTTCCCCCAGGCGCTGCAAGAGCTGCGCAGCGGCCGGGAGGCGAGCGGAGCTGGAACCCGCACTCCAGAGATCTTGAGAACCCAAGCTTTCTGGGCGAAAAGAGGCCCCCTGTTTTGGGAGAGACATGTTTGTGCCTACAAGATGTAATTCCTTTGGTCTGGAGGATTGGATAGGTGCCCTGGTTTGCAGGAAGTTACGTTTGCGTTTCGTTTCTTGCAAAAGGAGACTGGGAAGGGACAGCCGCAGACCTTGGCATCCGACGCAAGGCAAGATATGTTGCTCAGTCACAGCACCATTGTGAGAATGTCAGCACTCATTGTATACAAATGGCAGTAAGGGACTGAATAGAAGAAGCTCCGGCAAGGAAAGGAGAGAAGATAGGATCTGAAGAGGGCTAAAGCCACTTGGCTGTGCGGAGATGACAAGGACAAGTTTTAACACCCTTTCTCGAACAACAACACATATTAGTGGGGGCGGTTTTGTGGGAACCCCTGCTTGCTTGTGAGATACGGGTGGTGTCCGGCGGCACTGGAGATATGAGGTTTGCTTGAGGGGCTCTGTCCAAATCATGGAGTCGTATTGTGTTGCCACAAAAAGAAGCGCAGCGGCTTGCGGTTCTTTGTCTCAAAATGCCATTGCCATGGGGTAGGAAAGGGAGCACTTTCCTCATCAGAATGCTGTGTTCATTCCAAATGCAGTCCAAGCGGATTCACCATAGCGCTCACTTGCCTGACTCCGCGAACTTTTGACTCCGTTTGCTCCCAAGTTTGGTCTATCCCCTCAAAGCCGCAGCCTCCAAACTCGGCCGGTGCTAGCTCCCGCCAGGAGCTCGCCGAGATGCGGCGCGGTGGCCAAAAGGAGAGTGCTTTGAATCCCATTTGGCTGTGGGTCAAAACCGTTTTGGGATCCCATTTTGGGGTAGGTGCACCACCCATTTTAGAACCTATTTTAGTGGGGGTTGGGATGTTCCCTGGCGGTACGAAATTTGGATTTTGACCCATGGCCAATTTGCCGAAGCGTCTGGGTTTTGGGGGCTTGGGAATCGAATGTGCCCCAGGCCCATGCGGCATGAGCTCTGAAAGAATCATCTGCTCGAGGCGGAAAGCCTGCGCTTGGCTTCCTCAGGATTCGCTCGGCATGTTCCAAGCAAGCAGCGCTGGAAGCATGCCTTAAGCGGCGCATGCTCGGCAAGGCGTTCGTTGTTGCCCCTCAAGCTTGACTTGACAGAGAAACCTGGGTGAGTGTAGGATAGGCCTTGTTTGCGGGTTTTTTCACCTTCCTGGTGCACGTGGCGTAGCGAGCGCGTGGTTTGAAGAAGCCAAGGCAAGTGCTGAGTCCTCCCAGTGGGAGTGTTGGGAGCCCAGCGAGCGGAACCATTGGGAGACATAGGAATTTTCATGGGGAACCCCCGAAAAGTGGGTTGGAGGACATCGACATCTTTCCCCACCTTTTCGACGGTCCACCAACGGGTCGCTAGTTAAGGTTCATACCCATGTCAAGGTTTCTCCTTTTTGGACACACTTTCTGGTCTGGTCATTTGTGCATTTGGTCCCCTCGGCTCAGGGTGGTGACATTGAAGCGGAGGCCTGGTGCATGTTGGTTCCTCTGGACAAGCATCGCACAGGGCGTTGAACCTCCCCTGCACATGGTTGTTGGGAAATATTTTACGTCTTTGCTTATTGTGGTTTAGTGGTTGAAACCCCCACTGAACTGCTAAAAAAAATGAATTTCTGCTCCCCTTCCAACAACCAAGTGTAGGTTGTCAGAAAGGAGACATGTGGAGTCCTTGGGCACCCAACAAAAAGCGGCGGCTCAGAGTCCGTCGGGCGCGCTCGGGGCTGAGTCATGTCTCGTGGCTCCAAATTTTGTCTTTCCCCCTTGGTGAATCATGGAAACGGGGGGAGGGTCTGCCAGTCAGTCACCGCACCCTTAGGGCTACACAAAATGCCATCAAGATATCCAGACTGTGGAAGGGACGTAGACTCGCAAAGTTCCCCACAAGACCCATGGGGGACTCACCAGTTTGCGCATGTCCACGATGGAAGTCGCATAAGCTGACGTGCTGACATGACATCAGCAAGCATGCATTCCAAAAGGGTACGGGGAGAGGCCCGGCTAACCGGCATCATTGTAATATGGCCAGGCGGTAGCTCCATCCTAGCTATTTATCGTCTGTAGCTTGATCCTAATAGAGAGGTATGCCACAGCATTGAGTCCCCCAGCGTGCGCTAGGGAGTTGATTGAAGCTTCTCTAGTCGGAGCGCAAGCCATTTGGTGCATACCGCTTTCAAACGTGTGCAGCTTTGCCGTCTTTAGTATTATACATACACTTCATCAATTGAGTGACGTGTACTGAGTATCGCCACTCGAGACATGCTGGTTCTTGGGTTAGTTTCAATCTGAGTGCGGTCAAGCAGTTCCAGACCAGCATGGACAAGACACGGCGATCCTTTTGCCCTGTACACGTGGAATCCTGTTACTTTGCATGCCCATCAAAGAGTGTTTTCTATTGAAAAGATCCTGGGTAGAGCACGGGCTCTTCCACGCTTTCCAGGCATTCGTCCGAAAAGTAGTTTGCGGCCCTTCCTGGTTCCATTTTATGATAACAGAAATCTTTTGTGGGGAGGGGTGTCTGAAGATTGCAAGATTCCGACTTGGGCGACTTCCGACTTGGTTGTAAAAGGGGTGCCTAGAACTGAAGAGGCTCCCAAAGTTTTTACCCCCCAGCCGAACACCCTTCGGAGCTCAGAGACCCGGAAGTTCGTTGGTTGGAAGCGACCGGACAGGTCTTGGAGCTCTGCCAGAGGTTGGAGGAAGAGGCGCTCCGGGGGGTCAGTCCCAGACACTCTGGTGGGCCCGGCCACCACTTGCTATGTCTATTATTGTTATTGTCATGCATACCATGAATTCTTATTATCATTATTACTATCTCTCTAAAAAAGAACAGAAACAAGGACATAATTACCGTCTTTTATTGTCAATACCTTCGTCCCTACGTTCGCCGTCTCTCAACCACGACCCGCGCAGGTGGGTAGCGTTAGGTGGGGTTGGGGGGTGGGGGTGTAGCATACGCCCACTGCGCCGCCACGCCGGGTAGCGTCGTCACGCGGGAATGGGTGGGCTGGGGTAGCAGCGGAACAGAACATGTTGGTGCTACTCACTTGCTGAAAGCCAACTTTTGAACTTGGTTGTTTCCCTTTGTTGGCCCAGGACTAAAAATGGCCTCCTTTTTTTAAATGTTGGACTTTTTGGGCGACTGAGGCTAGCTTCTGCCCACTTGACTAAAGGCGTCCTATTGCTGGCCTTACAGGCTGCATTGGTCAAGACGGCCCCAAGGGAAGCACTCGTGCCTACTATTATCCTTAGTATGAAGCGAGCAGTACAATGGAATATGTTTTGTTGTTACTGGAACTGGCATGGCTCTTATGATTGCCTTTTTCTTAATCATCATGTGTCTTCTTACTATTCCCCCATCTTTATTAGTATTGTTGTCATTGTCATCATCTATATTGTAACTTATTGTTATTCTCTGACTCGGGCCATAAACATGGTCCTGTTTGAGTTGTTCTTTTTTGTTTGAAGGGGGGAGGGTTGGGGCAACACCCGTTGCTTCAAGTTCGAAGTTATCTCGTTGCGCGGCTGGCATCGCGTTGCCGCGAGAGGCCAAAGCCTTGCCGCGGGAGGCAGCCTGGGGGTGGGGGAAGAAGCGCAATAAGCTAGTATGATTGTGAGTGGCTGAATGATTGTATACTGACTTGTCCTTCGTATGATGATGATGATGATGATGATGATGATGATGATGATGATGATGATGGAGAAGGAGGGTTAAGCCTAGTTTCAGGGTTCCCGAACATCCCCCCCATTCCTTTTTCTATGTTTGTCTTAGTTGTTTGGCTGAGCTTGTCTCCATGAGTGGCCCACCAAGTGCCCAGCTTCGTTTGAGTGTTCCCAAAACCGAAGGAACCCACCTCAATGTTGACACGCAAGAAGTGACCTATTCAGCCCCACCATGTCAGCAGCTGAAGTTCACTCCAACCGGCTGATCCGAGGCATGTAGATACGGCTGATTGGTGGATGACTGATGAGAAGACTTGAACATTGCAAGGCCACCCTGACACCTGGTGTGACAGTGTGATCCGGGTCTGCAATCCTGGGACTGACCAGATCCCAATACGCACAAGCGGTTTTTCAGTTTGTCGGTTTTTCGGGGGGTTGTTGATTGGCACCATCTCTAGAGAATCACTGTGACCCATTCCACGCATCTCCCAGGATGACGCACTGGATGCCAGAAGCTGGTCCACGACCAGCGTCGGGTGGAGTGACCGAAACCAGCAAAAGAGTGCGTTTGACGTCGCGCATGCGAACTGTGAGTAGAATCTCCTTTTCATCCTCCATGCACCTGCGGTTGTAGAAAATTGCATGATCTGGTGGCATTTTTAGGCCAGTGGCTGGAGGTAGATGGGTTCTTGGATATTCCAGGCATGTGCTCACAGTTGCCAGCGCAGCTTCTAGTGGCCTTCGGCATGTTGGGCGCAACAAGATTGCGTGTGTCTCCACACCTTCGGCATGAACGCAGAACATTGGCAATGAGCCCGTCCACCTGGAAAGTCAAAGCTCATGCCTATCTCTGTTTGCCCATTCTCAACACATACAACGCATTGGCTCCTGTCCAATGTTTGGACCTCCGCGCTCTCTTCGTACCCTTCCCTCGTTGTAACATGTCTGCGTGTCGTTCTGTGTGTTTCTGTCCGATGACTATCAACACACAGCACCTGGGCAGATTCATTTGGGCTTAAAGCCGGCACAAAGCAGACACAAAAGAGTGGCCCGAGTCCTCCCGCGTGACAGCGCTATGCGGTGACAGCCTGCGCCATGCAGCCGCGCCAGACAGGGCCCCGATGGGGGAAGGGCGAGGAAGGACTAACTCAAAGTATGAGAATTGCATAGAACTATGGGCATCCGCGGTTCTTTCGAATGGCTACCAGGGTTCGGCTCTCAATAGCATTTGGGCCACTTGTCATTTATTATGTTTGTTATATGTATTAGTATTGTTATTATTGTCATCATTATTATTATTGTTATTATTATTATTATTATTATTATTATTATTATTATAATTACTATTATTACTATTATTATTGTTATTATTATTATTACTATTATTATTACTATTATCATCATGACTGTCGATTACTACTTTCGAATAACTATGTTTTTTTGGTGTTGTCTAGGCTTGTCATGAGGTCGACAGCATGAACAACTTGCCTGCTCCTTCCGGTTGGTCATGCCTGCAATGTGTGATACTGTCCATTTGACAACGCAAGCTTTGAACCACATGTATCAACAGGAGATGTTTGTTGAGTGTCACTCACAAAGGGGTTGCTTTCTTTGGCCAGCATATCAGCTGTGGTAGTGGTACTTGAAGGGTAAGGCCTAAGCCTTTTCCTTTCGATGTCTCTGTCCCTGTCCCTTCCCTTCTCTCCCCGTCCCTTCCCCTTAGTTCTGTTCTTTTCTCTTCATGTCTCGTCTTTTCTTTATTTTTTCTATTTTCATATTACGTTTGTTTTCTGTTCTTGCCTTTGCCCGGCCCTTGGCCTTGTCATAAATGATCATACAACACAGCTAGATTCATTAAAACAACATACATCATTCATACATGGTTGTTGTTGGGAAACATGTTAAACTTGTGCCTATTGTGGTTTAGTGGTTGACATGCTAAACAATAAATGTTTGCTCCCCTTCCAACGTCAACCATGCATAAACCTTTTCCCGGCCCCTGGCCTTATCACAAATGATCATATAACACAAGAAACAGATTCATTAAACCTACATACATCTTTCATAAACATACATCCATTTTTTGGGGGGGCACAGCAGCAAGTCGAGCGACTCGGCTGACCTTTGGCGCTCGATCGCCAGGAGCCTGCAGGGGCCCCCGGCCATGCCGGCCATGTCCGCCACCACGCTCCCGGGGAGCTTTGAGCGGCGGGCGACCCCGCGGCTCGGATGGGGAATCGGTTCACCGCCGCGTGGTGGGCGTGGGATCCTTTGGTTTAGTTGATTTTGGTCGGACTAGATTCGGGATTTCTATTTTTTTGTTTGTTGGTTGATCTTTTGTTTAGTTGGGATCTTTTGGTTACTTGATTTTGGACGCGACCTAGCACGCTTGGGAGTGCTTGGATCCTGGATTTGGATTTGGCAGTCCAGTTCTCGGATTTTTGTTTAGTTTGAGTAGTCGGAGCCAGGTAGGACTTTGATTGGATAAAAAGTAGACTTGGACTCTGGAGATGGTGATCGAAGTTGGACAGGGGACGATAGGTGGCCTGAGCATTTTTCCTGGAACCAAAAACCACCCAACATGAGGTTCCCCAAAAAGGAAAACCACCGTTGTGGAGGGTCTCCTTTTTGGGGAACCTCATGTTGGTATCCATTTTGGTTTGCAGGAGTATCTGCTAATTACCCAAGATCGATCAACTCCTACGGCTTTGGGTGACGGACCATGCTCGGGTGTTTGAATCTGGAAAGGCAAAGTATTTTCCTTGCAGCTGGACTTGCTACATGCCGCTCCGAGTTTTGTTGCAAGGTTTGCTTCTTTCTGGTTTGTTTCGGACAATCTGGCTGGTTCTTTGGGCGCTAGAGACGGCATAGGCAGCCCTGCGGGCACAAATTTAATGCCAGGCTGACGGGCACAGAGCCGGGCCTTGCATGTAGCACCTGTCCGCAGATCCGCACTTGAAGCCACAGGATTGCCCTTGGCTTAAAGCTAAAGGTGTTTGAGAAAGAACACCTCCTTTAGATAGGATGACGATTGGGGAAAACCAGCAAACATGTGATATGTCACCCATTCATTGGACAAGTTTCCCATGGCCAGCCAGGAATATTGATCAACCCCCTCCTGATGCTTTTGCCCAACAGCTGAAAGCCATGGGGTCCTCTCTGGGCAATCTATGGGGTGGTTTGGGCCAGCTTTCAGGGAGGGTCTCGGAGATTCGGTTCCAGGATACTGCCCGGAGAGGGTCTAATTTTTCCCCCGGCTTGTGCTGGTCGCTCGATCCCGCACTGGGTCGCCCGGCAGTGGTAAGTCCCTGGCAGCGAAGCTAAGGATGCGGACACTGCCTGCGACACTACCGGCGCAGGCAGGGCGGAGTTCCAAGGTGTGTCAGGGTCCCTGGAAGCATTTGGGCCGAGCAAATCCCCTGTCCCACCTCATGGGAATGCCCTTGTAGAGCAGGTGTTGAGAGACATACAGTCTTCATTGCTTTTAAGGGATTCCTTTTTGCAATAGAAAAGGAAGTTTGAGCCTCCCAAATCAGACGCTCTGGGAAGCGCAGTTCACTCCCCAAGAAACCTGAAAGAGCATACACATGTCCGTTTTGATGTTTCTGTGAAGGAGCCTGAAAAGTACGCCCTTTTTGCGCTTTCACTTTGGCTTTGAGTGCCTTTGATTTGGTCCTTGTGATTTGATTCTTGTGACGGACTCCCACATTGCAGTCTGGTGTATCTCTGATCAAGTAATCAGAAGGCTCCTGCTCATTCGTGCCTGAGCCTCCTGCGAGCGACTGCTATGCACAGACTGAGGCTCGCGAGTGCGGACCACTGGCAAAGAATCCCTGTCCCGGCTTTTGTGATCGATGTCATTTGTCACTTTCCAAGGTCGGCAGCGGGCGTTCTTAAGGCTTGTTTGTTGCTTCTACCGGTAGTTTTTGTGCATGACCCATCATACAACCCACTTCGGCTGCCTGAAAGAGCAGGGATAGAGAAGGTTACGTGCTTGCATGGTTTGGACTCTGGTGCAGTGGATGCCCTGAATATTGTAGGTGAACCGACCGCGCAACCGCACAGGCCTTCTACATTGCTGGGTTTCGCTTGTTCCCTTCTGCTCATTTTTAGGTCATCCACCCTACCTGCGAGATCTTCGGGTGCTCACAAGACACTATGGGCATACGCCACATCCCGGCCATGAAGCCCTGAGACATGGTGCTGAATCGAACTCTCAATGCGGCCTGCAAAGCATTGCCTCAAGTACCCCATGTTAGAAACACAATCACCACCCCTCATGGTTGTACTTCGCTTGAAGAGCTAGACCCAAGAACCTGCCTGCTGGAAATGCCCAAGGGCGCGAATGAGCCAACCAAAGCTGGGATACTCGATGCTCGTTGCGCCCAGGTTCCGCTGGCTCGCGTCAGCTCGCAGGGTTTGGGGCCCGGATGGCTTTGTTCTTTATGTCTTGTGTCAGGATGGAATATCGGCAGGGAATTTATGGGGTTGGTCTCAATATGCAGCCGAAGCAAAACGAAACATTTGTGCCATTGGAGTTGCGAACACTAGATCAATGATGGCTTGCACTCCCAAGAGCAAGCGTGAAAGGCAGTGAAGTGCACAAAGACATTGTCAGAAATAGCTGGACCGGACCTGTGCACACATTTTTTCTGGCTTTCGGGAGAGTATCACACACACGCACATCATTGCTAATCACTCAAGGTCGCTCCACTTTGGGTTTGCATGGCTAAGCAGCCAATATACATGGCCATGGGTCAAAAATCCCGTACCCCCAGTGAACATCCCGATCCTCACTAAAATAGACTAAAATGGGTGGTACACCTACCCCAAAATTGTACCATTGGTTTTGACCCACACTCAGGTTTCATTGCGCCGCCGCCCCACCCCGCGATGCAGCGATGCTTCAGCTTGGGCAGCCTGCCCTCGAACGTGACGACGGTGGTCACGCCCACCACGCCGGGAAGGCGGCCCTCCGTAGCTAGATTGGTCTGGTTGCATATGAATGGCGCGGTATGCCTGGCACAAGCAGTCAGCGGTATGCCTGAGTTGCCTTACTTGCCTCGTTTCAAGCACCAGCACATAGCCAAAACAAGAAGCAAAAAACATCATCACAAGCCTGCCGTCAGCCACTGTGCGGTTCCAGGGAATCTGTTCACTTCGGGCTTGCTTGTGACCAGAGTGCCCTCCAGAAGCCCCTTTGCTAGAGGTTTCGATTCGCGGCATTGTAGCCTTTGTGTTGACGTTGCCTTTATTTCTCCGAACCGCTCAATCCGCAACTCTAAACATGGTGTCAATGATACTGCAGCCTTACGTGCACGCGTTTGCAGTCTGAGAGATGCAATCAGAACTCTTGCTTTTTGCAGCTTCCCTGCACACCCCTTCAATTGAACTAGATCAGAGGTCTACCAAGGCACCACGTCTTTGCGCCAGTTTTCTCGCCTTTCGGAACCGTTTTGCTCGCAGGTACTACTCCGGGCCCATCGCGTCCGGGCCCGTTGGGTCTGGGACCGTCGCTTCCGCGGACACGAAGCCCGCGACCGGCTCGACCGGCTTCGGCGTGGGCTACCCGGTGATCCGGCCCACGATGGCCATGCCCAGCATGGTGGTGCCGCGGAGCGGTTTACGGCACTTTGTGTTCTTATTTGGGTGCGGCTCATTTTTTTGCGCAGGTGTTAGTGCTCTTCTCCGTTTACCATGGTTGTTGTTGGGAAGCACTTAACATTTTGCTGCTCGTGGTTCAGTGGTTGAAATCCATCCACTGAACTGCTAAAAAAGAAAGAAACATATGTCGCTCCCCTTCCAACGTCAACCATTGCCAGGGTCCCATGTTGGGGGTTACCCGAATTTTTGGGCCACGCCGAATCTGAGCCAAGGCGCAGCCCATGGTGCGGCAGCCTTCCACCGCCTCGATCTCGCTGGGGGCGGAGACCCCCTCCCGCCGGAGCCAAACCGGGCGGGCCGAATCCATAGACAGCAGCCCCCGGCGCCGGGACCGCAGTCAGAGCGTGCGAAAGCAGACCTCCATGAAGTCCATTCCCTCCATTCAGTCCGTGGAGGAGGAGCCAGCCATTTGCTTTCGATGGCTCTTCATGCCTGCCTAACTGCTTGCTTGTTTGCTGACTGCTTGCTTGCTTAACTGCCTGCCTGCCTGCTTGCTGGAATTTGCGCTTGCGTGCCTTCCCGACTGCTGCCTGCCTGCCTGCTTGCTGGCGTTTGCGCTTGCTTGCCTGCTTGCCTGCTTGCCTGCCTGGCTGCCTGCCTGCCTGCCTGGCTGCCTGGCTGCCTGGCTGCCTGCCTGCCTGCCTGCCTGGCTGCCTGCCTGCCTGCCTGCCTGCCTGCCTGCCTGCCTGCCTGCCTGCCTGCCTCCCTCCCTGACTGCGTGCTTGCTTGCTTGCTTGCTTGCCTGCCTGCCTGCCTGACTGCCTGCCTGCCTGCCTGCCTGCCTGCCTCCCTGACTGCGTGCTTGCTTGCTTGCTTGCCTGCCTGCCTGCCTGACTGCCTGCCTGCCTGCCTGCCTGCCTGCCTCCCTGACTGCGTGCTTGCTTGCTTGCTTGCTTGCCTGCCTGCCTGCCTGCCTGACTGCCTGCCTGCCTGCCTGCCTGCCTGCCTGCCTGCCTCCCTGACTGCGTGCTTGCTTGCTTGCTTGCCTGCCTGCCTGCCTGACTGCCTGCCTGCCTGCCTGCGTGCGTGCGTGCGTGCTTGCCTTCTTGCTTGCTTTGCTTTGCTTTGCTTTGCTTTGCTTTGCTTTGCTTTGCTTTGCTTTGCTTTGCTTTGCTTTGCTTTGATTGCTTGCTGGCATTGGCCATTGGAGGCATGCTCGGGAAGAGTTTTGCAGCCGTTGCTTCTTGCCCATTTGGCGTCGGTGTTCGGCTTCCGGGCTCGCCAGTCGCTCGATGCAGGAAGCGCGGGCCGACAGCCCCCGGAAGAGCTCCGCGAGCCCAAGCCGCCAGCACAGTCGCCAGAACAGCCGACAGGAGGAGACCCTATGGGAGGTGCTTCCGGGCCTGGGGGGGTGGGCTCTTCCGGGTGGTTTTTGAGTCCAGACCATTTTTTGTTGGCTCTGTGTGGAGTTGTTGGGCCGAGTGGAGGGACCTGGCCAACTTAGTACGCCGGACGTGTTGGTGGTTTTGTGACGCACATTCATGCATGTCTTGCAAAAGCAAGCCGCCAAAAACGGCAGGAAGCAGAAGCTTGCTTTTCAAGCTTCTTCCAACGGCGCATTGTGCTGAGATCAGACATTCCGAATCTCCAAGCTGAAGCTGAGCCACGCACGGAATTCTGCTGTCAAGGTTGGGAAGGAACCAGCAGGAGCTGGAATTTGTGGCTACCACTCAGAATAAAGGCATCCCTGTGAGAGCCCCGAGAACAGCTGAGGGCGGTTCAAAACTTGCACTGTGCTGAAGGCTTCAGGTGCCAAGATGTCAGAAAAGTGCACTTCGCGAAGCATGCCAACACAAGATGTGATGTCTTTCCACCGCCAAGTTTGAACAAACGCAAGGCCCTTACCGGCGGTATCCAGATGGCGCTTTGCATCCCAGCAAAAGCCGAGACTGCCTTTTGCAGCCTTTAGATGCAGATCCAAGGAACCCAGCTGTTCAGTTATGGTTGAAAACCAATTGCAAGGCGAATCTCGTCAGAAAGGTTTGATCTCCCACGTCCACTGCCATTCCCACGGTCGTCGGTTGGTCGACTGGGCTCCCTGTGCAACGAATTCGGGTGCTCGGCTGAGGTGCCCTACTCCTCTCGGATCCACTCAGGGAGTTTGTCTCCTCGGGCCGTGAGCCCGCGCTCGGAGTCCAAGCGCTACAACGACCTCTACCAGGAGCTGTGTCGAGCAACCTCAAAACAGGGGTAGTTTTAACATCGCCTTTTTGGCCCATGAAAGGTGAGTGTCCCTTTGTGGGGGTGATGTTGTAAGAGGAAATATAGGGAGCCCTGTCAAAATGTTGGGACGGGATTCGGATTCGGATTCCACTTGGTTTGCGGTCAAAACTCCCTAAGAACACGTACCTTCAAACAGAGACCAATCTGCCAAGGGCGGGCGACACCTGCTCTGCTCTGCTTCTTGTTCCCAACAGATGGGCAAGACTCGTGCGATGCACCAGTGCGCCTGAGTGCCAAGCAGTGCCCGCAGCCCTTTTCTTCGGTGGGGTTGCCCCCCATGACCAACTTCTACAGACCTTGGCAATTTGGTCGGATGCTTCTTGAAAAAGGCATTGCCATTATTGATGGTGGCATTGTTGTATTTGGGGTACCCTTGTTGGGGAATTTGCAGGGAAGCCAAGTTTTGATCTCTGTTCTTACCAGGGCATGGGGAAGCTGGGCAGCTGCAGTCCAAGGTGACTTTCCAAGGGCCATAGCTACAGCCCGAGCCATACTATTGGGGCTAGGTGAAGCTTTCTTCACGGCTGGAGGATGGGTTCAGGGGTCTTGGTCTTGGTGGCTCCCAGCCATCCGGTTCCTTGGCTTTGTAGCTTTTTAGGGTTTGGTGGTAGTTTCCATTTAACCCACAAGTTCAACTAGCAGGGCAAGGGCATCGCCTGGCCAGGACGGGGAGCTGAGGCGCCAGAAACTGCAGGCCAAGTCGGAGGAGAAGAAGCGGCAGGAGGCGCAGGAGAGACATATTCTTGTGAAGTAAAGAGACGGACGTGGTTGATTTGCATGTTCCAGAATTGCCCAAGGACCCCTAATGCAACCGCTTGACCAGTCCAAAAGCAAACCAAAGGCAGATCAAAAGCAAACCAAAGGGAGACCAAAAAAGAGACCAACAGGAAACCAACGGGAACTGGAGCAAAACCAAGGCAAATCCAAAGGGGAGCCAACAAAAAACACCAAAGGCAAACCAAAGCACCACCAAAGATGCAGGTCCCTGCGAGCTTGGGATCCCGTGAGCCCGGGGCAGTTGATTTTCCCCCCAAGTGGGAACCCTGGCAGCTGCCAACGTTACCCATCGAACACCATGAACTTGCCAAGATAGAATCTACGAGAAATGAAGCCATACGTACATAAACAAGTAAGAAGTCGTATGTACATATATATATATATATAATATGACGACTTCACGGATTTCCCTTACCAAACTCCATGATGACATTTTGCCCACCAAGGCCGACCGCCCCTCTTGAATCCCATATAGTATAGCAAACAAAGTGAAGGAACAACAACAACGCCAGCATCACCACAGTCAGCACTCTCAGCATCGCCAACGGCACGGCTTCTGGACGGACCAGGGTGGAATCAAGTACACATAAAATAAATGAACGGCACCCTCGCCATTTAATGAGCAGTGCAACGATGGATTGAACAGAGCATGATGATGACTGATGATGTAATGGTCAGTAATTTTCAAGATGAGAGGTTGCCACCCTTCCCGTGCGCCTCCTTTCAATGGAGAGGGTCTGAGGATATAGTGCGGTTACATTTGCTTTGACGAGGGCATGAACGGGCACAAAGAGCTGCTCGAGGTGTCTTTCACGCAGATCTACCTAGTAGGTCCGAATACATGACAGTGCAAGTTAATCCTGTTTGGGGTGCAAAAACAGCACAGAGCTTTGTTCTGAACATATACTGGCATTTTCGCGGAAGGTTCGCAGAAGGTTCATGGAAGGTTCATAGGTTTGCGGAAGGGCGACCCCCCAACTTGGGAACTTTTAGAGCCAAATTTGCAGAGCAGCGTATAGTCCTTGGATTTCGTCTGTGTGGCTTTTGCCAAAAGCAGTGCCTTTACTCGCAACACGTGCACGCACATTCCCTCCTGGAAGCTACCTTCCACAATTTCCAGAAACAACTTGCCCGCGTCTACGCTGCAGAAGCTTCGCGGAAGACGTCCATTCAAGCTTGAAGGGAATAAACACCACCACTCATTTGGTATCCACTTAAACTTTCACCTTGTGGGCTATTTTCAGGTCAGTCTCTTGGACAAATACGGAACCCTGTTCTCGCCGATTTGCCGAAAACTGCAGAACAAAGGGATGACAGTCAGCCCCATACCTAGCACAAATGAGCAGAGATTTCTTTTGCTAAGTAGTCGCTTAATATTCGTGGGGTATGCCTGTTATGTGGTGTCGGGGGCACCGCGTAGGCAATTCTGGTCAGGGAAGCGACTCGCGTAGGCAGTCCGCGTAGGCTGTTCAAGAAAGTCCTGCGCAGGCAGGTTCGCGTAGGCGTGTTTTGCCCTGCACTAGCTTGTTGATACGACTGGAGAGTGGCGCCCGAGAAAAGCCTGCGTAGGCACTCCGCATAGGTGCTTGTTGCCGCGTAGGCTCGCGTAGGCACAGTCCACGGTTTTGCGCACCTGCGGAGGCTCCGCATAGGCATGGATGCCAGTGTATGAGGCCGATACACCCAAAAAAACCTACTCATATCTTGGATTGGATGGGGGGATGTGTCCAAACTCGGGAACGCCTAAACGGGTGGTCTCGTTTCGGTTCCCCTGCAAACCGTCCTTAAGCAACCCTAGTGTTGCTTCCCACTCGGGCGCTGATTCGATTTGTGTCACATCTTTTGGGTTTCGGCCCCGAGGAGATCACGAAGAATATCTCCAGCACCTGCAGCCCCCGGCATTTCAGCAAGGAGCAGTTCCAGCAGTGGCCCCCTTGGGGTTCGGCAAACAGCTGAGTTGCACCGCTCGGAATGGCCGAGTTGCGCTCCAAGAAGAGTGAATTTCTGTCGCAATCTTTCGGCTGGGTTTCCTTTTGACCTGATAGACAGGGTCAACACAAAGGCCGGTTCCCCATGAAGCAAGGCACATTCGCCGGAGAAGGAGCTGTGTGTTTCGCACCCGGCGGAGCCGGTCATGTCGAAATATATCGAAAGTTGGGAAGCGCCTGGGGGAGGTGTTTAAGCGACCCCACAAATGCTTGGCTTTCCTTTTGGTTCCCTTCAAAACATACCCAAACAGGGGTGCCGCCAAACCACGACCTCCCCAAAAGAAGAGATGCTTGCTTTTTGCGGTGACTGCTTTGGCTTGAAACGCGACCTTGCTGGCGAGGTACAACGAGAGCATGAGCAAGAGGCAGGAGACGGAGAACTCAAGACAAGAGAAGCAGAGATGCGAGGCGCGCGAGCCAAGCAGAGCTCATGCATGCGAACATCGCTCAAATGTAAGTACAATGAGTGGAGGGTATTCGAGAGCCACCTTTTCAGCCTTGCTCAAATCAACCCATGTTTGCTCTTTGAGAACATAGGAGTCTGCCTAAGTTGGTATCAGAGAGGTGTTTGCCACACATAAGCCACATTCCCCTTGCATTTGCAACATAGTCTCTGAGTCACTGCCGCTTTGTGATGAGCACGATCGGCGTCGGAGAACATTTGCGCTGATGACAAGGCAACAAACACAGGCATTGGTTCGACTCTGCCCGACAGCCAAATGTCCTAGTAAAAACGGGACGAAGTCGAAGTCACATGCCCGACGTGCTGCGTTTTACAGTATGTCGCGCTGCTGAAATCCCCAGCAAAGCCCCCCGTTGAGCCAACGACCACCAACCAACCAGCCAGCCAGCCAGCCAACCGACCAACTAACCAACCAACCAACCAATAACCAACAACCAACAACAACCAACAACAACCAACAACAACCAACAACAACCAACAACAACCAACAACAACCAACAACAACCAACAACAACCAACAACAACCAACAACAACCAACAACAACCAACAACAACCAACAACAACCAGCAGACATCGCGGGCATGTTTGCGATCAAGTGAGCGGGGTTTCGGCGAAAGCGGGGACGCCGCCACTGTGCCGAAAACATCGCAAATACCGTAAGAGGGCATGCCGGGGATACAGTCTTCGTCTGATCGGCTTTGGGTGTGCGCCCCGTGCGGCGCGCGCCGCACGCACGCACGCAAGCGTGCACGCACGCAAGCGTGCAAGCACGCGCGCGCGCGCGGGAAGGTTTGGAAGGGAAGGGTGGGAAGGGTGGGAGGGTGGGAAGGGTGGGAAGGGGGTGGGAAGGGGGTGGAAAGGGCGGGAAGGGCAGGAAGGGTGGGAAGGGGGTGGGAAGGGTGGGAAGGGTGGGAAGGGTGGGAAGGGAGGGAAGGTGGGAAGGGTGGGAAGGGTGGGAAGGGCAGGAAGGGTGGGAAGGGTGGGAAGGGCAGGAAGGGCGGGAATGGTGGGGGAAGGGTGCGTGCTGAGTGGGAGCAACCCCCTGCAGCCAACCAGCACAGCGAAGCCCTAGGACAACAAACAACAAACAGCAAACAGCAAACAACAAACAACAAACAACAACAAGCAACAACCAAGAACCAAGAACCCACAACAGACAACCAACAAACCGACAGCCAACAACCAACAACCAATAACCAATAACCAAGAAGCAGCAACCAGCAACCAGCAACCAGCAACCAGCAACCAGCAACCAGCAACCAGCAACCAGCAACCAACAGCAACAGCAACAGCAACAACAACGGCAGCAGCATCAGCAACAGCAACAGCAGCAGCAGCAGCAGCAACAGCAACAGCAGCAACAGCAACAGCAACAGCAGCAACAGCAACAGCAGCAACAGCAACAGCAACAGCAACCGTCGGCAGCAACGGCAGCAGCAGCAGCAACAATCACACTGGCTGTTCAGCCACCTGACAACCCAATTCGTCTACAAATATACTAATATATCAACTAACCAACCAGCAGCCAACCCGCAGCCAACCAATTAATTATGTGCCAAGGCTCGCATGCGTGCGTTCAAGGACTGCGTGGGAGATTGGGCAACCTCTTCTTTTTTTTTTTAAGGGTTTTGTGGGGCATGTCTGGCTTCTCCCATTGGATGTAATAGCCAGCTTGCATCATGTTGCCTTTTTCTTGCCGTGCAAGGCTGATATGTATGTATATATATATATATATATATGTATGTGGCTCCACAAGTCGAGGAGCAAAATCAGGAGATCAGTTGATAAGGTGCGTGACGATACATGTGTGTTGCCCGCCCAGATGTGCAGCCCGTTGAAAGCGCACATAGTCTGCAAACTCATGCAGCTGACTTGGCGACTGCGTCGCTTAGGGAGAAGACCAGGAGGAAGTTCTTTGAGTCCATGCAAAGCTGTTGAAGAAACATGCAATGTGGTCATCGAGCCACGTGCCAGGATTTCAATGACGTGCAATTTGAAGTTTGACACACACACACACAACAAAGATGTTATTTGGGGATGTGGATCTTTGTTAGCTGCTTTCGGCTTGGCGCAGCCTCGGGCGGTGGAAGTGATTGTGTTCATGCAAAGTGTTTCCATGTCCTCGAGGAATCCACTCAAAGGTGGTACGCCTTGCAGAGGGCGTCCCTCGGAAGATTAGAACATGGAGGCCAACAGGGCGCAACTGTGAAGGTAAAAGGGGATACTTGGACCAGATATGGGTATTGTTCGGTGAGGGTATCCTCTTGCTCAGGGAAGTCAAAGAGAAACCGGGCCATGGTACCAGAAAGCGGCGCCTGCAGGAGCTTTCCGAGTGCACCTTCACACCAATGGCTCCGCTCTGGAAGGCGGGAACCTGATCTCTTTTAGCTGTGGTTCAAGGCTGCAGAATTGGCGTTTCCATCTATTTGAACCATGTTCATGATTTAGAGGAAAGACTCTACAGACCCCCGGCCCCTCTTACCAGAAACCAGAGGGATTGGCAACCTTGGGGCGCTCCGGGCGAGGCAAAGAACGGAAGGCAGCGGTCAGGCGGAGGGGGAGCTGGGGAGCTGGGGATGGTACCTGGCACTTCGAGTGCATTGGCCACGTCTGCTTTACAATCCCAACGGCCAAATGGCTTAATGGTCATATCCAATGGTACCCCATTTTGGGGTGGGTGAATTCACCACACATTTTGGAACCTATTTTAGTGGGGATTTGGATGTTCACTGAGGGTACGGGTTTTCAATCCCAACGGCCAAATGATGCGCGACAGTTTTTGGTTTTAACTGAAGAAGTGCAAGAAGCCAAGCCCTTCAGCTTGAGCCGATTGGATAAGGGCAAAAGGTATGACCACCCCCCGCATGGTTGGCTTCGTGCTGGTTGCCTGCCCACGACCACCCGACCGGGCGCTCACTTTTGAGAGCCAGGAAAGGGCGCAAGCAACATCCATTTGTGCAGAGGGGATGATAGCAAAGCTCAAATTGTTGCACAACGGTAGAACTGTATAACCACATTTCAAGTGATCAAACGCCGGCAGGCAGTATGCCTTCAGATGCGCGGCCCGTGGTGCATGAAGGGGACCAGCAGGCGGGGCTGACAGGCGGTCTACATTGGACGGACTGGTGAATGCATTGCTTCAGCTTCATAGAGCCTCTTCCTTATTTGGCTTCGTCTGAACATGTTATGGTTGCCGGATCTTGCTTGGATACTTAGATTTGGCTTAGTAACAGGAATTTGTTGGATTAGTACAAAATCAACTTTGGATAAAAGCACCGCGCTGGACAAATGAGCAACTACGCTCCTGACAACCGGCCTAAGCCCCGCACCGCTCAACTTCGTAGCTGCTAGCTCTGGCTCCGTAAGTGTTCGAGCTGCGCGCAAGACAATCAAATCTAGTGTGGATGGACAAAATCCTGCACCACCCAAGAAACCCTGGAATGATGATTGCCCTGTACATACCAACAAGCAGTGGCTTTTCATGGTTTCAAGCGGTGCGAATTGGATTTTGTCCACCCACAGTATGAAGCTTGCTCCTTTGCAAGCAAACCCGCTCAAAGGAACTGATCCGCGCGGGGAAGCATGCGGAAGCCCTGGCTGCAGCACATTGAAGCCCTGGCCCATGCTGGATCAGCTTCGTCACAAACCTACAGGTAGCACCCTTAAGTTCTGCTGCGAGCACAAAGCGCTCGGCAGAGGCAAAGGAAGCAACCATCATTTGGGATGAGAAAAGCAGACAAGCCCTCAGCAGCAGATTGAACAAGGAACCTCATTTGGAGGGTTCAACGGTACGCAACAACTTACAATTAGCAGCGTTATCCCCCTAATAAGCATATTAATGCCGCTAGTCAGTTATGCATAGACACCATCAATAGATGGTACAACCCTGCTACTTTTTCGGCCGAGCCTCTCCTGGAAAGGGAGGTGCACGGGAAGGGGGCAGCAAGGTATCTTTATACTGATCATTAAATCATCAGTGATTAATCGCCGCCGATTTCTCATGGAGGGACATGATTCAGCGAATGAACTATGGCCAAGCGTCTCAGCGGTGCCGATGGAGACACGTACCCGCGAGCGCTGCACGGCATTTCTCGTACAACGCTTCGATGTAGCATGATTGCGTGAGACAGTGAACCAGCCAGAAAATACCCGATATACACATACGTATGTATGTATGCGCTGTAAAAAGTAAAATGCTGATAGGGGATATATGGAGTCGATATGTACAGGTTACTTGAAAATGGGGGGGACTAAAGGGAACCAACATTTTGAAGGGCCCTATTTTGTGTAGGGCCCGTTGCTGGCGGTTTATGTGCTTCTCGAGTTGGGTCATGTGTTCTGTGGTCATAGGCAAAACTTGAGTGAAAGCCTGGCAGCTTCAACACTTTCCTTGTTGTGCTCTCATTGATACGTTCTCTGCCAACATTCGCACGCATTGGGCAGACTTGGCATTGTCAATGCCGTTAGATAGCATTGCGCAACACCACTCAATGGAGCAAACCATCCTTCACCCTTGCCCTCGCACAATGTCCGAGGGCTAGAAGGCAAAGGATTTCCGCGTCCAGCCACTCAGCAACTACTCGTGTGTGTCAGTACATAAACACTGGGATCAACTTTTCTTTGTGGTGGCCTGGCGGTTTCCTGGCTCAACACACAGACACACCCCATACTGATACCTAGGGTGTCACCTGCAAAAGGCATCAACGTGCAAATTGCATGGCTTCCCCCGTCGCGAGGCTTTGGCCGACGAGCTGGTGGCAGCACAGGCGAAGCCCATTAACTTTTTGGGTGGATTAAGATAAACCCATCCGTTTTTAGGGCAAGCTGTTGGCTTCAGCTACCTTTTTTTGGAGAATGGCCTCAACCAGCGGCATCATCTATCCATAGTTTCTTTTGCTTTCAGGGAGAACAGCTGACTCAATGCACCCCCAATGGCCACATCTCTCCAAATCATGCGTGGCCGAGCCAGTTTTCTACAGACCTTCAGGCTTCAGCGTGGCTGTGCTTTCTTTGCCTTGCGGTTTTGCCCTGTTTTCTTGCCCTGTTTAACCTGAGATTTCGTCGTCTTTGGCCAGATGTGCGGGTAGCTTGAGGGCCTGCCAGCTGGGCGCTTCAGCGCTGGGCCGTTGATGCAGGTCACCCAGATCGATGCACTTCGACAGCTGGACAGAAAGGCGGGCGAGTGGAAGCAATGCACGTGCTCCCCGTTCAGCTTGGTCGCTCCCAGCCATCTGGTTCCTTAGGTCTTTATATCTTTTTAGTTGGTGGAACAGTTATTTACTTTTAGCAGGGATCTGAGGATCAACTGTGCTAGAAGGTTCCCCATTGTCGCACGCAAATTCCTCAGGCCTTGGGAGAGGTAGACTTGGAGCTGAGAATTGAGGCATGTTTTGGGCCTAGGAGAAGGAGATGAAAGAGGCGA
Organism: Effrenium voratum; assembly: GCA_963377175.1. NCBI lineage: Eukaryota > Dinophyceae > Suessiales > Symbiodiniaceae > Effrenium > Effrenium voratum. The sequence continues at coordinate 61,017 of CAUJNA010000997.1, read as the reverse complement.
CGCAACAAGTCTTCAAAGACTTCCTGGACAGGTCCCTCGAGGAACCTGTGGGCATGTTCCAGTCTACAACCTGCCAGTTGGAAGGCAGCGAGGTTACAGTTGACATCTTGGAATCCATGCCCCGATCGTGGTGTTGGCTCGATTTGTCTCTCCGACTCTCCTTCCACTCGTAGTGTCCTGTGAAAGATCAGGCAACCAGAGGCTCCCTTTCTGCAGCAATCAAAATCTGACATGCCAGCTGACTCTGCCCCTTGCAGCTGGTTGTTTCTGATTATTTTCGGCTTTCCGCGCAGGAGGGACGCAGAAAATTGAGGTTGTTCGAGGAGACGCAGGAAGGCAGCAGGAGGGTTTGGGAAAAGCAAGGACGTGTGACCTCGCCCAAGTTGGGCGCGCCTTGTTAGGTGAACCATCATGCTTCAACCAGATATGCGTGAGTCATTTTTTTTTGGTCGAGGGACGCACGGGTGAGCATTGCTCTCAATCCCTTTGTCAGGGCCAAACCGTTTTCAGTCGATTGGTGCGTGAATGCTGGGGCCTGGGAACTTCCAAGCACACTATTACTAAATCTTCCTCATTTTATTCCCCAACAGCTGAAAGCTCTGGGGTCTTAGCCCAGGTAGGCTCCGGGGTGGTCCGGGGCGGCCCTGAGGTAAGGCTCCACGAGGGTTCCACCAGGGTTCCACCAGGGTTCCACCAGGGTTCCACCAGGGTTCCACCAGGGTTCCACGAGGTTCTGCAAGGGCTGCGGAGTGGTGCGAGCACTAAAAGAGCACCGCGTGCTGTTGGGGATATCACCTGAGCTTATTTTTTTGTGCAGTGTACGGCAGTAGATGCACTGTACGCAGCGCTACCTACAGAGTTCTGTTCAATCGTCTCTTCAAAGCAGGTTGTATGGATATTCAAAGTCTAATTCCTAATACTTGCTTGAAGTCTCGAAACTTCCATGATGATCCAAGAATTCCATTGGTCATGTGTTCGAATCGCAGCCAGAGCGTTATATTTTTTGCTTCGGAGGTCGGGAGTATCTGGCCACCCGGGCGAAGAGCTACGTGGAGAGGGCTTGAGGGTTGAGAACCCCAGGCGGCTCTGAGCTCATTGGCATGGCGCGTTACCTGTGTAAGGCCTTGGATCAAAGACACTGTGAAAGAACGCCACCTTCACAGAGTTTATGTTGCTTCCAGAATGTTTCTTCCAGCTTGCTGCCTTCCAGTTTGGCACCTTGCAGTTTGGTACATATCAGCTGGTGAAGCCATTCTCTTTGTCGCATCCGGGATCCGGTTCTTCAAAGCAATTGTCAGCAACTTGCCGGCCCTTTCCCATCCCCCAAGACTGGAGTCTTGCTACGGTTGCTCCAACTGTTGCAAGTGGGCCAATGTTCAACCCGGCATTTGGCGCCGCTAGGAGCTGAACCGTGGCATGAGCCACTCGGCAGCTCTTGCGGAGGCGCGGCAGAGCTGATCCGCGCGGCTTCCATGCAGATCCAGCATGTTGATAGCTCAGTTGTCAAATGAACCATTTGCTCGAAACCGATTCGGGTAGATGAAGCTTGAGGGAAATAATGTCCTTGCCATACATGGGGGCGGATATGCGCATGTCTAATTCTTGAAGCATGGCTCCGGGTAGACCATTTTAATACCGATCGGTTTTGATTCTGACTCACATAGTGATGGTAGTGCGGGGCTCACACTGGCACTTTGCATTGAGGGTGGCAACGCCCTGGCGTCAAAGGGGTCAGGATTAGCGTTGTGAGTGTGATTACGTCACGCGCCATGCGGCATGCTGGTCGTGAATCAGAGTTATTCTGGTCATTTTGCCAACTTCCCCTACCTTTTCCCATTCGCATTCATGCAAGTTGGCCATTTCTGCTCTTGTCTTTCCTCATCAAGTTCGGCATATACAGGTTGGCCATGTCTTTCAAAGAGCCGCAGGGATTCGCCTCCGCGAAGACGCCTTTCATCAGGCCCGCGGCGACCTGGCCCGCGCCAGCGAGGCGGACGGAGGGAGAGAATCGGGGGGAAGGGAACCCCGAGACAAATCATCCATCTTGACTGCTATTCTGCTGGGCTGGAGCTTTAATACTTTAACTTTTCGGTTGACATCAAGTTGGTTTCCACTAAACCCCAAAAATGTGAAAAACTCTTTGCAGGGGGGTTGTTGCAGCAACAAAGCCATTCGCTTTGGTTTCCTTGGGAATGAAATTGTTTTATTCGTCTTCCCAGAGGGGCCTGTGTACTTCCATGTTGGTTGGAGGGTAGATAACTGTTTTAGTTTCTGAGGGAATGAGAAATGGATCGACCCCTATAAACCATTCCCCAGGGTTTCCTAGTTTCCTTGTAGGGAATCTCCAGGTTTATGCAAACCATCCAGCCGATTTGGTTTCCTTGATTCGGGAATCCCCAAATGGTTCATTCCCAACCGATCGCACCACAAGTTTACTCACGATATGGGTGTGTCTCTTTTAGGGTACCATCTCGGGGTGGCTAAAAAAAGGACGTCCGAAAGGACACCCATTTGCGGGGTCCAAAAGAGACACAACACCATATATGGGTCTGTCTTCTTTGGAATTGATACCCCTTTGTGGTTGGCTAAGGGAAACCAAAAGGAACACCGAAGTCATTCCTAAAATGTCTGCTTCCTGTTTTCCCAGGTTTTGTGGTCTGTGTTTGGTTTTGAAGTAAAGCCTGTGGATAGAAAGATGGTATCACGGACTCACAGACAGGATGACTTGCACAACCATGCTTATGTCTGTTCCTTGCATAATGTTTACAGATGTAGCTAGGTCTGCGAGCTTGTACTTTGAGTTGCATAAACCCGGATGCTTTTCCGACCTCGTCCGAGCGCTGGTGTGTCACAAACCAAACCACTGGCCTTTGGGTAGCAGGTGCTGGCAGGCAGTTGAAAGGCTTTAGCCTCAAGAAAGCCTTGCAGGATCAACCATTCCTGCGTCTTTCATCGGATGGGTTCAAGGAATGTATTGCAACTAGGGATGGTTGGCAGCGAGAAGGTCTGACCTCTTTCGACACACACACACACACCTCTTCCAGGCCCTTTGCAAGAAGGGGCCATGTCGACAGCCAGCTGAACGCTGTTCCAAATCGAGGAACCCCTCTCAGCTTGTTGAGTTTTCGAACGCAGTATGTGTTTTGGGATGTCCGTCTTGACCTTGTTGTAGAGGATATGGCCATCCTGGCATCTCTTCTTTGGCTCAAATTCTCATATTGTTTGCTAACGTTGGGACAAGTATGTTAACCCCATGCTTTCTGACTATGTTTCCCACAAACTCCACACAGCAATCTAAAAGCAGGAGCATCATTAGTAGCATCCTCTCCATTTGTTTCATCTCGCAAACCGGACAATGGACCATGATGGAAGAAGTTCAATTTGTTGGAAAGTAGTCTTTCCGGGTTTCTCCATTCGATAGAGAGCTGTGCAGGATGCGTCTCTCCTATCGAACAATCTTAAAGTTCCCATCAAGCAGACACGGGCATTCTGGAAATCAAAATCGCGGGGAGGGGTGTCAGAGAAGAGAGCAGAATGATCCTCATGCTGGAGCGCGGATTGGTGGGGAAACGAATTGTCATGTATTGGTCTGTCTTTTTGGATGGTACCCTGCTTGGGCTTGGGTTTGAAGGGAGACTAGAAATCATCTTTCTTTGCGGGACCAAGTAATCAAAGAATCACCAGCCGGATTTGGGTTTTCCTGTTGGTTCCCTTTAAGACCGCCACAAACTGGGGTACCTTCCCCATTCTTTCCAGGGATCCTTCTTTCTAAAAGCCTCCCGAGACCCAGGGGAAAACGGTCGGTTGTTGGAAAGAACAATGGTTGAAGAGAATGGAAAAGGAATCACCCCCTAGAAGTCTATGAGTCATTTCACCTCCACGAGACTGGTTAGAGCTCCGATCTCGTGGCTGTGGAAACTACCTAGAACAACCAGCGGGTCCCCAAGCAAAAAAATGGGCACACCCACCTGGCTGTGGGCCAAAACCAATGGTTCCATTTTGGTGGGGAGGTGAATTCACCACCCATTTTTTAGAACCTGTTTTAGTGGTTGGATGGAATCGGATGTTCACTGGGGGCTAGCCGATTTGGATATTGACCCATGGCCACCGGGGCGAGCGTGGCGTTCGCGGTGTTCGTGGCCAGTGGGCCAGGCGAAGCTGCAGAGCCATGCGGCCCAACTCCGGCAGCAACGGGCCAGGGGGCCAAAGGATCCCCGGGTGTGGTATTAATCATATGTGTTTGGATATATATATATATATATATACACACACACTATATATATGTATATACATATATATATATATATATATGTATATACATATATATATATATATAATACTATAGAGATATATAAGCATATATACATATATACATATACCTATATACATATATTACATAACATACTTATACACATATGTATATATCTATATAGTTGATGTATTTGACGTTGAAACAACACCGATGAATATCAGATGTCATTGACGTTTGATTTCGGCATGAGGGTAGGAACCATGCGACAAGCAACCCGTGGTTTTTGCACGAGCCGCGGGTTGAAGGCTGGGAGTTGTCAACGTCAGAGGTTTTGGATGGCAGCCTACCGCTTTTGGGCTGGCTTTCTGAGTGGTGAAGTACTGACTGGGAAAGAGCAAGCCAAAAGCATGGAGACTCTCGCTTAGCGTGGTGTTGCAGACTGTGAGCCATTTGGACTCCAGATAGGAATCGGAACCCCCAAATTGGTGGTTTTCCTCTTGGTTTCCCTTTGAAGCCGAGGTGAAAAAGGGTACCCAAAAATTGACGAGCCAGCCATGTAGAGCTGGTCCATGCCTCCAACCTGTACACCTTAGGTGCAGAAGGATGCGCAGCAGATCCAGCTGGCACGCCTCAAGGCGCCTCGGGTTTTTTGGGGCCGTCCACGCAAGGTTCCCCTGGAGCCCTGGTTCTGATTTAGTCCAACCGGCTAGCCTATAGTCGGCCTGGCCGTGGCTGCGTTTGCCCTTTGCGCGGCCGGTACCCACGGCTTGCTTGAGAGCATCCGCAGGGTCCTTTAGGGCTGTCCCCGCGCGACTCCCACCTAGATCGAATCAATTCGCAAAGGATGCCACGTGCTGCAACACCTGGAATGCTCGACATCGGAGTGATCAGCACCGGCTGGCAATCCTCGGAGTGATTAGCACGGGGTCAGGCAACGGAAAATCGATGTTTGAGCGTTCTATGGAATTTAAGATGCCGATGCTGTCATGCAAGTCTGTCTCCTTGCTGTGAACTCGACATTGCCGGTGCTCTCTTTTGATGCACGTGATGCTCAGGACCTGGTGGTCAAAGGCTCTCAATAGCCCGTTCCAACTGTTTTTTTTTCTTCGCATGATGTTGCGAGGTAAATGCTTGCGGCTTGCAAGACGGGCCTTCCGCTCGCTTCAGCTTGGGTTCCCTGGGAATCCGTAGCAGCTATTGAAGTCTCTGACATGGAGCTCGGCCGGAGGCACTTCCGTCCAAGCCGGACGCCCCCAAGCTTTCAAGTACCTTTGGCTTTCTTTGGCTTCCCCCAATCCTTTCAACCTTTCACTTGCCATTGATTTCACTTTGCTTCCCAACAACTGGACTACCAGAGTTAAATTGTCCTTGACCTTTGATTCCCAACAGCACAACTGGATTACCAAAGTGAAATTTCAACACGACATGACATTTGACATTTCCAAAGTGAGATCCCAACATGACAGCATGACATTGATACTAGACAACATGCCATTTGAACAAACATAAAGTGTTTTTTCCCTTGACCCTTGGTTTCCCAACAGCACAACTGGATAACCAAAGTGGTTTTACTTGACACCATGACTGAGGGCATCCTCCGGTTTGCATTTCCCTTCGTCAAATAGTTGTCCGTCACGACTGCTCCGCAGGTTGCCTGGGAGCTGATCCAGCTGCAGCGGCGCTACAGCCAGCTGCTGGAGAAGCAGATGCTGCCGAGGCGGGAGCTCCCGGAGCGACCTCCCGGACTGCGTGGAATTGGAAGGGGAGGTGCTGGGGAGGCGAAGGATGGACCGTGTATGCCATTGGCTTGATTGGTTTGTGAAGGTGGTTTGGTTCTTGATGGCTTGGTGGTTTGGTGGTTTGTTTGTTTGTTTGTTTGTTTGGTTTTTTGTTATTTGTTTTGGTTCTTATCGCTGATTTGATCATTGCTTAGTAGAGCTTCGCGTTCTCCATGAGTTCAGGGCGGTCACTTGGACGCGCGTGATCGCAGGTCAATGCTGACGAGCTTCGATGCCTCTCTGGTGGAACGACTCACAAAGGAGGCTTGTGGCATTCGACCAATGCTAAGTTCTCGTTTGTCCTTTGGGGGGTCACCGAGTAGAAAAATGGAGTCTGGGTTCTTAAGAAGCTGCATCTCTTGGGAGGCCCACAGGGTCGTGCAATCCAACTGGGGGATTGCAACTATGAGTGGGTAGGGCATCCAATCATTCGGTCTCTGACTGTGACGATCGAGCGCCGCAAGCAACCGTCTGTGTGACAAATGGAGCTTAATAGACCAGAGTATTGGAGTAAGCCGTATCAGGGGTTTGCTTATCATCCTGACCATCACAATCATCATCATCATCATCATCATCATCATCATCATCATCATCATCATCATCATCATCATCATCATCATCATCATCATCATCATCATCATCATCACCATCGTCACCATAGCCACCATCATCCATCATCCATCATCGTCACCATCATCATCAAGAAACTCCGATCTTGGCCTTTCACATTCCAAGCATTGGCTGCGTGATTATGAGCATCGTCACAGACGTCATTTTGATCGTCCTGATCGTGGCTGCATGTAGTCGTCGTTGTTGCGCGTCGCGGTCGTCGAGGTCGTTTGGGTCGCCATGGTCGCCATGGTCTTCGTGCTCGTGCTCGTCATGGTTTTGGTCCCCGCCTGGTCGTTGCCCTCGTCGCTGCCCTTTTCTTTACCCGCTCCCTCAGCGTCATCATCGCTGCTATCACCATCACCTTCATTCCAACCCCCATCATCAACGCCATGCGGAACCATCATGTGCTGGGATCAGATGCACATCACCAGCATCATGTTCATGATCGGCAACACCATCTCTCCAACACCATCACCAGCATCATGCTTATGGTCAGCTGCCCAGTTTGTGATTTCATAAGTGAAGAGCGGAGTAAGCTAAATCATGGTGCTAACCATGGGAGATGGTTAAGTACTACGGCCAGATTTGAGCCTCTGCCAGGCTTGGTACACGGAGGCCCGCAGCTTCGCGCAGAACTCGGGCAAGCCTGAGGCGCGACGTTTGCGTGGCCGGGTTGGTGGGGGCGGCGATGCATCAAAATTTGAAGCGTTGCAAACTTTTGCAGTTTCATGGCCCTATACAACTGGTTTCCTTGTCACTTCATTGCAATGCCCCTCGCAACTTAGAAATCCTTGCAACTGGAGCAGTGTTATTGGCAAATGCAATGAGCTTCCTTGCCTTGGAAGGCAAGAAACCGTTTTTCTGTCAGAGCTCCATTCACCAGATTGGCGAAGCTCAACTGTTGGATCGTCTGGAAAGCGCATGGGGTGTATCACTTCATGAGGAGAACCGGGGCCCCAAAACGGATTTCGGTTTTCCCATGTGTTCCTGTTGGATTCCCCTTAAAAAACCCCCCAAAAAAGAGGTCCCCCCAAAAAGACGCACCCACCTGTTGTTTAGTCCACGCACAACTGATATCAACTGGCGTGCTCGTCGTCACACGTTCCCATGGCGGCACACGGCTGGGAGCTGAGACGAAGCCGCAAGGCAGATCTTCCGAGAAATGCATTGGCCCTGCGAAAGTGTAGGTTTCCTCTTGAAATCCTGGAGGTATGCGAGGCCAATTTGCTGCTCTCAAGGTTTGCCAGGAGAGATCCTTTCGCCATGTCCGGCGGCTTCCAAAACGAGGGCGCTAGCGCTGGCCGCAAGGACGTGGAGACCTCCAAGTTCTACACACTCTTGGACACGAATAAGAATGCGTCGGAGGCCGATATCAAAAAGGCGTACAAGAGGGTGGCGCTCAAGACGCACCCGGACAGGGGCGGGGACCCAGAGAAGTTCCGAGCGATCACCCGCGCCTACGAGGTTCTGAGTGATGCGGAGCAGCGCGCTCGCTATGACCGTTTCGGAGAGGAGGCCGTGCTTCCTGATCGGATGGACGTTTTCCCGTTCCCGGACATGTTCTTTTTGCCGAGTTCCAATCGTAGGCGGAAAACAAAGAGCCTGGTGCAGCCGCTGAACTTGACCTTGGAGCAGATTTACCAGGGCCAGACGCAGAAGATGCCTGTCACCCGCCAGGTGCTGGACCCAACGAGCGTTCGTAGCTGCGGCAGCTGCGAGGGCCAGGGGGTGAAGACGCGGGTGGAGCGGGTGGAGCCCTTTCCGCATATGCAGATTCTGCGGTCCCAGTGCGACGCTTGCCAAGGCCAGGGGAAGAGTTTCAAGACCACACAGCAGCAGGAGGTCCTGGAGGCATGCTTGGTCAAATTTGGTAAGCGGATCATGCGCTAAGGGAAACCAAGAGGATCTTTCAAACAATAGCGTATTTGTTTTACAGAAACGGACGCTGCATGGGCCCCTATTTTACAGTTTTTTTTTTGCAAACACAGTAGTTTCAGACATGTGATGCCAACGCTCCAGAATCTATGATGCACATGGATTCGTTATTTGCATTTGTTTCTGTCTCTCCTTGCCAAATAAATAAGCCGAGTGGGAGTTTGACCGGGGCCGCGTCTGGGGGTCGGTAGGGGGAGTTGAAACAAAAGGAGGCAAGTTTTTTTGTTTGTTATGGACCCCCCCACCCCCCCCACGAGCCCCAAGATTCAGCCAAGGATCACGGATCACTGGGCCCCCAACATGCAGGCCAGGATTTGGATCGCCTTGAATGTTTGTTTACATACGCTTAGCCAGCATTTGCTGCTTGAGCATTTGCAATAGTAGCACCATGGTGGCAAGCCTCTTGCGCAATTGATGATACAAGATTAGCAGGGTTTGCTAAAAGCAGTGGTAGCTCAAATCATCTCTGCAACTAGCACCGACATTGATTGTTGCTTTCCATTCACCTTTAATGAACAGACACCTGTAGCTCTAGAAGACATATTCTATGCATTTTCTTGTCGGCCCATTAGCGTGTAGTTACTCATGGCTTGCCTTGTGCATCACACTCCCTGCGCTTACAAGGCCAATAGGCAGCAGTGTCAGGCTGCTAGCTTGCTATTGCTTAGCATACAGAGTTGAGCTATCACCAGGAATGTGAACCTCGGTTCAGTGAAAGCAGTATTGCTTCATCAGACAGCTATGGTTTCGTTGTTGTCCTGAACATAAGTTTTTGTTGGTTGACCACACGAGACCTATTCAGAAATTGTGTTGATGACCTATGGAAGCTGCGAGTAGAAAACAAATCTAATACCGCCCATACTAGCTGTTGCATGCCACGAGTAAGCATAGGAACTGGAGAGCCTATCCCTGATGATGTAGAAACTAGTGTTGGTGGTGGTCTGCCTCATTTCCTGATCTACTGGCAGCCATTTCCCCACATGAGCTACCAGCAACCCATGGTCAATGGAAAGCCTGAACAACCCTTGGCTCAGGTAGCAGCTTGGTAGCCTATGGTAACTGCCTTGCTTTCAGAAGGAAGTGGATCACCGCAACTTGAGGCCTTCATTCTACCCACCCCTTAGAGCTACAGGCGTGCAAAGTGAAATTCCAAGATGCTGGTTCCAGCAAATGTTTCTGATGATCCAGGGTGAGTTTCTGGCAGCTGGGGTTTGTGACCTAGGCTTGGTTGAGTTATTCAAGCTGGGATCGGGCCCCTGGCTCCCAGATGATGGGGAGTTCCATCAAGATCTGTCAAGCATCAGTCGGCTAGTCTGTGAACTGCAATGATCGGAGTACTCTCACCCTTGAAATGTCCATACTGCTGACAGTCAAGTTTTGCAAGGCAGGCCAGCCCACAATCCATTTGACAACACATGCTTGTTTGCAATGAAAGCAGTTCCAAGAAATGTCAGAAATATCACTACAGGCTTTAAATGTTGGCAAGACATTGGGTTCCCTTCGGTTCTTCTCTGATTGTTTGGGGTGACGAGCTCTGACGCGTCTGAAGACCTTACGCAAGTCAAATGAAGTACAGATGCAGCGCAATGATTTCGCATTGCTCGTTTCGGCGGAGACATTGCAAAGCCAGAGGCAACAGGGCGTCCAACTCTCATTGAACCGGCGTTGAATCGCCCACGCCTGGAGGTCAACATCCAGAAGGGCGTGCCGGATGGCAAGAAGATTGTATTCACCGAGAAGGCGGATGAGCACCCAGATGCCGACACCGGGGACGTGATCTTCGTGGTGAAGGAGCAGAGGCATCTGGTCTTCAAGCGGCGCGGCGCGGATCTGTTTGTGGAGAAGACCATTTCCCTGTCAGAGGCTCTATGTGGCTTCACCCTTGAGCTTGAGCACTTGGATGGCCGAAAGCTGATGATCAGGTCGGCGCCCGGGGACGTTGTGAAGCCCATACAAGGCTTCGACCCCCTGGAGGGTCACGAGACCAAGATGCAGCGGGAGGTCATCGAAGACGCAGATTCGGGCCTCGACACAGCAGAGGCCACGGCAGACGAGACATTGAAGAGCTGCGAAACGCAGAAGGGCGCCGATGGTGTTGTGACCGGCCAGCGTGCCTTGTCGAAGCACAGGGAGGAGACCCCAGCCAACACATGCAAGGGCTCCATGTACTCAGACCAAACTGCCTTCAACCCTCGCGTGATGAAGGCCGTGAGGGGTGAGGGTTTGCCCACCTTCAAGAACCCTTTACAGCATGGGAACCTTTTTTTGATCCTCGACATTGAGTTCCCAGACTTCCTGCCCCAAGAGGCCAGGCAAAAGCTGTGCCAACTCCTGCCACCCTTGGAGAAGAAGTGGGAAGAAGATACCTCCGTGGAACTCCACCAGGTTGTGCAGATGGATCCGGTGGCGTCCTACAACAGCAACAAGGTGAACATGTCAGCAGGCGAGGAAGACGAAGACGAGGATGGGCCTGGTGGCAACGGTGCTCAGTGCAAGCAAATGTGAGAAGCATGCGCCTTGCGCCCCAAACTGTGCTCTCGGTCGTTAGCCGGAGGGGTGTCCTTCGGGCAAGCATAGCCTGCTCTGGGAGCCATCACCGCACAGCAGCTCTCAATCGGCCACACTTGCAGCGTCTCGGCTTGGCAACTTCGCCAGCAAGACTGTGACCCTCTGGAGAACAAGCGGCACCTTCAAGCTTGTTGCGGAAAGCGGAAAGACGAGTTGGCTTGCCAAGGAATCCTTTGAGGCACGGCGGTCCTTTTCAAGCCACCTTTGAGGAAACATGGTTTCTGCAAAAGTGTCGGGCTTCTTTTGGGGCTGCACTTCCATTTTTTCCCCCTAAAGAGATGGCAACAGGAGAACCCCCTGACATGCTGATATCTCATTTGAAAGAAAGCACCCCCTAGAAGTGGTTCTGGACTCCTCTTCTATGCCAAGCTTATTCGGACAGCTCCGCAGCATGCAGTAACCCTGGAATTGGATGATTTATCGCTGCGAAAGAGTCTAAGAATTAGGGACTAATCCTTGTTACCCCATTTTCTCTCTCTCTCTCGATGCAATGTTCCCTCAGGCGACCGCCCAGAGTTGCGAGAAGTCAGTTGCTGTGGCGACTATGTTGATGTGATGCGGTTGGAAACCCAAAAACAGATGCAAGCGAACCAACCACATCCATCACAAAGCCCCGGTCAAGTGCCGCATTTTTTTTCCGGCATCTCCAGTTCCCTGCTTGCAACATGTTCATCCGTACGCAAAGGGACAGTCGTCCAGCACCTCCAGCATCAACCCACGACGGGCTTTTTTTCGCATCCCCTCGGATTGTGATTGGCTCACTTCGGCGCAGCGGAAGGGGCGCTTTCGAAGCCTGGCGGGGAAACGGCTTCGATTCCCCGTAGATTGCTGAAATTTTCCGGATCCGAGGCCAAAGGCTTTTGGGTTCCTCAAGTTTGGAACACCCGACTCAACAACAAGCAAATACGACCAGCGATGGCGTATGACAGGGTCTTCAGATGTTTGCAGCTTGTTTGGCTTCTTGTTTCTTGCACTGGGAATTCACCGGAGCAACCCTCCCCGCCTATTTTGCCCGGCAGCCGCGACCTCACAGGTAGACTGTGAATTTGGGGATACATGCGGGTTCCTTTCATAGGGATCCCACCGACATTTGTTTTTCTTTGACTCGCTAAGGGCAAAGGCCGCTTTGGCTTTATCAATTATCGTGCTTTTACCTCCTTTTAGCCCGCGCGCACTTGCTTTACGGAGCATTTTGGAGACGGTGCATTTTATTATGCCAGTTTATGAGCTGTCAAAAGCACAATGTCAAGTCCCTTGCAGCTTTGCAATTAAACGTTTTGCTGAAATAGGACGACATCGAAGCACTCACCAAGTCCTATAGATTGAATGCACTTGAGGAAAGCACGTAGACGTTGCCTGTCAGTGCCGAGTGTTATACTCTTGCAAATTCCAAGATTGTGCCTCTTGATCAACGTAATCTTGCTTGCTGTTCGCCATGAGGGCTGAGGGAGGTGTCCAGACTGGTTTCGGGGGAGATCCCAGTATATCATTATTATCACTACCATCATTGACATTATCATTGTTACATTACTATCTTTCACACCATAGCGGCATCATGTGAAGGACATGTGGAATCATCATGGCACAAGGTTGACTTAGCTCGGAGCACCTGATGCGAGACTGCGCAAAAATGCGGTGCTTTTCACCTATGGCTCAAGCAACTCACGCGATGCACTTGTGATTACCTTTCACGGCTCCGTGTCCAATAGCGAACTACAGGCTGGGAGTTTCTTGCATTGCCAAGCATGCCTAGAATGAGCGACATATGCCAGAGTACTTCATCTTCGTGTGCGAGTCTCGTTGTGTGTGTGCGTGCGTGCGTGCGTGCGTGCGTGCGTGCGTGCGTGCGTGCGTGCGTGGGTGGGTGGGTGGGTGGGTGTGTGTGTGTGTGTGTGTGTCTGTGTGTCTGTGTGTCTGTGTGTCTGTGTGTCTGTGTGTCTGTGTGTCTGTGTGTCTGTGTGTGTGTGTGTTTGTGTGTTTGTGTGTTTGTGTGTTTGTGTGTTTGTGTGTTTGTGTGTTTGTGTGTTTGTGTGTTTGTGTGTTTGTGTGTTTGTGTGTGTGTGTTTGTGTGTTTGTGTGTTTGTGTGTTTGTGTGTTTGTGTGTTGTGTGTGTGTGTGTGTGTGTGTGTGTGTGTGTGTGTGTGTGTGTGTGTGTGTGTGTGTGTGTGTGTGTGTGTGTGTGTGTGTGTGTGTTTGTGTGTTTGTGTGTTTGTGAGTGAGTGAGTGAGTGAGTGGGTGGGTGAGTGAGTGAGTGAGTGAGTGAGTGAGTGAGTGTGTGTGTGCGTGTATGTTGTTGCCCTTTCTCAATACGATGTTGGACGCTGCTCCAACAGAATCTGGCAGCCTGCAAAGGGAATCATCGGAGCGTCACAGTCTGGTGCAACCAGGAATGAGATCGCTTTGGTTTGGTCAGTATGCACAGGTCCCTCTCATTCATCTTTGTTTTGCAACAAGGGGCAGTCGCCTTTGTTTTGCTTGGCTTTTCCATTGTTTTCCTTTGCCTCTCCTTTGTAATCATTTGCTTTTCCTTTGCTTTCCTTTGCTTTCCTTTGCTCTCCTTTGCTCTCCGTGGCTTTCCGTTTCTTTCCTTTGCTTTCCTTTGCTTTCCTTTCCCTTTGATAGCTTTGCTTTGCTTGGCGTTTCTTTGCTTTTCATCTCTTGTTTGCCTGCCTAACTGCCTGCCTGCCTGCCTGCCTTGCTTGCCTGCCTGCCTGCCTGCCTGCCTTGCTTGCTTGTTGCCTCCCTGCCTGCCTGCCTGCCTGCCTGCCTGCCTGCCTGCTTGCTTGCTTGCTTGCTTGCTTGCTTGCTTGCTTGCTTGCTTGCTTGCTTGCTGGCTCTTTGCAATTTTCTTTGAGTTGCACAACTGTGAGAAGGGTGCAACAACTGCTTTGTTCCAACGCCATGCTTTGCCCGCAGGCCGTGTCGTGAGTTTAGTGCAGCAGGTCTCAAGGTTATCAGTTGCCCATTTCTCATCAGCACTTTGCCGCAGGCATGGTCTGCCGACTAGCGACTCAATGCCGTGCGCCCAGCAACAGTGAAGCATGTGCAGAATGTTCAACTTCTACAGTGTGGTGGTCTTGCCAGGAGGCACCGAATGCCGGCCGACCATTTGTGGGCAAAGCAAAGCGCCAGGGTTCCACTTTTTGACTACCCCAAGATAGACTTAAACCCAGGGGTTCTCCTTTTTGGGGGAATGAACCACCTCTGAGAGTCAAAAAGTGGAACCCCGCAAAGCGCAGTCTTGCCTTGAGGCTGCTGTGGCTGCAGCCTGGAATTTGGCGCCCACTTCCTGCTCAGCCTGGGACCCATTGGGCATTTGTGACACGACGGGCAAAGATAGGACTCGGTCCCCTGAATTGGTAGGTTTCGTTTTGGTTTCACTTTCAATACCAACGAAAGGGGGGTCCATCATTTTTGATGTTGGCGCTCGTTTCTTTGACAGGCGTAGAAATTCGGCGGTTGCCATTCGTGTGCGCATGCTTTGTCCAAAGAGTTTCATGGCCGAAGCGACCCAGCGCCAGGCACCTGGAGACTGAGCAGATCCCATGAGTTTATTGCAATAGGACGTCAGCAGTTGAAAGGTCCATTCACAGCATGGGAACCAACACCTGTGGTGTCGAGCTTTGCTTCCATCGGATGGTCATTTGGCCTTCGGTGCTTGCAGAGGCCTCAACATGGTGCGGCGGAGCGCTCAGGGGCGCTGCTTTGCGCGGTCTGCAAACCTGAAAGCGACGGCGAAAGGAGACCAAGACAAGCTGGAGTAGCTCAGGGTGCTGCAAGGGAAGTCGGTTCAAAGCAAAACCTGGAGCCTTTTCAGCATGCCTTGCAGGAAAAAAACCGCTAGCTCGCGACCTTTGATCATGCCTTATTAGGGAACTCACTCTTAACATGCGTGTTCCTGCCTGCAACCTTCTTTCTGACTGGCGGCCCAGGTGCCTGATGTTCATCTTGGCGGCCTGTGACGCAGTGATCCATGCCCGCCAGGATTTGCAGCTTGGCAAAAAGGCGCATCGCGCATCGTCGGGCTGGAGGATTTGTTGGTCCAAAGCATCGCAAGGATGCAGGAGCGATTGATCATGGCTCCAGTTTGGTGGCGATGTCAATGTCCAGATGGGCAAGAGTGGCTTACCAACGCGAAGCACACAATCTAGGACTTTTGCATCTGTGTGGATTGTTTCTGTGCGTGCTGGATTTCTAAACAGTCGTTCTTCCATTGGCTCGGCGGCCAGTCGGGATGCTTGAGGCCTCTGTATCCAGAAGTCATGCTGGAACTGACTGACTCGAGCTCAGCCCGAGGTACTTGCAAATCGAGGGCAGCTTGGCGGAGAAGGCGCGGTGAAACGCCCTACGCTTTCGCCGGAAGCTGCAGGGGCCCCTGGTCCCCGCGAAGATGTCTGGAGGTGTTTCCGCCGATTTGTGTTTTTTTTTGGCCGAAGGTGCGGCCGAACACGAGCTTGACCAGCACAAGAAAGCTTCTGGTTCCGGGGCGGGTGGAGTTTTCCTCAGGCCCATCTCAGGCAGAGTGCGGCTTACTCTGTGAGTCTGGCCCCAGACAGGGTAGCTCAGTTGAAGCAGTGGGGAGATATGTCTCGCTTTCCAAGTCTGGACTTGGCTCCATTGTTGGACCAGTTCCAGCTCCAAGTTCAAGATCCCGCATCACCCTTCAAAGCTCGCCCGGGTTTTCCAGGTGGACTTCCCTTTGGCTGCCTCCAAAACGTTTCTCCGTTGGACACAGCCCCGGCCGAAAAACAAGTTACCCCCCCGCCCCCGACTTCGAGTCGAGTGGCAGGTCTGCCTGGCCACCTTGGGCCTCATGGGCGCGACCTTCACTGCCTTCGCGCCCCTTGGCTTCCAGGAACTTCGAGGGGACGGACGGGGCGGGGGTTGGAGCGAAGGCCCTGGCGATTGGCGAGTTTTTCTGGGCAACGCGGGGTATGGGTCGCAGGTTGTCGTGCGTGTTTCCGTTTTTTTTTTTTTTTTCTCCCCAGGGTTTCAGTTTCGGTGCCTATTTTTCACGCGGACCCAGTGAGTGTTTTTCCCAGGCTGTTTGTCATTTGCAGATCTAACCACACCCTTGCCGGTCGCGTAGAATGCCTCAAGTCGAAGCTCAAGCACAGCGGGCGCTGACATTGGACAAGCAAGCGGACAACCCTTTTCAGCTTCAGGCTTTGAGTGCATTGGATTGCCAGGCACTTCGAAGGGGATGATATCCAAGAGGGAGTACGGAGTGCTGGATAGACACCTCGCTCTCAACATTCCCACCTGCTTGACACTTGATACTTTTCTGAGTAAGACCAGGCCCAGGTTGGACATGACATGTTCCCACCACAAAGTTGGCAGGTCAGAGGGGTGTTTGGATCATCACTCAATGCACTGAGTGCGTGCACCCACTCCCCGAGAATCGTAAGCGCTCGCGCGATCAGATTATGATGTTCCCGGGACGTTTGACCAGGTAAGGAGCGAGAGACATGCTGTACTGGAGTGAATGCACACTTTGCTTCGTGTTGGTTGAGTGCAGTATTTCACTGCTGGCCATCAAGCTTGTGATGCATACCTTTTGTGCATCAGATTGTTCAGGACGTCGCGTCAAGCACTTGACTACGGTAGACGTAGAAGCCTGTTTGCTTAGGCACTTGTTTTCAGCGAACAGGATCAATTCAAGGTCAGTCGAGCAGAGACTAGGCTCGACCAGCGTATCATACCTGGACGCGGACATTGACTTGATCCTATTTGGTCCAAGCTTACCTACTCGTGACATGCTCACGAACACTACTTGAAGTAGCAGTTCACATTCAGTGGAGGCTGTGAGGCTTCCGCCCTGCTTTCTCTCATCTCAGGATCTACGGAGTCGTCGCCAGGATGACTCAGGCTGTCCGACTTGCGTGGTGCGCCCTGGGGGGATCCAGCGGGAAGTCGTCCCTCTTTCAAGCAGATTCCGCATTCTCTCCGGTTTTTCCCATCTAGAGATGGGTCCACTTATCGAGAGATGGGTCCACTTATCGAGAGATGGGTCCACTTTCAGTTGATCCTGGGGCATTCAGTATTCACGATGTGGCCATGGGTCAAAATCCAAATCGTACCCCCAGTGAACATCCCAATCCCCACTAAAATAGGTTCTAAAGCGAGTGGTGAATTCACCTATCCCAACCAAAATGGGATCAACCACAACGGTTTTGACCACCGCCATGTCGCACGTTTTTTCGCCCTCCGAGCCGTTTTGCTCGAGACGGGACTCGCCGGGACCCCGCGCCCCTCGCCCCTCGCCATCCATGGCGGAGCCCTCCAGCGAGCCACCAGCCAAGCGCTCAAGGCGCCGGCGGCGTGCAAACCGCTTGGTTTCTCGAAGCTTTGCTTGGCGAAAACCGCCATCCGGTTCCTTAGCCCTTTTTGGTCTTTTGGTCTTTTGGTCTTTTGAGTGTGTGGTGAAGTAGTTTCCATTTAGCCCGCTAGAAAGAGTTAAACTGTTGGTGGGGGATCCAGTTTTCAGTTGTTTTCTTTTGGGGGGGATTCTCTTGTTCAATCTCGTCTTCTGTTTTTGTTTGGAGGGGGGCTCTTCAACTCTGACGTGTGTCCCTTGGAGAGGTGAACCTTTCGGCCTTTCCGAATGGGTCCCGCTTGAAAGAAGACCCGGGTTTCCCCAAGCAGCCTGGAAGCTCAAACGGTCATGTTGGTCCAAAAAGTTATGTTTCATCTGCCACAAAAGAGAAGCCGGTGTTCGGAGAATCATACAATTTTTGTGGTTCATCCAAAGCGGCTCCAACTTCTAAGCACCTGCAAAAACACGGATGGGCACAGAAACTGCTGTGGGTCAAAACCCCCGTACCCCTGGTGAGCGTCAAAATAGGTGGTAGATGGGTGTTCATCCGCCCCAAAATGGAGGCATAGGTTGTGACCCATGGCCAAATTGGTTGATCTCCTCTTCGGAAGCCAAGCTTCCTTTCTTTCTGGCGCCTGCAAAATACCTTTTGGACGGGCACCGAAGTTGGTTGATCTCCTGGGAAGCTGGGGACCAGCTCCGAACTGCCGAGAGCCGAGAGCTGTGAGCTGTCGGCTTCGCAGGACCGATGGCGTGGTGGTGCCCAATGGAATCGCCGCGCGGGGAGCTCGGGAAGGGCCATGGGGACGGGTTTGACCCAGGGCCTCCTTGAGGATCCCAGTTGCCCAGTGGATTCCGCCCTTTCTTCCTTCTATTTTTTTGGGAAGGGTCCCCCTTAAACTCAACCAAGAACAAAAGGGTGCCCTTCTTTTTCCATGGCCACTGCGCATCTGAGTGATTGTCATGATGATGACTTTGACACTTGTGGGCATCCGCTTATTTCTTAATGTCCCGCAAAGCGGGCTCGTTTCAGGCGTCCTGTGTCTTCGTTTGCTGACCAAACGCTAGCCGAATTCGAGAACACCATGCAGACGGATGAGCTTCATTTGAACTGCCGCAAGAATGCAAGTAGAGATCAGGGAAGAGATCTGGTTTGCTTGCAGCCTCTTTGGAATCTCGGGTATCCAGTTAACAGCTCGGAGAGATGGCGACTCACCAGTGGTGGAGGGGAGGGGCAACAAGGGGTCTGTTCTTCCGATGCTTTGTTTTGCAGTGAGGTTTGCGGTGCGTTGTGCAGTGCGTCTTGCCTTGCGTTTTTCGTGTTTCTTTGTCTGTGCACCAAGGCTCCACCACATCGATGCGTGGAGCTCAGTGATTAACCAGGACCAAGTCCGAGTTTTTAAATGTCTGATTTGTGCAGCTGAACTCGCCCTGAACTTTGGATTAGTTTTGGAGGAACCTACCCCTTGACTGGCTCAACTTAATCAAGATCCTTATGCCAGAGTCTAGCGGTTTTTCTGGGAACCCCCACGGATTCCGGATAAGGAGTATATGGGGGTCCTCGAATCTCAACAACCCAGAAAACTGTTTGTGAGGGTTTCGCGTTTCAGTGGTCATTTTTTTGGCTGCAGGCTTCGAACACACCACGTTGATTTATCCAGGTTTGCCCGGGTTTCAACCTTTTGTTTGCGCACCACAAAGCACATGTCTTCTGCAGTTTCTTGGATGCGCGATGCCACTCTGCCCATCCGCTTGCAGCTCGTGCGCAATCCCTCGCAATCCGAGGACTGGTTCGAGCAGAACAAGGACAGTTGATGGGTAGATGCGCAGTCAATCTCAGGTATAGTGTGGGGGTAGTTTAAGGGGGAACCGGGGAACCACAAAGTAAACCACCATTTTCGGGCCCCCGTATTTTGACGCACACCACACACACACACAGATACACATTTCTCGAATGAGTGCACTTGGAACACTGTGGCCATCCTTTTCTACTACCACTTGACATCCTCTTACATGAAAGGCACCGGGGGTCCAGACTAAGAGCCTATACTCGGCTGCTGCAGGAGCAGTTTGCCCCACCGGTTTGCAATAAGCTGATGTACAGGGGGCAGCTCAGCATTATGCTCCTCGGCTCCTCAAGTCGCCCGGTGCTAGAGCCATGGATTCGCCAGAAGGAATCGACAGCTGATGCCCCTAGTGCACACACCATAGTCCAAACCGCAAAGCTTAGATGCGCTTCAATCATCCACCCAAGTGCACCAATTTTGGCCCTGTTCATTTTTTTTGGAGTCAAGTCGGTACCTTGCAACCAGGTTGGGCCATTCTCGGCTCTGAATTCTTCCGGGAGAGAAGGGCCTTTGTTTCCGAGGTTCGTGGGCGGCCCGAACACCCGAGCCTTGGCAAAAGCGTCGGACAGATCTGAGGGTTGGCAAAAACCCAGGGACGATGGGCAGATGGTCTCGTTTCAGGCGTCCATCAAAAGATCGATGATATTTTCGTTGGAAGACACCTCAACGAAACGCCTCGCTGAATCTCCGGAAGTGGCTTTCGTCAAGATAGTGCAGGCTGCGTCCCTAGGCACCCTGCTCTGGAAGCGGAAGATTCGCTGGCTTTTCCCAGCACCTATTGCTCTTCAACATGCCCTCTATATTCACGTGCGCCCACGTCAGCCCCAGCCAACCAACTCTTCAACTTGAAAGGATAAACATTCCAAAACGTGTTGAGAGGTGTCAGCTCAACGCTTAAGGATTTCAGGGTTCCGGCCTTGCCTCTGGAACAGGAGCCCTCGTTGAACGCTTAAGACCACCGTGTCTTTGCAACCGAGCAGCTTGATGCGATCCGTCCAAGCTGACTCCAACTTGCTGTGTTCCAACTCATGTGCGCGCTTCAAAAACGAAAGCAGCAGAACGATGTGAGAGGCTGAAGCTGGATTGATTCCTGGAGGCTATTTTTCAAATCTTGTGTCATCCCCCCCCCCCTCTGGCTAATCAGGTGGAGGGGCTTTCTTTGGAAAGGAGCCCCCACTCGAAAGGGACCCCCTGACTGGAAATTGCACGGTGGATCCATCAAGGGTCAACATGTGGGTGTCTGGCGTTGCCTCTCGATGCCAAGGCAAGGATTTCCACTTAGAGGAAGGCCCGGGGAGAGCCAAGCTGATACTCGTACTCGACACCCGAGTCCCGATCGGCATTCAACATGATACAGCAGGACACTCTTGCTGGATTGTTTTTGTTCCCCTACAAACCTGGCAAGCAAGCAAGCAAGCAAGCAAGCAAGCAAGCAAGCAAGCAAGCAAGCAAGCAAGCAAGCAAGCAAGCAAGCAAGCAAGCAAGCAAGCAAGCAAGCAAGCAAGCAAGCAAGCAAGCAAGCAAGCAAGCAAGCAAGCAAGCAAGCAAGCAAGCAAGCAAGCAAGCAAGCAAGCAAGCAAGCAAGCAAGCAAGCAAGCAAGCAAGCAAGCAAGCAAGCAAGCAAGCAAGCAAGCAAGCAAGCAAGCAAGCAAGCAAGCAAGCAAGCAAGCAAGCAAGCAAGCAAGCAAGCAAGCAAGCAAGCAAGCAAGCAAGCAAGCAAGCAAGCAAGCAAGCAAGCAAGCAAGCAAGCAAGCAAGCAAGCAAGCAAGCGCACCCCAAATCCCACCCATCCACCACCCCAACCCCCCCGGCCCTAAATCCACCCTACACCCACCCAAACCCCACCGGACGCCCCCGAGCCAAAAGAACGGCCCCCGCATCCCAAGCCCGCACAAAAGTCTGGCAGTACCACATGCACAACGTCACAGGCAAGAAATTGCAAGTTTTTGGAGGGCACAAGAGTTGTGCAACTCATTTTGGTGTGCGAGTCATGGCACAAGCTTTCAATTGGTGCCTTTCCGCTCAATTTATTTGGCTGAGTGTTGCTTTGCTTTAGCTTGCCCAGATTGTTTCGACTGCCAGGCAACGCTGAATGCCTTCGGAAGGAGTGGACAATCGCTCAATTAATCCGAATGTCAGCCTGGATGTAGAACTTGAAACGCACTAAGCTGATCGGGTGGGATGTTGGACACAATGAGGTCGGAAACAAAGGAAAAACAGTTGTCAACATGTTCCCACCAGCGAATGGCCAGTTCAGCTGAAACGAACTTGTTGCTGCGAACCTCAAATAATATCTTAATTCGTGAATGGCTCCGATCATTCAACGATGATCGAGTGGATCCGAAGTCCACTGCGGGTGGGAAGAGAATCATACACAGTGAAAGGAGCATGGCCATTGTGTAAGCCGAATGTACCAGGTGGAATGCCGAGCTTCTGCACTACAACTTTCAATCGGGAGGTACCGGGCGAAAGTGCCAGATGTCAAGTAGTTGCAACAGGATCAGCCAGTGACAAAATGGTGTACCAACAGCCAGGGCACCTTGGAACAGAAGAACTGCGTTCTCCTGGCCATGAGCTTTGCCGTGTGAATGACATCTCATCGCCGCAGGCAGCGAGTTCTTCTTTCAGCTGAAAGGCAACATGGAGCTGCCAACGGTGCAAAAGGGTCAGCGCAAGCTGGCGCCTTCCTCGGAACTGACAGGAGAAGCTGTCAGATCTTAGTAGGGGCATGTGCCATGGTATTGTAGCCAAACGATCGGGAGGTCAAAGATTGCATGTCCCTTGAATGTTGAGGGCTCCAAATTCACAAGGTGTAGTGCAGCGCTTTCCATGTTTCGCGGTCTCGCGACCGGTTGCGCATGTGTTTCGAGGTGAAGATCAAGGAAGGCCAGGTCTTCTGCCTCCCCTCGCGCATTCCACACTCGCCGCAGCGGCCGGAGGCCGATAATGTGGCAGGGAGAGGTTGGATGGCAAAACGATTCACGTCTCCCAGGTTGCAATGACCAGACTTGCAACGGACATCGTGGGTTATGACTCCAGTTAAACCTAGCTGGGGTCGTCAAGCTCACTCCACTTTTTGAGCCAAGGCGCATGTGGCTTTGGGTAAAGCCAGCCCCTTCCCTTGCTACTAAAAGGGCGCATAAGCCTTTGTCAAGAACCTATGTAAATTATATAGGTATGACATTAAATGTCATAGGCATGTACCCCCTCAAGGCATGGTATTCTGTCACATTTGATTTGGGTGTTCAACCCAGAGCAAACCCTCAGGGATACCTGAAGGCAAGCCTTAAATGCTCCAGCGCAGGCATGGTGAATCTCTGAAAACTCCTTTGGGTGACAAGAATTCAACACGACATGTGTCAGTTCAAACTATTGAGGGGTTGCGGCGCCCCCTGTATTTGACGATCAAACCAACATCCAAGCGGCTCCCTCACGGTGATCGGGTGTTTCCTGCTTGCGTTTCAACCCGCGCCAGACGGGATCTTTCGGCTTGGTGATTGAGCGCCGGCGCGAGGACAAGGTGCGAGGCAGCATTGGTGGGTTTTGCTCGAGTGGCTTGAGCGTTTCAAGGCCAGGTGGCCACTTTTCGGCGAATCTTGCTTTAATTCGGAGTGGCGCGCAACGGAGTTGCCCTGGTGTTGGTGACATACCTTCAACCGTTGGACAGACAATACAATCAATGATCTTGAATGGGTTTGTGCAGAGGCCATCCGGGGTGCATACCCCCCCAAAAAAAGGATAGTGTATGTTCATTTGGTATGTTCATTGGGGCTTAGAGAACATCTAGCTAGGGTCCAAACCTCCAGGGTGTGGCGGATCAGCTTAAAACAGAGGAAGACGACTTCAAAGGATCTACTGGCCTAGATCTATTGGTCGGTACCCGCTCGGAAATTCATCTGACTCGCCCTGACTTGACCATCTTGTTGTTAAGGAATCCTCATCGGATGGAGCCAGACTCCAAGCGATCAAAACCCTCGGCGACGTAGCTGCCTCCCAGGAGATGGATGGTCTCATCTTCTACGAGGACTTCAATACCTGCGTCTTGGCGAAAAAGGGATTCTCCGCCCACGGAGAATCGCGGATCTCTCGGGAATCGCGGATGGTCCACAAGTTTAGGCGGTTGGACTTCCAATTCCAAGTTCTGGGAAGAACCGCGCCGAGTCAAACTTTCCTGGAAACCATGGGAGTCAAAAAGCTCTGGAATTCGCAGAGAAGTGTTCTTAAGTCACACATGTTTGAGTGGACTTCCCCCAGCATGGCCCGCAACTGAAGGTCTCATGTTGCAGTCACCCTCAGCATAACACTCCATTGAAGGGGTTGCCCCACTGAAGTCTGATGTTGCAGTCACCAGCATCAGAAGGGACCCTCCACTGGGTTGGGTTGGGACAAGATGGGCCAAGAGTGCGGCAGCCGTCGCTTCGCAGGCAAGAAGGTCCGCTGGGAGAAGTTCTTCAGGTGCAACGACTTGGGGAAGGACCTGCCTCCAGTGATCAAGGCGCATTTCGGGCGCATTGCGGGCGCTTTTGCGCGCATGGCGGGGGGTCGTGTCCGTGAGGCCATCGGGGGTTTGGAATGCGTGGGTGGCAACAGGCTGCATCACTTGAGCCACGTGCTCAAAACCGATTCGGTTGGATGATGGTTAGTAAAGGACAATCCCCTTGCCATAAATAGCTGCGGATATCCGCCTTCTTAAATTTGTGCATGGTTCTGGGTCGACCATTTTAATACCGGGTTTGGATCATGACTCACTTGTGCTGAAAAGAAAAAGCGCAGCGATTTGTGAAGTGGTGCGGAACATAGGAAGGGCTTTTGCTCCCACACACACACACACACACACACACACACACACACACACACACACACACACACACACACACACACACACACACACACACACACACACACACACACACACACACACACACACACACACACACACACACACACACACACACACACACACACACACACACACACACACACACACACACACACACACACACACACACACACACACACACACACACACACACACACACACACACACACACACACACACACACACACACACACACACACACACACACACACACACACACACACACACACACACACACACACACACACACACACACACACACACACACACACACACACACACACACACACACACACACACACACACACACACACACACACACACACACACACACACACACACACACACACACACACACACACACACACACACACACACACACACACACACACACACACACGCACACACCGCACACACACACACACACACACACGCACACACGCACACACGCACACACGCACACACGCACACACGCACACGCACACGCACACACGCGCGCACACGCGCACACGCACACACGCACCACACGCACACACACGCACACACACACACACACACACACACACACACACACACACACACACACACACACACACACACACACACACACACACACACACACACACACACACACACACACACACACACACACACACACACACACACACACACACACACACACACACACACACACACACACACACACACACACACACACACACACACACACACACACACACACACACACACACACACACACACACACACACACACACACACACACACACACACACACACACACACACACCACACACACACACACACACACACACACACACACACACACACACACACACACACACACACACACACACACACACACACACACACACACACACACACACACACACACACACACACACACACACACACACACACACACACACACACACACACACACACACACACACACACACACACACACACACACACACACACACACACACACACACACACACACACACACACACACACACACACACACACACACACACACACACACACACACACACACACACACACACACACACACACACACACACACACACACACACACACACACACACACACACACACACACACACACACACACACAACACACATGAACTCTGGAATGAAGCCGCGAGAACCTGAGCAAAGACAGATCAAGCTGTGTTTTGTTCAACAGGCGGGCTTGAAGCTGAAAATTGTCAGCCGGCTCTAAACTAGACCCTGAGCAAGCAATGTTTGCTGTGAGCTGACTCTACTTGCCAGTGAGACGGGCTCCTCCCAAAATACAGGACCTGACAGTTCAATTGAATCAACAGCTCCCTAGTGCGGGGCGACTGACACATCTGACACAGCGCTACTTAGGAAGTGGCAGCAAGCTACTTAGGAAGTGGCAGCAAGCCCAAACTAGGGCTTTCTGTATTCTTCAATTCCCTTTACGCCCGTGTCCCTGCCTGGTTTTGACGCACCTCCTCCAGCATGCTTCGTCCATTTCCAGTTGCCTTGCAACCGCCAGAATCGCGATACGCAGCTTTGCCCTGGGAAGAAGGAGTCGCACACACAAATGCAATACTGTGACAACTCGGGTAATTATGAGCCACTTGACTTTGATGGGTATAAGCACGCACCTTGTTTGCCAAAGCAGTTGATTTTACTTGTACTCTTGTACTTTGTGTAAGAATCAACACATGCAAGCTAATATATTGTTCTTGTTGCTTTGCATCAGGAATTGAACATTCCGCAAAATGCGAGCATACAATAACTGCAGCACCTTTATATCTTCCACAAGATGCCTGGATGGCATGCTTTTGAGGTTCAAGAGGGCCGTGACCATTTCGGTACCCTTGGATCACCAGGCGACGACCAATCGCAGAAGTGTCAGCCAACCTCGCCACAACATGGGCGGTGCTCGAACATGTGGGCCCTTTGGGGGCTCTAGTCTCATGTTGTTTTGCCTTTCTGCGTGGTTGCCATTTTGCCCACCACTGAGGAGGCCGTGAGGCTCAAGGGATGTGAGACCGAGGCATGGACCGGCGCAGCCGGGCGTCCATCAAGAGCGTCCGCACCAGCGTGCGCTCGAGCACTGCCAGCCATGTTCACGAGATGCTGGACATGGACGCGTTCAAACATGAGAGCCGGCGCCGGGTCACGTCGCTGTACTCGGAGGAGGCTGGCCGGCGGAACTCCGTGGGTGGCACGTCACTGCTGGCCATTGAGGCGGAGCTGTCCAAGCTGCAGATGTTCAGCGGCTGCAGCCAACAGCTACTGGAGGAGCTGAGTGCGGTGTCCAGCAGCCGCATGTGCCCCGAGGGCTCCGTGGTTCTGGCGAAGGGAGACCAAAGCGATTCCATGCTCATCGTGCTGCGGGGCACGGTGGATGTTTGCGTGGGAGACGAGCGTGTGGCGCAGCTTCGGATGGGCGACCGCCTGGGGGAGACGCTGTTCCTGGCCGTGGAGGACTACTGGCCCGTGCAGCTTGTGGCGATGGACCTGTGTATGGTGTGCGAGGTAAGTCGCGAGGAGTTGCTGATTTTGCTGCGGAATCACGCGGCGGACAAGGATTTGCTAGCTCCATACTTGTCCCAGCCTCCACATGTACACCTCCTGACCGCCGAGCGCATGCTCCAGAGCCCGCTCTTCGCCAAGCTCTCGGAGCCTGTGTGGGAGTACTTCCGGGACAGCATGTTCCGGCGCATCTTCTTCCCAGGGGAGACTTCACTTTAACTTTGTTTGGCACGTGTTTTAGTCTTCTCTTAGTTTTTTTGGTTCTGTTCATTTTTTACTGGGGGAGCTGCAAAAGAACACAACTTCCCTAAGAGTCATGACCCCTCCAATGCACACTGGGCCCTCCAATGCAGAACCCCGACCATTCAAGGACCCTCAAAAACAACCCATTTTTAAATTTGGGCCCAAAATCCATCCTTTGGACCCAAGGGTTGTTTTTTTTTGGCTGGCCCAAAGAGTTGAGGAGATCATCCTGCAGGAGGGGTCTCCCTGTGACTTGGTGCTGCTGGCGCGGGGGGCGGTGTCCGTGGACATCGCGGGGCGGTCCGTGCGCCTGGAGCGGCGCGGAGAGCGCCTGGGCGCTTTAGCGGGCGCCAGGGGCGGTCGCCCGGCAAGGGCTCCACTTTTTGGAGCACCCCAAGATAGACTTACACCCAGGGGTTTCTTTTAGGGGGACATCAACCACCCCGGGGTTGAAGTCTTTTTTGGGGTGCGCAAAAAGTGGAACCTTGCCTGCAACCGGCGTTTTTGCGTCTTGCACGGCAGGACGGCAAAAAGCCGTTGAACCAGAAAGCCGTGTTTCCATGTTTGCCCGCAGGAACAAACTGGAATGCAATTGGGGAAATTGAGAGGGGAAGAACAACTGGTTTGCCGTTGACCGTTTTACCGTTTGAATCTGCAAGGTGGAAGCCCTATAACAGCCCAGTCGCTCAGGTCCCTGCAGGGCCTTGCCCACCGCGACGCGGAGGTGGAGGTGAGCCAAGAGGACGCGCTGCACCCGGCGGTGTTGGGGGAGATGGAGTTCCTGGGCCTCAGCGAACGTGTGAGCTCGGTGAAGGCGGACGCCGAGTGCCACTGCTGGTTTCTGCATCACACCTCGCTCTCCCGGGTGGGCGACGACGACGACAGCCTGCTGCGGGAGGCGGCATCGCTCCGCACAGACCCCGGCCGGGTGTCGAGTGCCAGGATGCGGGTCCTGAGCATTTTTGACGAAGCAGGCTGCAGCCCGGAATTCCTGCAGTACTTGGAACGTAAATTTGAGCCGCGGCTTTTCTTGCAAGGCAAGACCATCTGCGATTTCGAGACTCCCACCGGGACGCGAGTGATGCACATAGTGGTCAACGGCCATGCTTCCTCGGTCAATGAGTATGAGCGAATCCGGGTGCTATCTGCGAACACCGTCTTTGGAATGCTGAGTGCGCTGGGTGTGCCCGCTCGGCCTGAGCGAGTCAAGAAGGTCTTTGCAGCCACATGCTGTACCTGCCATTTGCTGCATCAAACCGTGGTGGTCCGTGCGCTGGAACTTTTTCCGGATCACAGGATGAAGGTGTCTGGTCCCAGTTCCGTCTTTGTTTTGTTTCAGGAGACCCCCGTTTTTTAGGAGTGCCAAAGCCGCCAACTCAAAAAGCAGGAGTGAACTATGAAAAGTAGGGCTGTGCATCAAGAAAAACTAGGAGTGGTGTTTTCACACGCGGTCTGAACGACATTGAGAAAGGTCTTATCTGAGAGATCACGGTGTTGCAGCGTACGGATACGTATGGCACCTGAACCATCAATAGCATCCGCAGCGCCCTTTGCGAATGTTCTGAGCCAGAGCCAGAGTAGTCTCAACGACTAAGCCAGTGTACGCACCCTTGAACCTGCAACTGAGGCATGTCTCCCCAAAGTTTGGCACCTTTCTCGACAGCATCACAAGGTTCACCCAACAGCGCAAATTGGATCCCGCCAAGGTAGTTCAACTCATTTGTCCAGAGCATTGGGAGTGCATTTTCTGGTTTGACGTCTGAGTGAGTGTGACTGAGCTCTTATGGGTTTGAAAGGGGCAGTGCGTTTCTGGAATGGGTCAAGCAACGGGCTCTCAGGTTTGTTCTAGGTTTGGGCCGGGTCGTGGGCTGGGACCCGGTCGTCGGTTGGCGGGTGGGGTGCTTTCGCGGCTTCTTGCGTGCTTGTGACTTTCCACACCCTTAGCATCAGCAACCCTTAATAACATTGCTGCCAGGATAGTGTTTGTAACCCACCTGAAACCAGAACTCGACAATCCTAAGCAAACCCTATACCAACCCAATCCACCCCTAAACCCAAATTACACCAGCGCTACAAAGACTAAGCAAATCCTTTCCCGACCCTAGACCCACCCTGAACCCCAACTAAACCAAGCTCAAACCGCAACCCCACCCAAGAAACTCTAAACCAACCCTTTTCCAATCAAAAACCCACCCCAAACCAACCTAAGCCAGAACTATACCAGCCCGAAACCTACCCTCAACCAACCCTCAACCAACCCTCAATCCACCCTAACCAGCCCAAAACCAACCGACCGTTCACCAGCGGTAAACGATCCCTGTAACCCAGCACTAAGCAATCCCTAAACCACCCAAGCACAACCCTCAACAAACCCCAAGCAAGCCCTATACCAACCTTAAACCCGAACACCCACCCTAAACCATCCCTAAAACAAGGTCACGGCGACGGTAGGCCCGCGGGCTGTTTCGCTTTGACAACTCGTTGGCCTTACATGGCTTTGGGAGGCGTGGGGAGCCAAATCTTCATTACACCTTCCAAGAGCAAGGGCTCAGCAAGTGGACCAACGAGCAGGAGTGCTGCTGAGTTCTAGCCATACCGAGCCCCCCCCCCCCCCCCCGAAAATGGAATATTTCAATTAGACCCCCCCTCCCCTTAAAGCACGCCAACGTGGTGTCCTCTTGCGGCGGGGGGTGACTGTACACAAGCGCAGGTGACTTAACACGAGAGCCAAGGAGTGAACATATTTCCAGGAGTGAATTGTCCACAGCCAGGAGTTCAAAACTCCGAACCTTTCACTAATCGGACAATATGCTCTGCTTCACCGGATTTTTCCCCTGAAGATTTGAGGTGCTGATGCTTGCCAACGGTGGCCAAGAGACAGACATGTCGGATCTCATCGGGCGAATCCAGAGTTCTCCCTTCTTCGCAAACACGAATCCGGACTTCGTCGCCGAGCTGGCGAGCTCGGCGGTGGATCGGATATTCATGCCGGGGGACCTGGTGGTGAACGAAGGCGACGTCGGCAACTCCATGTTCATTCTGCTGAATGGCTCGGCGGACGTCTACGTGACTTCCCTAGAATTGGTTCCCCCCTTTTGTTTCTTCTTTGCTTTGTGGGGTTCCCTTTCTTTGCCATTAGCCAGGCAAAAACACCCTAGTTTTTGCAGGGGTCCTAATTCCAGCCAAGGTGAGTGACAAGAGCGACAAGGAGAGAGGCCCCGAAGCCAAGGAGGCGAAGAAGGTGAAGCAGATGATCCGCGTGGGGCACCTGGCGGCCGGCGCCATCGCCGGGGAGCTGGCGATGCTGGGCATCTCCCAGACCAGGTCCGCCAGTATCCAGGCGGCCACGCTCTGCGTCTTCTGGGAGGTGACCCAGGAACGGGCCATGGCGAGCCTTTGCTGCAGTTTGCCAAGGGATGTCAGGGACTTTCACTTTTTGCCAACTCATTAAATCACTAAAAGTTTAGACCACTGAGAGTTGAAGTACCGCTAATAAGCTTTAGACGTTTTTCACTAAACCACTAAAGGTTAAGACTTTTAGCAGGGCAGAAAGCCGCCGAGGATCCTGGATCACTTCCCTGAGGAGCGGCAGCTCTTCAGCGCCGTGATCGTGCAGAACTTGGACCTCACGGTGCCCGGACGGCTGCTGAACCTGCCGCTCTTCAAGTCCTTCGACCGGAAGTTCCGGAATTTGCTCTCCCTCTACTGCGAGCGCCACGCCTTCTTCCCGGAGCACTGCGCCACCCGGGAGAACGAGACCGGGGACAAGCTCTGGATCATGAACAACGGCCCCGTGATGCTGCAAAAGAAGGGCTTCAAGGTGAAGATCTTCTCCCCCGGCATGCACTTTGGCTGCGACAACATGTTGGGCCTTGCGAGGCACTACTGCGGCACGCTTGTGGCCATGACGGTTTGCCACATGCTCTCGCTGTCGCGGGCATCCTATCTGCACAGCCTGGAGCAGTACCCCTCCAAGAGCGCGCACCAGAAGTTGCTGAAGGTCCAGAAGCGCGAGACCACGGAGCTCCGGGAGATGTTGGAGCGGGTGGCGGTGCGCAAGGGCGTGTGGCAGCGCTATCAGAGCGAGCTGGCGGGCGGCGTCTCCAACTTGCCCGACAGCGAGCTGGTCCGGCGCCTGGTGAAGGCGTGGCACGACCGAGTGCGCCTGGCTCGGGACAAGCGCCTGAAGGATGCGAGACAGCATGAAGAGATGCTGAGCAAGCTGGCGGGCTGGAAGCAGAAGACGGAGGAAAGCAGAAAGCGGATCGAGCCGAAGGTGAAGCTGAAGGCGCAATGGGATGAGGGTCCTGGGAACCAAAAGAGGTCCGATGTCCCGGCGGTCTCCCCAACGACCCGAAAACCGGCATCCTCAAAAGGAATTTCAAGGGCTGGTCCATCCGGCCCGAGGAACTGATCAAGCTCAACCTCACCGAGAGGGGTCCACTGAAGTATCTGCAGGCGTCGGCTCACAGATTTGGCATGCCCCTTTTGGGGAGCTGAAGGCTGTTACCTCCGGCAAAAGGCACCAGCTGAAGGGATGCCCCGCACCCGTAAGACTGGCGCAGGAGCCGCCGATCCGGGAAGACCTGCAGATGTTCCAGACGTTGCAGGACTGAAGCCGGTGGGCGTCCAGTCTACCATCCAATGTATATTGTATGTTTGTCAATGCATGTAGGACATATTGTTATATATATATATATAATGTACACATACAGATGAACACTTGCATATATGGTATGTTCATGCGAGATAGCATCTTCATGCGTAGGATGCACACATCATGATGCGCACAAGTTGAACATATTGTCATACATTCTGCGTACGTCTATTAGGTTGATACGTGTATGTATATATATAATATATATATATATACACATAGGAGAATACGTACGACTGCCTGTATGTCTGAGCATTCGTGCCTTCCAGGAGGAAGAGCCGCAAGCTTGGCCTTGCTCAGCCAACCAGCACGAGGGTCTGAAGGAGTGGCTGCAGCCGCGGGCGTCGGCCTACTACCGACTGCATGTTTGGGACGTGTTGCGGCAGGAGCTCCACTTGGATGAGGCCGGGCTGCCCAGCAGCGTGCTACCCATTTTGGACAGCAAGGCCCGCGAGCAAAAAGGAAGATCGCGGACCAGCACTGAGGATGAAGGAACGACATCAGGTCGATCCAGGCCGAATCCTTCCAAGTTCCGGACGGGGGTGAAGGCAGTGATGCTGAGCCGCCTGCTAAGCCAAAGGCCAGTCTCTGACATTGCCACCAACGCCCGCCCTACCACGCGGTGATTTTTTCGGTTGAGATCCAGCCTCGGATCTCGCCCAAAACGGGAAGGTGGAGGTACTATCCCCATAGCCGCTCTTGTAAATGCCGAGGTGCTTCGCCCGGGCGCAAGATGCGCCGGGTTTGCGGTTGGTGCCAAAGGCAAGCCGCCAAAGGGCCAGCCGAAGTGCGGAGGGGAAAAAATCCCCCCGACCCCAGACCGACCAGACAAACAAGAACGTAACTTCTACTTGGTGGCCACCGGTTTTCTTGGTGGCTCGCAGCCATCTGGTTCCTTAGCTTTTTAGCCTTTTAGTGTTTAGCGGTGGTTTCCATTTGACCCACCAAAAGTTAGTCACTTTTAGCGGGGGATTTGAGGGCCCAGAAATGGAGGAAGTCTCTTTGAGGCGTACCAGGACTGGGAAGGTGCGGGCGCTGTGGCGCAAGAGTTCAAGGAGGACCAGCGGCCAGTGACTGGGCAACCCAAAGGTCCCCAAGAGAAGAGTCCTTTAACCATGGTCTTCTTTTTGAGGAGAGGTGGGGGCAGAGGGGGGGGAGGGGAGTACATGATAGTACAGGTTTTTCGAGTCATTTGGTGGGCCTGGTTAACATGGATATTGATGTCATTGATGTGCAACCATTTTGGAGGGTAGATGGGACCAAACACACATGAGACCAAAATCAGGCGATCCGCAAACATGGGCTTTCCCTTGGGCTACCTTCGATCAAGACCCATCCCACGGGGATCGTCAACACCAGCTTTGGGAACAACATGTGAGCCCAGCCGCCCATGACGCACCGTCAGAGGCAATGCCATCGCATGGGATACCTAGAGGTCCTATGAGCTCACGCAATGCTTGAATAGTATCCCGACAGCTGCCATTCCAAAAGCAAGAAGTACTTGCGACAGAAATATCTTCCAATCCTGTCCCGCGAAAATCTGAGCACTGAAGCTCGCCGCTTCGCACTCCTATGGGGACTTGGCTCCATATTGGACATGGAACCTCCAAAGGCTTCGCTTCAGACTCCAATCACCTAGGTCAGCCAGGACAAAGAGACCGAGATCCCAGAGCCCTTCTCATTTCAGGCCGGCCAATGGCATCCGACGTCTCCGCACTTTTGCAGTTGCAACCATTTGAAACATGTTGCTTCTTCTTCTTCCGAAAGGAAGGGAAGCCACCATTTGCAAGGCAATGTTCAGGTGTATAATGCATCCGGATCCCTGTTTTTAGGTCGATTTAAAACCAACAGGAAAGCCAACTGGCTCGTTTTTGCAA